>JARQOC010000003.1:52336339-52651339 GCA_033576535.1 Allobates femoralis | reverse complement strand
CCAGCCAATGAAAACCCAAAGGTCGTTATCTCATAAAAATGAAAGTAGTGAGGATGAATGGTTAAAAACCACACTGCCGTATTCCATGAGACATCAAAGGGTGAATATAATATTGATTTATTAGTCAGGGCTCACTGGCTGCTTCCTTAGGTCAAATCAATATCATATTGCCATGTTTCAGGAAGGCATGAAGCGCGTTGACTAGGAAATCATTATATTCACCTTTTGGTGTCTTGTGGAATACGGCAGCACTGTTTTTAACCCTTCATCCTCCCTAGTTTAATGACTCTGTATAATGTGTGTCTCACTTTATGTATAGAATTACTGAAATAAAATTTTTGATATTGTAGTTTGAGAGGCGGATTGAGAGTGGATTACAAAGAAATCGTGGTATATTAAAGTGTTGAGTAATCAGATATACATGCGATGACCGACGTGGAGATTATTATCATTGCTGCCATCTTGTCTTCTCAGCAGATCCCCATATACAGTTTATAGCCCTGTTATATCGTCTGTTACAGTAGCATGCAAAAGTTTGGGCACCCCTGGTCAAAATTACTGTTATTGTGAACAGTTAAGCAAGTTGAAGATGAAATGTTTTCTACAAGGCAGAAAGTTAGACATGACACATTTCCTTTGTATTTTAAGCAAAAAAATATTCCGTATATATTCATCTTTTACATTTTAGGAATTACAAAAAGAAAAACGGGCAGAGGCTAAAGTTTGGGCACCTTGGAGATCTGTGTGCTCAGATAAATTTGATCGAGGTTTCAGACCTTAATTAGCCATTTAAGGTTATGACTTGTTCAATATCATTGTTAGGAAAGGCCAGGAGATGTAGATTTAACAGCTTTATAAAACCCAGGCTCCTCTAACCTTGTGCAGCAAATGAAAATACTGAATGCCCACATAGCAGGAGAAGGCTATAAGAAGATAGCAAAGCTATTTCAAGTTGCCATTTCATTAGTTTAAGTGTAATTAAGAAATGGCCATTAGCAGGTACAGTGGAGGTCAAGATAAGGTCTGGAAGACCAAGAAAAATTTCAGTGAGAGCTGCTCATAGGGTTGTTAGAGAGGCAAATCACAATCTCTGCTGCCTTCAGGAAGGTTTAGCATACTCGAGTTGAGGTACATTGTTCTACTGTTCAGAGACACCTGCACAAATATGGCCTTTGTGGTAGAATAATCAGAAGAAAACCTCTCCTGCATCCTCCTCATAAAATCCAGCATCAGAAGAATGCAAAAGAAAATCTAAACAAGACTCATGCATTTTTGAAACATGTCCTATGGACTGATTAGATTATAATAGAACCTTTTAGCCACAATGATGAAGGATATGTGTGGAGAAAAAATGACACAGGATTTCAGGAAAAGAACATCTCGCCAACCATTAAGCATGTGGGTGATCAGCCAATGATAGTGAATATTTTATTGGTAGAGTGAAAAATGGATTCAATGAAATTTCAGCAAATTCTCGATGCAAACATAGCACAATCTGTAAAAAAGCTTAAGTTGAAAAGAGGATGGCTTCTCCAAATAGATAATGTTCCTAAACACAAGTCAAAATCCACAATAGACAACCTCGAAAGGCACAAGCTGAAGGTTTTACAATGGCCCTCACAGTCCCCTGACCTGAACATCAATGAAAATCTGTGGCAAGACCTCAAAAGAGCAGAGCATGCAAGATGAGCCAGGAATCTCACAGAACTGGAAGAGGAGCTAGGAATCTCACAAAACTGGAAGAGGAGCTAGGAATCTCACAGAACTGGAAGAGGAGCCAGGAATTTCGCAGAACTGGGAAGACGAGCCAGAAATCTCACAGAACTGGAAGAGGAGCCAGGAATCTCGCAGAACTGGAAGAGGAGCCAGGAATCTCTTAGAGCTGGAAGAAGAGCCAGGAATCTCACAGAGCTGGAAGAGGAGCCAGGAATCTCACAGAACTAGAGGAGAAGCCAGGAATCTCGCAAAACTGGGGAGGAGCCAGGAATCTCACAAAACTGGAAGAGGAGCCAGGAATCTCACAGAACTGGAAGAGGAGCCAGGAATCTCACAGAGCTGGGAAAACGAGCCAGGAATCTCACAGAGCTGGGAAGACGAGCCAGGAATCTCACAGGACTGGAAGACGAGCCAGGAATCTCATAGAACTGGGAAGACGAGCCAGGAATCTCACAGGACTGGGAAGATGAGCCAGGAATCTCGCAGAAGTGGAATACTTATCCAAGGAGGGATGGATGAAAATCCCTTAAGCAAGAATTGAAAGACTCTTGGCTGCTACAAAAGCATTTACAAGCTGATACTTGCCAAAGCGGGTGCTAGTAGGTACTAAGCATGCAGAGTGCGCAAACCTTTTCATGACACTATAAAATGTGCCTTATATCACGATGGAACATAATTCTGTCCTTTTTCCTATGTGTCTATAAAATGCAGGGGCGGACTGGCCCGGGTTCCTGGGGGCAACTGCCCTCCGGGCCGCCGGAATATGACAGTTCGGGGCCGCCCCGGTACTGCCGACAGCCGCCCTGAATAGTGAAAGGATCATGAACTGAGCGGCTGTCAGCGCGGTGCGGCCGCAGTGGGACCGCCCGGGCTTCATATCGCAGCAAGCAGGGCTGCGTTGTCCAGGCAACCGGCGGGACGCCGGTCGCGATTAAGCCACTGACTGTTGTCACGTTGCCAAGGCCGCGGTCGGGTATCCAAGGGGCGTGCCAGCCCAGCACGCACCACTCCCCCAGCAGCACGCACATCCAACCCGGAGGAAGTAGCTCCTACCCCCTTCTCTCCTCCCCTCTCTGCTCTTCCCAGCCTCTTCCTGGTCATGTGGCCCTAATGATCAGGAGAGTGGATGGGTTGCCATAGTTACGTGATGCCGCTCTCCCGGCAGCGGAAGTGCGGTGTCTGGAAATGGCGGCCGGCAGGGATCAGGCCAGGTTCCTTGGTTACAGACTCTGGGTCTTCTTCCTCCTGTTCTCCCAGATCTGGGGCCGCCAGGAGGAGTTCAGCCCCGGACATTCCCTGCCTGTATGGGCTGCCGCAGCTGAACACAGGTACCGGCAGTGAGAACTGAAATGTATGTGTCCTGTGCTGGGCTGCAAATGGTGGTGATGGCAGAGAGGGGCCTGGCTGCAGGGGTTGACAGTAATAGCCGGGGGGCTGCAGGTGGTGGTGATGGAGGGGGGGAGTGGTTGCAGGGGGTGGTGATGGCAGAGAGGGGTCTGGCTGCAGGGGTTGACAGTGATGGCCAGGGGACTACAGGTGGTGGTGATGGAGGGGGGGTTGCGGGTGGTGGTGATGCCAGAGAGGGGCCTGGCTGCAGGGGTTGATGGCTACAGGGCTACAGGTGGTGGTGATGGCCAGGGGAGACAGTGTACAGGGAAGGAGACCGCGTGCAGAGGGGAGACAGCATACAGTGGAGGAGACAGCATACAGAGAAGGAGACAGTTTACAGAGGGGAGACAGCATACAGTGGGGGAGACAGCGTACAGAGGGGAGACAGCATACAGGTGAGGAGACAGCGTACAGGGTAGGAGACAGCTTACAGGATAGGAGACAGCGTACAGGGTAGGAGACAGCGTACAGGGTAGGAGACAGCGTACAGGGAAGGAGACAGCGTACAGGGTGGATACAGCATACAGGGTGGATACAGCGTACAGGGTAGGAGACAGCGTACAGGGGTGGATACAGCGTACAGGGTAGGAGACAGCGTACAGGGTAGGAGACAGCGTACAGGGTAGGAGACAGCGTACAGGGTAGGAGACAGCGTACAGGGTAGGAGACAGCGTACAGGGGTGGATACAGCGTACAGGGGTGGATACAGCGTACAGGGGTGGATACAGCGTACAGGGGTGGATACAGCGTACAGGGGTGGATACAGCGTACAGGGTAGGAGACGGCGTACAGGGAAGGAGACGGCGTACATGGGAGGAGACGGCGTACATGGGAGGAGACGGCGTACAGGGAAGGAGACGGCGTACAGGGAAGGAGACGGCGTACAGGGGAGGAGACGGCGTACAGGGAGGAGACGGCGTACATGGGAGGAGACGGCGTACATGGGAGGAGACGGCGTACATGGGGGGAGACGGCGTACAGGGGGGGAGACGGCGTACATGGAGGAGACGGCGTACATGGGAGGAGACGGCGTACAGGGAAGGAGACGGCGTACAGGGAAGGAGACGGCGTACAGGGAAGGAGACGGCGTACAGGGAAGGAGACGGCGTACAGGGAAGGAGACGGCGTACATGGGAGGAGACGGCGTACATGGGAGGAGACGGCGTACAGGGAGGAGACGGCGTACAGGGAAGGAGACGGCGTACATGGGAGGAGACGGCGTACAGGGAAGGAGACGGCGTACAGGGAAGGAGACGGCGTACAGGGAGGAGACGGCGTACAGGGGAGGAGACGGCGTACAGGGGAGGAGACGGCGTACAGGGGAGGAGACGGCGTACAGGGGAGGAGACGGCGTACATGGGGGGAGACGGCGTACAGGGGGGAGACGGCGTACATGGGAGGAGACGGCGTACATGGGAGGAGACGGCGTACATGGGAGGAGACGGCGTACATGGGAGGAGACGGCGTACAGGGGAGGAGACGGCGTACAGGAAAGGAGACGGCGTACAGGGAGGAGACGGCGTACAGGGAAGGAGACGGCGTACAGGGGAGGAGACGGCGTACAGGGAAGGAGACGGCGTACAGGGAAGGAGACGGCGTACAGGGGAGGAGACGGCGTACAGGGGAGGAGACGGCGTACAGGGGAGGAGACGGCGTACAGGGGAGGAGACGGCGTACAGGGGAGGAGACGGCGTACATGGGGGGAGACGGCGTACAGGGGGGAGACGGCGTACATGGGAGGAGACGGCGTACATGGGAGGAGACGGCGTACATGGGAGGAGACGGCGTACATGGAGGAGACGGCGTACATGGGAGGAGACGGCGTACAGGAAAGGAGACGGCGTACAGGGGAGGAGACGGCGTACAGGAAAGGAGACGGCGTACAGGGGAGGAGACGGCGTACAGGGAAGGAGACGGCGTACAGGGGAGGAGACGGCGTACAGGGAAGGAGACAACATACAGGGGGTGACAGGCATGGAAAGGGACGAGCCAGCGCACAGTGCTGGAGAGAGATAGCATCAGAGGGATTATATTTATGGGGTTATACATATAGATATATAATACAGTCCGCCGCCTTCATATTATATATATATATATATATATAACCGTATGTGTTAAAGGGGGCCCACTGAGACTCTTTCGCCCGGGCCCACAAAAACCTGGAGCCGGCCCTGGTCATGGCACCCGGCTGGCCTGCGGGATGCAGGGAGTGGAGAGGGCGCCTGCGCCACTGCGCCAGGGAGGAGGGAGGGTTCAGAGCGGTGTGTAGCCTGCGTGCTACGTCAGCACGCAGGCAATGAACCTTGTGTGAACCCACCCAGTCCCTCCAGAGCGGAGCACAAACAGTGACGGCCGCCATACTGTTTGAAATTTGATTGTGCTGCCCTGCTGTCTGCTCTGCTGCCGGTGAGACAGACTGGAGCCTGGTGGTGGCATCCAGGTGGCCCCACAGGCAGTGCTGTTGGATTGAATGAGGACTGGAGCCGGAGCGGAGGCCAGCCAGGCCAGTCTGAGTCCCCCCACTACCTCCCTGCCTGGTGCTGCTGCAAAGACAAGTAGTGAGCTGCTGCCTGCTGCCATACTGCTGCCTGCCTCGTGCCTCGCCTGAGTCGCCTCGCCTGTGTAAATGTAAGTGAACTGCTGTTTGTGTGTGTGTGACTCTGAGTTTGTTGTCCTGCTGCTGCTTACATGTAAATGTAAGGCTGGGTTCACATTTGCAGATTCCTCCGCAGCGTTCTGCGGAGGACATCTGCAAGGAGCCGGCAGCCTTATCTTTTATAATGGGCCGCACGGTGTCTGCAGATGCTTGCAGACCGCCGTGCGCTCCCGTTGCCCGCCATGAGTGACCTGTCTGTCGCGTTCCCGGTGCAGATGAGAGTGTGTGATCTGTGCGCATGCCAGGCTCCGCATGCGCACAGATCACTCATGACGGGCAATGGGCGCTCTGCAAGCATCTGCAGGCACCATGCGTCACATTAGAAATGATAAGGCTGCGGTCTTTGCTTTAATGTTAGTACCAGGCCTGGGGAGCAACTACAGGGAGGAGGGAGCGCAGCATCGGGATTGTGGAGCAAAAGACATAGGCGGGGAAACCTGCGGTAAGAAGAGGACTTCTCCGACGGCTTTCCTGCTTTGTGCTTCGTTCCCCGATCCCTGATGCCCCCTCCTCGCTCCCTGGAGCTGCTCCCCCCCGGCACGGTCCTAACTTCGTATCAGGCAGGGAGGCGGTGGGGGGAGCGATGAGCGGGCATCATTGAGCAGGGTGCGTAGTACAGAGCAGGAGAGCTGGCTTTCCCGCCGGTTATTTCAAATGATCAGCTGATGCAGATCAGCTGTTCATTAGAAGTAGCCGCGGCGGCGGTGCTGTCAGGGAAAGGTTCATGTGAGTTTATGCTGCATGAACTCACATGCACTTTACTACGCCTGTGTGCTGAACAGCTCAGCTACATCTCTGGTAGAGCTTCTGTACCAGAGATGTAGCTGAGCTAAAGAAGAAAAGCTGATTGGACTACTATAGCTCCTCAAACATTTTTGTTAAATGGGTCGTTAGAAGGTATACCGCTGTTGAACATATGTGTCCCCCCCCCCCCCCCCCCCCCCCCCCGCTCCTCACTTCGCCTCAGGCGGAAGTGGGGCTGGTGGCCCGTCACAATGGGCCTCTGAACTGTGCTTGCCACCCAGGCTGAAATCTGCCAGCCAGCCCCTGATAAAATGGTTCTAGAGTCCAGCATAACTGATACAAGATCCATCCTTTATAGTGCTGGGATGTTGGCTGTGATGTATGAAGACTGGTTTCCCCATATGTGATATTATGAGAATTTTATTGCTTTACTTTTATTTTTCATCCCAAAATCCTCAGAACATTGATTTTGTGGCCTCAACAGACAAGTCTATATAGATAGAAGCCATAGAGAAATTAAGGGGAGCCAATACTTAGATATTGTGCACCTGTACTAGCGTCAACCACAGGCTATGGAGGGGTCCCCAACCTGCAGCTTGCAGGCTCATAATGTGAACACCAATAGAGCTGGCTGTGGGGCATCTAAAGTCATGGCTGAAAGTTTCAACTCCCTTTAAATTGTTCCAGAAAATAAAGTATTCCTCCCAGAAAATTATTGTAATTACACGTTTTGTTATACACTTTTATTTCCTTTGTTTGTATCCTGGTAATGGAGCACTTCTAAAAATGGATCTGGCCGTGGAGCACCCATATAATGGAATCATTCATGGAGCACCCATATAATGGAGCAATTCATGGAGCACCTATATGATGGAGCTGGTCACATAGCAGCTATATAATGTATCCGGGCGCGGGGCTCCTGCGTAATGGAGCCAGTTGTAGAGCACTTACATAATGGAACAGACTGCGAAGCACCTTTGTAATGGAACCGGCTGTGGAGCACCTGTGTAATGGAGCCAGCTGTGGAGCACCTGTGTAATGGAGCCAGCTGTGGAGCACCTGTGTAATGGAGCCAGCTGTGGAGCACCTGTGTAATAGAGCCAGCTGTGGAGCACCTGTGTAATGGAGCCAGCTGTGGAGCACCTGTGTAATGGAGCCAGCTGTGGAGCACCTGTGTAATGGAGCCAGCTGCGGAGCACCTGTGTAATGGAGCCAGCTGCGGAGCACCTGTGTAATGGAGCCAGCTGCGGAGCACCTGTGTAATGGAATTGGCCATGCAGTGTCTGGTCGATCTAATTATGGAACAATTCTGGCAGCCACCGTTAGGGGAGCATAAGAGACATACTACATTCAGATCTGTTAAAAGGAACATGCTAGCTTGTTTTATACATATGGAGTTTTTGTTATGTCTTGATAAGTGCTTGTCCCTGAATGGAAAAAAAAGTTACCTTTTTATGTCGAGATTTGATGTACTGATTATGATAGATTTAGCATTGAAGCCATATGCAACTCAAGATGGAAGTGCATTCTGGGTCAGTCAGTAAACTTCCAGCCCTGCCTGATTTGCATGTTACGTCTGTGCTATATTGTTCATTACAGGCGCACAAATTCAGGCTGTGCACCCCCCCTTCCCCCCCCCATAAACCTATTCATCACCTTCCAGGAGGAATAACAGAGGAAAAGCACAATGCAGAAGATTCGACTTTATGGAATAATTGAGTTTTTTTTCTTAGCTCAAAAATACTCTGACGTTCATCATAATAGCAGTTTTGCTAATGCTCCTGTGTTGTCAGTTGTGACCTTGTGGGGTGTGATCCCTGTCCTGTGTCCTATAAGGAGACATTTATGTGTCTGTAGACCGTGGTGTTCTCAGACCTCAGTGGTGGTGTCGCTGTGTGTACTGTACTCTAGTGTTTGTGTGTTGTGTCTGCACAGTGTCAGGTGGCTGCCACGTCACAGTGACGCTGTGTTGACATTTGTGGAGTCTGTGCACTTGAATAACCTGCTCAGGTCACAGTATCCTCTCCTATCCCATACTGAAGGATCTCATTGGATCTAATAGTTTTATTTCTATCACACACACAAAACAAGAATCCCCTTGTAATCTTAGAGGACCCGTCTCCAGCTTTCCTTAATTTTTTTCCACTGCTCCCTGAGTGTTCAGTTCTTTTGTTCTGTTTTGCAATCCAAAGTCTGGTAACAAAGATGCATGTGCCTTTTTGTTTAGCACAAATTTTTTTTGTCTGGTGCCATATGGGGTCAGGGTGCACATACGGGGTCTGGTGCCATTTGGGGTCAGGGTGCACATACGGGGTCTGGTGCCATTTGGGTCAGGGTGCACATACGGGGTCTGGTGCCATTTGGGGTCAGGGTGCACGTACGGGGGTTCTGGTGCCATTTGGGGTCAGGATGCACATACGGGGTCTGGTGCCATTTGGGGTCAGGATGCACATACGGGGTCTGGTGCCGTTTGGGGTCAGGGTGCACATACGGTGTCTGGTGCCATTTGGGGTCAGGATGCACATACGGGGTCTGGTGCCATTTGGGGTCAGGATGCACATACGGGGTCTGGTGCCATTTGGGGTCAGGGTGCACATACGGGGTCTGGTGCCATTTGGGGTCAGGGTGCACATACGGGGTCTGGTGCCATTTGGAGTCAGGGTGCACATATGAGGTCTGGTGGCATTTGGGGTCAGGGTTCACATACAGGGTCTGGTGCCATTTGGGGTCAGGCTGCACATACGGGGTCTAGTCCTACCATTGATCAGGAGAGTCCCATAATCATTATGATGGGTTCCTATTGTGTCTATAGCAGTGTGAGGCGCTCGCTGTCCTCCTTAAATCTGATTGATGTTCCTGCAGCTCTGATTTCTCCCCCCTTCTTCTTCTTCCCATGTAAGTTGAGGTCAGTGAATCTCTATTCTGTCCCCGGCAGTGATCAGCTGCTCTGGCAGCCCTGATTTTATTACAAGAATGAGAGGCGATAGATGGAAGGTGGATTGTTTTTGCGGACGTAAATCACATTTATGGCCGTGTTGTGGCAGCCGGGCCGAGCTACAAATAAATAATCCGAGCTTTACAGAAAAGAGCATCGTGCAATATATTTTTTGGTGAGAAAGCGCAGAAAATCGAAGCTTGTGATCCATTTTGCGGGATCTCTCCACCGAGACCACCGTGATTGGGTTCACAAGGACGCACGGGATATAGAGATACAGGGATCCATTACTCTTAGTAGTGAACATTAAGCCTTTCGGTGCCTTTATTTTTATGTTTTTTTTGCACTTTTTGTTCTACAGGGTGAGCCATCTACATGGATGCACCTATATCAAATGGGAATGAATATGGATATCAACTTGAAATAACTCATGAAAGAATAAAGTTATGTTAAAACCAAGCACACCGTTGTTTTTTGTATGAAATTCTCAATAAGCTTGATGTGTCACATGACCCTCTTCCCACTGAAAAAAATAAAGTTGGATCCAAAATGGCCGACTTCAAAATGGCCGCCGTGGTCACCTCCCATCTGGAAAAGTTTTCCCCCTCCCATATACTAATGTGCCACACACAGGAAGTTTATATCACCAACCATTCACATTTTATTTAGGTGCATCCAAATAGATGGCCCACCCTGTAGTATTAAATAGATGGCCCACCTTGTATATAATTCATTGTAACTAAAAATAAATTTAATGTGTATAATTTTGTTTTTAATTAATTTGCTATTTCCTGCATGTAGGTTGAGTGAACTATACTTCAAGGGGACTGTCGTGTCGTTTCGTGAGATTATCCTGCCCCTAATGTGTTTTATATGATACAATGTGCATCACTAACATGGTTTTCTAAAAAACTAAATTCCACATATTTATCTTTTTTTTTTTTTTTTCCAGAAAATGTTTATTTGAATGTTTTCAAAACAAAGAAAACCCAGATATCACTCTAGTTTTCTGTTAACTTTGGATGTTATTGGTATAGAGTGACAAGTCCCCTTGTCGGGGGGAGGTTACAAGTACATAAATAAGTAAAAGTGGAACAAGTAACGTTAAGTCGATAGGTGTATAAATCTCTTAGCGGAAGGTATTCAATGTCGTCCCCTATTAATCTATAGCCACATATTTATCTTAAAAAGAAACTATATGCTAAGGGGACTGCACACACACATACCTGGCTTCAGTCATAGGGGAGGGGACTGCACACACACATACCTGGCTTCAGTCATAGGGGAGGGGAAGGCACACACATACCTGGCTTCATTCATAGGGGAGGTGACTGCACACACCCATACCTGGCTTCAGTCTTAAGGGAGGGGACTGCACACACATACCTGTCTTCAGTCATAGGGGAGGGGACTGCACACATATACCTGGCATCAGTAATAGGGGAGGTGACTGCACACACATATACCTGGTGTCAGTCATAGGGGAGGTGACTGCATACACATACCTGGCTTCAGTCATAGGGGAGGTGACTGCACACACACATACCTGGCTTCAATCTTAGGGGAGGGGACTGCACACCCATACCTGGCTTCAGTCATAGGGGAGGTGACTGCACACACACATACCTGGCTTCAGTCATAGGGGAGGTGACTGCACACCTACATACCTGGCTTCAGTCATAGGGGAGGTGACTGCACACACACATACCTGGCTTCAGTCATAGGGGAGGGGACTGCACACACACACATACCTGGCTTCAGTCTTAGGGGAGGGGACTGCACACACACATGCCTGGCTTCAGTCATAGGGGAGGGGACTGCACACACACATACCTGGCTTCAGTCATAGGGGAGGGGAAGGCATACACACATACCTGGCTTCAGTCATAGGGAGGGGAAGGCACACACATACCTGGCTTCAGTCATAGGGGAGGGGACTGCACACACATACCTGGCTTCAGTCATAAGGGAGGGGACTGCACATACACATACCTGGCTTCAGTCTTAGGGGAGGGGACTGCACACACACATACCTGGCTTCATTCATAGGGAGGGGACAGCACACACATACATGCCTGGCTTCAGTCATAGGGGAGGGGACTGCACACACATGTAGTCCCCAGAGCCAATCGCTGCATTGATTTAGTTGTCGACAAATATTGGACTAATTCCCTTTTTTAGAACTATAGCTTTTAATTTTGCAATAACTGATGATGAAGTGATAGCTTTTTTAATATTTTTCTTCTGCCTTTTTCTAGAGGTCGGATCCGCAGCTTCTTGCTCAATTCTACTATGCAGATGAAGAACTCAACCAAGTTGCGGCTGAGCTGGACAGCCTGGACGGACGGAAGGATCCTCAGAGGTGTACGCTGCTCGTCAATCAGTTTCGTTCATGTCAGGTTAGTTAGTAAATTCATTTTTTGTTGTGTTTCTGTCATTGGTTCTGTGTTAAAGGGAATCTGTCAGCAGGTTTTTGCTGTGTAAACTGAGGTCAGCATACTGTAAGGGTTAAAAAAACAAAAAGCAACTGTGCTTCTCTATCTGTGTGTGTGCTATTGTTTACATAAACTAAGGGTTTAACCTGAGATTACCATTACAGGACTATGTTGCCCTGCCCATGGCCCCCTGCTGCAATTGACACCTCACTGTTAATGTATAATCTCTATAGAGAGCCTGGTGTGGGCGGGCACAGCTCTCTCAGTGCTGCTGTGATTGGACAATCTGTATAGAGAGCCTGGTGTGGTGGGGCAGCTCTCCTAGCTCTGCTGTGTTGCTAAAACTAAAATCTTTGATTGTGTGAGAACGGCTGCAGCCAGAAATCTATGTGATACATCGTTGGATTCAGAATATCTGTATCTACATTATGTTGCCGTCAGATGAAATGTCAAAAACCTGCTGATAGATTCCCTTTAATATGGTGATCAGTAAAAACTAGGTGGGTGTCAAGCTGGCCTTGTTTTGGCATCCTGTGGATTTTTCCCAGCCGTCAGCGGTGAGGGCATCATACAGATTTTTATCAGCAGTCAGTGGTGGGGAATCCTGCAGATTCTTCCCAGCTGTCAGCAGTGGGGGCATCCAGCCCAGCAGATTTTTCCAATCATCAGCAGTGGGGACATCCAGCTGATTTTACCAGCTGTTAGCGGTGGGCTAATCCTGCAGATTTTACCAGCCGGCAGCGACGGGGGCATCCCGTGGATTTTTCCCAGCCGTCAATGGTGCGGGCATCCTGTGGATTTTCCCCAGCCGTCAGCGGTGGGGGCATCCTGTGGATTTTTCACAGCCGTCAGCAGAGGGGGCATCCTGCATTTGTTACCACCCGTCACCGTCGGGGGCGTCCTGCAGAATGTTACCAGCCGTCAGCGATGGGGGCATCCTGCATTTTACCAGCCGTAGGCGGTGGGGGCATCCTGCAGAATGTTACCAGCCGTCAGCAGTGGGGGCATCCTGCAGAATGTTACCAGCCTTGCAATTTTTTTTTAATCTTCTTATACAAAGTTTCATTGAAAATAATTTACCCTTAGAGGTTGCAAAAGACAATGGTAAATGTAAATTCGGTTAGCCAGATGCTGGAGCGCTCCCGGGGGCTTTATTATAAGCTAATTAGAGTCTATAGATGTAAGTATTGCTTGTGTTCATCTCCTAGTTAAATATGTGCACTGCCAAAAGAATACAGGCCAATAATGTGATAAACTGATGTTTAGGAAAACGCGAGTTTAAGCCATAAAAGAACGCTTTAGTTCCTGCCGAGCGAGATGCGCTTTCATCATTAACCCCCCGCCGCATCCGAGAAGGAGCCGCCGGTGGATCAGCTAATGGCTGACATCAGATGTGAGGAGACTGTACGTCTGCATCAATGTCAATCATCGAACACAACCATGGCAGAGCGCTGCGCTCGATAGTATGAAGGAAGAAGAATATTTATATCAGATCAAAGCTCTAGACATGTCTGCCCTTCATCTGTGTAATATACAGGGCCAGATTGTAATGCTTGATGGGCGAGCATCCGGAAGGGGACCTGCTGATCTCGACTTGGAGGAGCTAACCTAAGCGGCTATCAAATCTCCTCTAGAGCCTCAGATAGAGAGGTTAGGCTTAGGCTGATGGGTAATCGCCGTGTGCAATTCCAGGGGTCTCGGCACCACGACAGCTGACTCTAGGGGTCAAGCTCCTATGGATAAGCAGAGTCTCTGAACAGGTGCAGCCAGAATGGCCGGATGCAGGCAGGTACCATCTCTGTACAGGTGCAGCCAGGATCACCGGATGCAGGCAGGTACCATCTCTGTACAGGTGCAGCCAGGATCACCGGATGCAGGCAGGTACCGTCTCTGTACAGGTGCAGCCAGGATGACCGGATGCAGGCAGGTACCGTCTCTACAGGTGCAGCTAGGATGAATGGATCCAGGCAGGTACAGTCTCTGTACAGGTGCAGCCAAGGATGACTGGATGCAGGCAGGTACCATCTCTGTACAGGTGCAGCCAGGATGACTGGATGCAGGCAGGTACCATCTCTGTACAGGTGCAGCCAGGATGACCGGATGCACTCAGGTACCGTCTCTGTACAGGTGCAGCCAGGATGACCGGATGCACTCAGGTACCGTCTCTGTACAGGTGCAGCCAGGATGACCGGATGCAGGCAGGTACCATCTCTGTACAGGTGCATCCAGGATGACCGGATGCAGGCAGGTACCGTCTCTACAGGTGCAGCCAGGATGACCGGACCCAGGCAGGTACCGTCTCTACAGGTGCAGCTAGGATGAATGGATCCAGGCAGGTACCGTCTCTGTACAGGTGCAGCCAGGATGACTGGATGCAGGCAGGTACCATCTCTGTACAGGTGCAGCCAGGATGACTGGATGCAGGCAGGTACCGTCTCTGTACAGGTGCAGCCAGGATGACCGGATGCAGGCAGGTACCGTCTCTGTACAGGTGCAGCCAGGATGACCGGATGCACGCACATACCGTCTCTGTACAGGTGCAGCTAGGATGACCGGATGCACGCACATACCGTCTCTGTACAGGTGCAGCTAGGATGACCGGATGCAGGCAGGTACCATCTCTGTACAGGTGCAGCCAGGATGACCGGATGCAGGCAGGTACAGTCTCTGTACAGGTGCAGCCAGGATGACCGGACCCAGGCAGGTACAGTCTCTGTATAGGTGCAGCCAGGATGACCGGATGCAGGCAGGTACCGTCTCTACAGGTGCAGCCAGGATGACCGGATGCAGGCAGGTACCGTCTCTACAGGTGCAGCCAGGATGACCGGATGCAGGCAGTTACCGTCTCTACAGGTGTAGCCAGGATGACCGGATCCAGGCAGGTACCGTCTCTGTACAGATGCAGCCAGGATGACCGGATGCAGGCAGGTACCATTAGGCATGGACATAGGGTAAAGCAGGGTGACCTGACAACTAGCAGTGCGTTTTAAAGCATAGACCATGTTGCTCAGGCACTTTCCAAATAGGGAAGGTGCCTTAAATATTCTGTGCTTCCTAGCCAAAGGCTGAGAAGAATTTCCATGGCATGCACAGGCCTTGGGAGCAGGAAGCAGCAGACTGAACCTGGGCAAGATGGTGCTTGACTGCCGGCGTGGTGAATACACCATGGCCACCTGTTTCTCTGCTGAGAAGGTGCCAGCGCCGCAGTGGGTGTAACACGGATTATGGTTAGTGGATACCTCTGGGCAAAAAAGTTCATGGGTGCCCACCATCACACCCCTGGGCAGGGTGCCCACCATCACACCCCTGGGCCCCGGATCATCTGGCTGCTCCAAACTGCCACATACATGGTAATTTCCACTGAACTTTATTGGAGTTAAAGAAACGGCTGAGCCAAGATTTCTTGAGGTTAAGAGAGACCATTATTTGCGTCTGACCCCATGGAGAAGTTGCTGGTCCAAGAGGTGATACCCACACAAACTGGACAATCTCTAATGACAGAGGATTGATAGTGGGGGCCACAATGCTCTCAGTTTGCCAAAACCGAAGAAAAAACTGGAGTAAAAGACTAAAAACAATTATTCTTTATTTAATACATAGTAGTCATCATATCATCATCCATCAATTATCATCATCCAAACCTCCATGGGTATAACAACATATCTGCCAAACAAATAATGTGCCAAAAGTTCCAATCCACCTTACCCATAAAGTGCACCAGACCTAGATATAACAACAAAGAAAGACCCCAGCACATGTTATGTGTATTAATGTTTTTGCTGCTTCACCCTATGGAATTATTATTTCTCATTGGTTCCAAGGTAGCAGGACCCCCTGGACATATGCTCAGTGTGACCGTTCCCTATAATCCGAACCTTGTATCGCTTTTTAAGAGGGCACTAGTTCTAAAGATCTCTGCTTTCTCACGGGAAGTTCTCTGTGGCTTAAAGGGCAGATAGGGCTACTGGTCTATATACAGAGGCTGAAGGGGGCCAAAATTACAGAAATAGTTTGGTGACCTGTGCTACTCCCCTTCCGTGACTTCCAGTGAATGTTGTGCTGCTTGTGTAACAGCCATTTATTCCTATGAGAGTTACGGAAGTAATAGTGCAGCGTGCTCTGTTGTCTCCACTATCCTGGCCCCCTATGGCTGCCACATAATATACTAGGGCATCTCAATGAATTAGAATATCATCAAAATCAATGTAATATTGCCACGTTTCAGACGTTTCTGGGAGCCCTGAAATGTGTTGACTAATACATCAGTATTATATTCACCCTTTGATGTCTCATGGAATACAGCAACATGATTTGTAACCCTTCATCCTCCCTACTTTAATTTTCTGAGATAATGGCCTTTGGGTCCTGTAGTCGGAACTTCATCACTGCAGTCTTTCAACAAAGATCGGGGGCAGCAGCGGAGAGGTAGCACTGAGCCGTAGGTGGTCGGGGGGAAGATCAGCTCCTTATGCTAGCTTTATGATAAAATGGGATGAAACTAGAAGACGCCATAAAAGAGGCTGTCCTACTTACAGATTGATGCCCTATCTAGGTCATCAATGGCTGATCAGTCAGGGTCTGTTCCGATGGCAGGAGGCCAGAAATGCTCAGTTCTGGAGCTGCTCCTCCTTCTGATAGTGTCAACGTCGGGGTACTACACCTCCGTCCCCTATTGATTGGAATACACGGCGAATGTACAGTACCCGATCACAACCACTATCAGAAGACGCAGCAGCTCCAGAACTGAGCATCTTCGGCCTCCTGTTGCCTCTGCCAGCACCAAAAACAGTTGATCTGCGGGTGCTGGGTGTCAGACCCCGGACAATCTGACAATGATGACCTCTCCTACTGATCGGTCATCAATGTGAAACTAGTGGACAACCCATTTAAGTTTTGATGCTATGGGAAATGGAAATTGACTTGCTCGTTTTGCACAAATTGGATTTGGCCAACAGGCTGTAGATGCTCTATACCAGAGGTTCCCAACTCCAGTCCTCAAGGCACACCAACAGTGCAGGTTTTCAGGATTTCCTTAGAAATTGGAATCATCCCCAGTGCAGGGGATTCAATTATCACCTGTGCAATACTAAGGAAATCCTGAAAACCTGCACTGTTGGTGTGCCTTGAGGACTGGAGTTGGGAACCTCTGCTCTATACAAACATACATTTCTATTTTTTTCTTCTCTTTTCCCTACACCTCCACTCTCCTCCTTTGTGTTTGTGTTCCAGTTTTTATTTTGCCGTCAACAGTAAAGAGGACCTGTCACTCCCCTGCTGCATGGCAATCTAAATGCAGCACTGAATGCAGCATGTCTGCTGCATTCAAGGAAGGGGTGTCCCACATGTGTCTTTGTGCTGTGTACCCCGAGATATAGCCTAAGTAAAACTCACTGTTAAAAGTTAGGAGGGCATTCCCTGGTGCAGGAGTCAGCTCGATTGACGGGGGCCATTCCCTCCCCCTCTGCCTGTATGTGCCGCCTCCTGCTGTGCTGTTTATGCTTTGTTCAGACAGCAGGGCAGGAATCTGGAGCTGACTTCAGGACAAATGATTTACATGCTATGTGAGGCAGGATGAGTGACTGAGGAGGAGGACATAGCCTGCACTGCAGAAACAGCACAGAGAAGCAGAGGGGGAGGGAATGGCCCCCGTTAATTGAGCTGGCTCCTGCACCAGGGAATGCCCTCATGACTTCTAACAGTGAGTTTGCCTAAGGCTCTATCTCAGGGTACACAGCACACAGACACATGGGGACCCCTTCCCTGAATGCAGCAGACATGCTGCATTTAGATTGCCATGCAGCAGGGGGTGATAGGTCCTCTTTAATTAATGGAGGCAAAAAAATGCAATGGAAAGTTTTTGTAAAGCAAATCTGTCAGCAGGTGCACATGGGGCGCTTTCAATGACAAGTCCAGCAATACTTTATATGGCCAGACCATTCCTCCATTACTGAGAAATCATTGGTTGAATTTATATGTAAATGAAGCTAAAGAGTTATGGTAGATCTGAAGCTTCTGTCACTCCAGCTCTATTCCTTGCCCAGTGCCGCGACCACCTCCTTGACTGACAGCCTCTGTGATGTGTTACTACTTCAGGAAAAGGAGCAATCAGTCAAGCAGGAGGCGGTGGCGGCGCCTGGTGGGGAAGGGAATAGAGCTGGAGTGACAAAGGCTTCAAATCTATATATGGCTCTTCAGCCTCATTTGAATATCAATTTTCTCAGTAACGGAGGAATAGACTGTCCATGTAAAAGTATTTCTGGACTTGTAAAAGCTACATATGAATGCAAATAGTTTGGGGTTATAAGCCTACAATAGATTCCCTTTAAAACTATGATCATGATTTTAGAATAGGGTATCACCAATTATAAGATTGACATTGCGGATGTCACACTCGGTAATACAGCAACAAAGAGGCCAAGATGGATTACAGGAATGAAGGAGGTGGGGGGGCGGTTATTGTCTCTTTACAGGAATTTAGCACATGTCTCTGTGTCTGTGCTCCTGTTTCTTTTCTGTCACATTGCATACAACAAGCATATTGGGCATGGGGGGTGGGGGGATCTGGTCTTGTTCATGCTACGAAGGGAGACAAAGGGTGTTCTTGCACCTATAGTGCTGGTAGAATGCTGAAGAGGAATGTCCCATAAAAATGAGAATCTGGACAGTTCTTGGACATATTAGACTGTTGTGATTTCTGTCTTGCTGTAGGGGATGAGGGTGGCTTTCATATTGGCATTTAGTAAAGGGTCAGGTCCTGGGAAGTATATGTACCTAATTTCTGGGCATTGTGTGTTCCCTCTGCTATCAGTGTATGAGCAGTGGTTGAGCTTTCCGCTCACTTATCTACATACCCAATCATGGTTCTTAATCGATGACTTTCAGAACGGCAGATAATTAATAACTGTTAATTGTATAATAATTGAACCGCAGTCATTTTTTTTAGATAGCGCACCCGCCTCCGTTGTTGCACCGTGACGCTCTTAGGTAATGTTGGCTTGTCATTGTGATTTGTAACGAGCGCTAATTACATGGGAGCGTCTTTAGGCTTGCAGTCTGCAGTGAGTCTCTTCTCCAGGCCTAATGAGCTGTACAATGTGCTGCTGTCTCCCTGCAATGTGCGATTCCTCCTGCAAACCCTGCAATGCTAATAAATCTCCTCCTCCTTCACCGGGGAGAGAGGAGATCCAGGGGACGGATCGCTAGATATACACCCAATTTGCATTTCTCCGAGCTGCACACGATAAATCTTTAGATTAGTCAATAAATGCAGGAAATGGGTCTTCAGCCGTCGTTACCAGTTTGATTCATTCTGCTCAAACTCCATCCTTTAAAAATGAACACAAAAAAGTTGGTTATTTCTGCAAAATTCTGAATTCCTGGTACTACTAGATTTATGGCATGTGGCAGTCGGTAATTTTATGCAGGCTGTTAAGGGATCGGATTGTTAGATTATTCATGCAATCCCCAGGGTAATGTCTCATCTGGTGGGGTGGATCCTCATAGAACTTTGTCCGGTCATCAGTTTTTGCACAGCATGCACAGATGACTTTGTGTCTGGAGGACTAGAAGAGAGCTGGAACCTCAGAGTTAGATGAAGCAGATCCTGGATAGTGATAGAGCCGAGTTCTTCAGAAAGGCCAATGCTTATCTGAGAGACAGCAGTATAGCAGAAATGACTCAATGAGGTGGCAGAGCTAGTAGGAATGTCACAAGTCCAATACCAAACTTGTCAGTAACAGAGCCCAGTGATGTAGCAGAGTCATTAATGTCAAGATACTAGGGTTGCACGGACTACCAAGTACAGCAGAGACTAGATATGTAGAAAGGTTGTGGTGGTCTCAAGGTTTAAGTACTTCTAGTGATGTGGATACAAAGTCTGGGGCATAACTGACTTTTTGAACAGCAGAGCCCAGCATCGTAGCAGAGCTGGGTATGCCAGAAGGCTCAGTGCACAGTGTGTCAGAAGTATAGCTTTATTACAGAGCTGAGTATATAAGGAGGCCGGAGGGAAGCTGTGCATTGTAGCAGCATGGATGACAAGTACCTGAAAACTCAGGAGGAACCCTACTGCCTGAGCCAGCCAATAAAGAAATGAGCCACCTTACAATGAGAGTAGGATGCAACACCCGGTACTAGAGCCAGGACAGATAAAGAACACTGGGCTTGTTACTCCAAAGGGATTACATCTACAACTTAGTTTATTAGAACCTTATCAGTCATGGAGAGCTACATAGGACTGTGACATAGCCATGTAGCAATGTTCTTACACTTCCAAATGCTTATTTACAAGTCGTCCAATATAGAGGTAGTAAACCTGTTCCAGAACTTGAACAGGGAACTGTAAAGACATCCAGCATGGCTCCCTCGGCCTAAGCTACCATTAGACACTGCCATTTTTTTCTCCTCTGTTTTGAGCTGTGTTTTTGGTTGTTAAATCTCCAGAAAAATGGATCTGCTTGCTTTGAATGGTTAAAAAACAGATCAGTGTTTGGATCTGTTTTTTGATCTGTTTTTGTTGTGTGTGTGTGTTTAATGAGCTCCACTGTCCTGTGCTGTGCAAATACTCAGCATTGGGCTGCCCCCCTGCTACCTGGGTAACAGACTGCGGCAATGGGATATTTTTTTTTTTTCCAAGTTTTTTTTTTTTTTTAAATTTGGCGTGGGCCCCTGCGGCATTTTCTATTGCCAGCTAAGGGTAACCCAAGCAGCTACTGGCTGCAAACCCCCAGCTGGCTGGGCTACCTCTGCTGGCAATGAAAAATGCAGGAGAGCTCTTTATTTTTTTTTCATTATTCCAAAGAAATGATGTGAAAGAAAAATGTGTGGGCTCCCGATGCATTTTTCATTGCCAGCAAAGGTAGTCAAGGCAGCTGAGGGCTGGAATCCTCAGCGTGGCAAGGCCCAAGCGTTCTGGCCCCCCACGCTGAGAACCGCAGCTAGCAGTCACCCCAGAATTGGCACCTCAATGAGAGACGTCAAAACAGGAGGCTACCCCCGCTCTTCCAACTGCCATGTGCGGTGGCAGAATGGGTAATAATGGGGTTGACAGCTTTATTTGCAGCTGACACCAAGCCCCTATTACTAATGTCAGCCGTCAATATGACAGCCGGCCATTAGCAATAGTGAAAGAGTTTTTAAAGACACAGACACCAGAAAACTATCTTTTATTACAAATAAAGAACACTCAGACGCCATTTTTTCCAGTTTATTAGCTCCCTCCATGGATCCCCTTGTGCATAATCCATCTTCTGGTTGGAAGCCCAGTGTAGACTACTTATGCTGAGCAGCAATAGTGCAATAGTGAGTACAGCAATAGTACAATAGTACCATGTTGGCTCCCTGAGGAAAGAGTTGGGATATAACTCCGAAATGCCTCTGAAGGATTGGGATAAAAGCCATCATTGCACGATAACTATGGATTTATCCTGTTTCATTGTGTGAGCAGCATGGATCCAGGAAACACTATCCGGTTCCTCCATTCGTTTTTGGTCACCCCTATTGCAAGTGGAGTGTGGATCCTGCCACAGCCATTACATACCTTCATACCGGTTGTGGTTGACACAACCATCCCAGGTGAGCAGTGACAATTGTTAATGCGACATAATTGTGGTAAAGCTAAAACCCTTTTGCACTCTTTCCTTTTTTAGGGTGCCGTTACTCTTGGCGATGTTCTAGCGATCCTGACAACGATAGGACCTGGTAAGGATCGCTGGAACGTCGTTACGTGGTCGCTGGTGCGATGTCAAACAGTCAGATCTACTCAATGACGCAGCAATAATACAGCGACCTGTATAACGACCTCAGCGGTCGTTGGGACCCTGTCACACAGCAGCTGGCCTGACAACTCAGACCTACATGGTTGAGTTCTGAGCCACCAACGAGGTGGTTGTTAAGGCGTCAAACACACCGATGCATGCTGGCCAGCGGGAACCTGACGATCAAAACATGGTCCAGGCTATTCCGACACGATTAGCGATGTCACAGCGGGGGCCAAGTCACTGCTACGTGTCAAACATAGCGAGATCACCGTTATGTCACAAAACCTGTGATGTAGCTGCGATCTCGCTAGCAATCTCACTGTGCAACGGGGTTTTTACAGTTCATCGCCACAGCACGTTAACCAGGCAGGAAGGAGGCTGCAGCTCAATGCTGCCTGAGTATATGCACAGCACAAGACAGTGGAGCTCATTAGAAATAGTAAGTAAACATACACAGACTTTTAAACAATTCATATTTAATTACAGGATAATTATTATTTCAATCAGCGGTCCAACATCAATCCCCATTTGGCAGCACCAGCTCATGTTGCTTCTAGAAGTGATGATTGGCACTGGGTAGAGGACAAGGAACCACAAAATGGGGCAATTTCCTTTTCCTGTTCCCAGTGACATCAGATCTTGTAGCGCTGTGTTTTTTTTTCCCAAAAAGCTTTTCAAAAGCGTATTTCTGTTTTTGCAGGGGTTTTTTTTTCAACACTTTATAATGGAGTCTATGGCAAAAACGTTATAGAAAAAACACAGCACAAATTGGCATGCACATTTCTAAAACTGAACCCTCCAAAAGTGAAAAGACAGGAAAAATGAAAACCCATAGACTTTGCTAAGATGTCATTTGAGTGATCTGCAAAAAAAAAAAAAAAAAAAACAGATCAAAAAATGCACAGTCTGAATGTAGCCAAGAGTTTATTCAGATGACTGTAGAAATCTGTCCGTGATCGGACCACAATCCTCGGACTGGTCATGTAACTCCAAACCCAAGTATAAAAGCTGCATAGAAATACATGAGGTGGTCACGCTCAGGTCGGGAGAGTCGCTACCAGTCCGATCTTGGTCTCCTTTATTCAGTAGTCTGAATGTACGCAATCAGTAAAATGCGGTGCCCCTGTGTCACCACCTGCACCCAACTTGCCTCACTCTGATTGTCACAGCTTCAACATGATCTTGGTGAGACCCGATTCTATACCCGGCCAAACACATAACTGGACGTTGAACCCCCCCCCCCCCCCGCCCGCTTCACTCACACTGACTGTGACTGATTTAAGTGCTGGATCGCTTATTCTGTCCATCTCTTTTTAATATGGATTGTCCGCACTTGTGAGTACAGCCTTGGCACAGTCTGGCAGTGTCCACTATCTCCGATTCGGCGGTACACACTCTGGTTAGGGATGAGCTCGCTCGCCGTCAGTCACTTGATCTACCACTTTCGCAACGTACGTCGGGTCTCATCGTCGCCCACATCAGACAGTTCTTTCAATTATCCCTCTACGTTCTGGATCAAGGTCTGGCACTGGTTGTGTATCACAAGAAAAGCACTTGGCTGCAATTACATTTTTACAGTGCATTAAATACATGTCCAGTTTAACATTAGCCAGCTTGGCAGAATGACCCACAGACTTTGCACACGGGGGCTCTAGGAACCCCCATCCTTGGCATTGGTGAAGGTCTCGGTGTCCGGACCCCCAGTGATTGTTCTTTTATCTCCTACTTTGTTGGACTTTACTAAATATTCAATATGGAGATTAAAGGGTAATCTCTGTTTCTCCATTCGCCTTCCACGACAGCATTGGAGGATGTCGTCCACGCCCTATTGGGGGACAGGAACACAGAGAGGTTAAAAGCCCCTCCCCTTCCTCAGTACTCCAGTGTCTTCCTGTCCCCCTTGGGGCATGGAGAGGTTCCAGTGCTGTCAGGCCGGCAGAGGCAGCATTGGGGTGTACTTACAGCCGGGCCAGGGATGGACGTCGGGGGCGGCCTCCTCCTCCTTCTCGGGGCTCCCGTGGTGGGACCATCTGGCCTTCCTGCGTCCTACGGGGCAAAGCAGGCCGTGTATTGCAACGCCGGAGGCCTGTTCAGCTCTCCGGCGTCTCCCTCCTCCAGCTGCGGTCCCTGGGGCATGCATCAGAGGTGCCGCGGAGGCACTTCCGGTTTCGGGGGGCAGCACTTCCGGTTCCGGGATGGCACTTCCGGTTTCGGGCGGCGGCTCCTGTAAGGGCTGTGGCAGGCTGGGCGCGGCTCCAGGGAACCCAGCAGGACTTTCGCGCGCTACTGCCCGCGGCCGGTGACCAGGAGGAGGGAGGGAACAGGTGTTCCTCGTTGGGGGCACGGTACTTCTGGATAAGTACCCGCCGGAAGCTACACCCAGGTAAGGCTGATCCCTGACACATGGAGGATGATAGGCTTCCACCTCTGCTTCTGCAGAGCCCAGCGTTACCCCAGCTCATGTAAGTGTTTCTGGGGGTGGTCACAAGGGGTAGAGTTATTTAAGCCCTGCACTCACACTGGGACCCCCTTCTCTTCCCTTTTTGTCTATAGGGAGACAAGGGCCGTCTGTGAAAGGGAGCAATAATGTTGCTGCGGCACAAAATTTCCCTCTTCCTACAACAAGGTGTCGGCCATGACTGACAGGGTTGTCAGGATGGACTCCCCATCCTTGCTTGAGGAGCTCCAATCCGTTAGGGAAGAGGTGCAGGCTTCTATCTCGGCACTGCAGCGTCCGGGCCTTCCCCTCCGTAAGAGAGGAAGCTCCAGGATTGTGACTCTGTGGATCTCATGGAGGCTGGCCAGAGCTCAGCGTTAGAGGACGGCGAGGATATTGCCGCTGTTGCCTCTATCCAGACACGAGAATCTGGACACTACTATTTTTCCACGGAGTCCATGGGTGCATTGGTGGACACTGTCCATTGTACCATGGGAGTAGAGGTGGTAGAATCCCCTTCTTCTGTGCAGGACTAAATGTTCAGAGGCCTGACGGCTAAGCGGCACACCCCATCCGAGTGGATTGGAGGCTGATGACTTTGTCTGGGAGGTCCCGAAGGTGGACATCCAGGTGGCCAGGGTAGCAATCAGCTGCTATTGTAAACCCATTGTGCATGCCCTTGACACACTGTTGAAGCTAAGCAGCAGGAGCCTCAGTCACGGGCTGGATGGGAGACCTCATGAGAGACCCAATGGGAATCTCTATGGAAGTCTCTATAAAGTCAATGGGACTTCTAACATGAAGGTCTATGGCAGTATTCCATTTGGGAAGCTTAGCCTATAAGACCGCGTTGCCTTTTGAAGATTCCTCCCGGTTGAAGGACCCCCTCGTTCGTAAAATGGAGTGTCCTCAAAAAATCCTGGGAGGCGGCAGCTATGTCTTTAACGGTGTACATTTCCTCTACATGTGAGCAGGTCTCTCTTTAAGTGGCTCACCCAGCTGGGAGTATTCATCCTGCAGGGTACTCCCAGGGAGGAGCTTTGGACTCCATTCCACTTCTGAGACGTGCTGCGGGCTTCCTGGCCGATGCCTCTGCTGAGTCGTTCCGCGTTGGCGCCAGGTGCGCAGTGTTGGCTAACACAGCTCGCAGGGCAGTGTGGCTTACAAGGTGGAATGGGGAGGTCACGTCTAAGCTCCAGCTGTGTGGCCTCCCCTTGCAAAGGACATTGGATGACATCCTGGAAAAGGTGTCAGACCGGAAAAGGTGTCTCCCGGAACAGGAGCCCTTTCGGAGGCAGTCCTTTTGGCCTGAGCGCAGCCAACTCTCCCAGTCTAAAGGGAAGGGTAAGTCTGGTCGCTGGGCATTCCAGTACGGGAACAAGACCCGTAATATCTTGCTCCCCCAGCAGCGGCATCACCAGCCGCCCCTAAACAAGGTCGCCTTCCCCATTGCGGGGCGGCTCCTGCGGTTTCTGCCACAGTGGCAAGCAATCTCCTTGTGCCCTTGGATCCTCTCGACCATTTGGGAGGGTCTACGCTTGGAATTCGAGAGCCAGCCCCTCCGTGTCTTCGAGTCCTCTCTTCCTCAGGGGGACTCTCGCACGGTTTTTCTTGTTGGGTCTACGACACCTGTTGGATTCGGGTTTGGGGTCCCCGGTTCCTCCTGGAGAGGAGGGACAGGGGCGCTACTCCAGGTTGTTGTGGACCTCCAGAACGCGTATTCTCATGTCCCCATTCACCCGTCCCACAAGCGCTTTCTGCGATTCATGATCTCCGGGGCATGCGGGACGGTCCATTCACGGCTTAATGTGCTGCCCTTTGGGATTTCGTCGGCCCCAGAGGTTACCAAACTCATGGGGGAAGCGATCACATTCATCCAGACCCAGGGGATATGTGTGCTTCCCTATTTAGACGACATGTTGGTGGTGGCTCCTTCGGCAGTGCTTCTGCGCACAAAGGACTCCAACACATTGGAGATTCTTCAGTCCCTGGGATGGGTACCCAATCTTCAGGAATCGGAACGGGTGCTTGCAACCCGACGTCAATTTTTGGGAGTCTTGCTGGCCTCCTCCAGACAGACCTCGTTCCTTCCTGCGGCATATCAGCTTTTGCGCCGCGTGAATCTGACCTGCTTCCGGGCAGGGAGGTCGCCCTCCTTGCGGGAAGCAATGTCCCTGTTAGGGGCCATGATGGCCTGCATTCAGTCAGTAACATGGGCTCAGGCTCCTTCCCGACTGCTCCAGGAACACATACTGAGTTCCTGGGACAGACGTCAGGATTCCTTAATCTCGCGGGTCCGGACCTCGGGGCGGGTGGTAACCTCGCTTTCCTGGGGATGAATCCCAGACACCTTCCTGTGACCTCCGTTCCCACTGATGCCAGCGGTTCCGATTGGGGCACGATGGTAGTTCGCACGCCGTTCCAGGGGATTTGGAGTCGCTCGGTCAGTCGCCAGTCTTCAAACTTCTGGCAGTGGAGGAAGCGCTTCTTGCTGCAGCTCACGTTCTCCGGGGTCATCATGTCAAGGTCCTGTCAGACAATGTGACTACGGTTGCTTTCTTGCGGTACCAATGCGGTACTCGTGGCTTACACTTGCAGGGGCTGGCAAGACTGTTCTTTTTGTGGGCAGTATGCCATCTTCTCTCCTCCTCGGCAGTACATCTGAAGAGAATGGCCAATGTACAGGCAGATTTCTTGAGCCGCACGGAGGTCCACCCAGGAGAATGGTGCTTCCATCCGGAAGTATTTCGCTCTCTTACGGACAGGTGGGGTGTCCTTTCGATCGACCTGTTCGCTTCGGGCTCGAATACAAAGGTGCCAACCTTTTTCTCCCTGACGCGGTTGGACCATCCTCGGGGGCTGGACGCTTTTGCCCATCCCTGGGACTTCCGGTTGGTGTATGCATTTCCTCCAATCCCGCCACTTCCCAAGACGTTGCAACGGATTCGGGCGGAGGGGGTGACACTATCCTGGTGGCTCCCCTGGGGCCCAAACTGGCATGGTACGACGCCATCCGAGACCTGGGCCTGGAGGGACCGATTGTTAGCCCAGTCTTAACCTGCTGTCCCAGGGTCCTCTGTTTCACCCGGGCCCTCAGTGGCTCATTCGGGCGGCCTGGCTGTTGCGGCCGGGATCCAGAGGACCAAGGGTCTCTCCCAGGCAGTGATCCGCACGCTTCAGCAGAGCAGGAAGCCTGTGACAAACGCTATTTACGGGAGGGCTGGAATCGGTTCCTGTCCTGATGTGCTCCTTCCATCCCGACCATGCATCATCCTAATGTGGCCCAACTCTTGGATTTTCGCAGCGTAGCTTGGATTTGGGGCTTCGGCCGAGCACTCTTTAAGTCCAGAGGTCGGCACTTGGGGCGGTTTTTGCCCAGGATCTTGCTTCCCATCCATGGCTCAAGCAGTTTTTTCTTCTGCTTGGGGGTGGCGTCCCCGGATTCGGCCTTCTGTCCCTCCCTGGGATTTGATGCTTGTTCTCCAAGGGCTTGCTCAAAGTCCCTTTGCACCCTTGTCTGCTGCATCCCTTACGTCTCTCTCTCACAAGGTGGCGTTTTTGGTGGCCATCACTTCTGCTCCAGAGTTGGAGAACTGCAGGCACTCTCTGTCCGGGCTCCGTGCCTCATGTTGTCCGTTGTTCGCATTACGCTTCGGTTGCATTCATCTTTTTTTCTGAAAGTTGTCGGCTTTCCATCGGTCCCAGGATGTGGTTCTGCCTTCAATTTGTCAATCTCCTGCTAATGCGGCTGAGGCCGTGTTTCACTCCTTGGATGTACGTCGAACTGTCCTCCTCTATCTCCGAGAGTCTGCTTCCTGCAGGTTAGATCAGAACCTGTTTGTTCGGCTTTTGGGAATAATACAGTGAAGAAGACTTCCCAGGCTACCATCACTTCCTGGATCACGAAGGTGATCTGTGAGGTCTACGTCGCTCCGGTCCTTGCTCCTCCGGTGGGGTTGAAGGCTCCTTCAACTCGGGCTGCTGCTACTCCCTGGATGGAGCAGGCTGGAGCTTCATCGGAGCTGATTTGCAGAGCGGCTACGTGGTAGTCTCTCCTCGCTTTTTCTCGCCTCTATAGGTTAGATCTGTCCTTCATTCGGGATCTGTCCTTTGGTAGGAAAGTCCTACAGACAGTAGTCCCACCCTGAGGAGTATCGGTGGTATTCCTCCAATGCTGTCGTGGAAGGCGAATGGAGAAAACTGAATTAGTCCTTACCGGTAATTCCTTTTCTTGGAGCCTTCCACGACAGCATCAGTTCCCCCCCTTGTTGGTGTTTGATTCCGGTTTGTATCAGGTAATCCATGGCTAAGTGTGATCTTGGTAAACACTGGAGTGCAAAGGAAGGGGAGGGGCTTTTAACCTCTCTGTGTTCCTGTCCCCCAATAGGGCGTGGACGACATCCTCCAATGCTGTCGTGGAAGGCTCCAAGAAAAGGAATTACCGGTAAGGACTAATTCAGTTTTCCTCTTCCCCAACCCTATTGTCATTCATGGACGCCTCACATCTTTAAGCTCTGACCCCCAGTGCAAAATCTTTACCGTGCACCATCTGTACCATTGCACCCAGTATACAGCCTCCCCCGCACCCGCCATACCCCCGTAGCTGTGCCCCTGCCTCTTCCATACTGACTTCGTATTTGACATTTGGTTTTCAAGAAATCCATTCTAAACTTGTGTTGAATTAACTTCTATTACTTTTTTAATCATTTACAAGTAATTACCCAAGAAATGGGGAAATGGCACCATTAATTCTGTAACTGCTCATTTGACCAACGTCAAGCCCTATCCTGGCCCAGATAACGGTGACTGCTGGCCGGGGGGCATCAGGCATATCTCGTCACCCTTAATTACACATGTAATTAGGCACTTGCAGTTTCTTGACCAGCACTGATGATAGGCAATTATTCCTGATCGCCTGCTTTACTAATCACTGTAACCTCGTGCTGTCACCTAGTGGCGGTGGAGAACCGGCTTTTATTCTGGTGTTCTGTTTTGTTTTCTTTTCTTTTTAATGGTTGCTACTTCATATCTGCAATCTGATCATTTTAATATACTTGTGCTACGGTAGATCTAATGTATCACACTGCTGATGAATGTAATGGAAGAGAGCCGTCAAGCACGACGCTGTCCCACTTACATTGGATTCCTAAAGTGGTTGTTTCAACAAAAATCAGTATTGCAGGTAAAAATAGAGAGCTAAATATGCTTCTTTTGCCATTTGTAAGCCATGTCTCTCCCTACATACTGAACTTATTATTCACTTTGAGCAATACCAATCTCAGCAGTTTTTCAAAGTGACAGATTACCAGCACACTGAGCATTTAGGTTACCACTGCCTCTGCATTCACAGCTACACTGCTAAGTTCTGTTCTACAATGTCATCAATATTGCTTCTGGATTCACAGCTTCACTGCTAAGTTCTGATGTATAATGTCCTACATACTGCATCTGGATTCACAGATACACTGCTAAGTTCTGATGTATAATGTCCTACATACTGCATCTGGATTCACAGCTACACTGCTAAGTTCTGATGTATAATGCCCTACATACTGCATCTGGATTCACAGATACACTGCTAAGTTCTGATGTATAATTATAATGTCCTACATACTGCATCTGGATTCACAACTACACTGCTAAATTCTGCTGTATAATTTTCTCCATACTGCTTCTAGATTCACAACTTCACTGCTAAGGTGTGTTCAGTATAATGTCCTGCTCCTGCATTCACAGCTAACCTGCTAAGTTCTGCTATATCATGTTCTCCATCTTGCATCTAGATTCACAGCTAAACTACGGTACTAAGTTCTGCTGTATAATATTCTGTATGGTGCTTCTGGAGTCACTGCTACACTGCTAAATTCTGCTGTGTAATGTCCTCTGCTTTTGAACATGTCATATATAGACATGAGAGCAGTAATCCCTCATGTCTATGTGAGCTGTGTATGGGAAACCTCATATTATCTAGTTTGTACCCACCAGGTCAGAGAAAACCGAAACCTAGAGTCTTCAGAGGGGCAAAGTGCTGATAATGTAGGATACAAGTTATATAATGGCCAGAAATCATCTTACTTCTCACGTGCATGAACCACATGAAACAACATGTACGTATTAGTGGTGAGGAGTATAAGTCGTGTGTAATAACATGGTGGCCTCACTTTTAGGAATACTGGTAAAACCGGAGTTCCCTATCCCTCGGTTTGTCATGGCATTAGTCGCTATTAACAGACGATGCTTAATTTTTCATCATATCTTATGAGGATTAAAGTAGGTGATTTGACGTGCTCAGGTGTTTGTGTATCTCCCAAATAATTCCCTCTGGTGTGTTTTATAGCATTTTTTAAAGGGCATGGGAACATTTTGTTAATACTTAGATGCACCATTCGGCTCTTACAGGTTTTTTTTCCCCCCGACACATTCAAGTTTGATGTGAGTGGTAATAACAAATAAGACAGATGAAAGTTCAAAACTTCCCGTCAAGCTTCACCCTTTCATGACCAAGGGTTTATATCTAAGCCCTTGGCCATGTCCCTCCCTCTGATGAGAGCTCATGCGCTGAGCTTGCATCATTCCCTGTACTTGTCAGTTGATCTGATTAGCTGACGTGTAGCTAACAGCAGCGATCTGATCCATGCTGTTAACCTGTGATCCAAAGCATCACGGCAGGGATCGCGCCTTTCCCCACCAGTATTGGAGATCCCATGATGCGATTACCTTGACAGCCTGGGGTCCTCTGATGACCCTGGATGCTGTCTATAATCACTTCTTGTGGATGCCTGGAGAGGGCTGCCATCCACAGAAGTGGATGATTTCTGCTATGCAGGCACATGCTGAAGCATCTCTCTGCAAAGCAGGAGCGATCGGACTGTGCAGCCCAGAGGTCCCCTAGGCAGCAGTGTAAAACAAACAGAAAATGTTTAAAAATATGAAAAAAAAGTTAAAATCTTGCGCCCCCCCCCCCACCTTTACCCCATTAAAAAAAATACACATTTGGTATGTCCATATTCAGAGATGCCCCATCTATGAAATATACATGCAATGAATCTGATCTGTAAACTGTGCAATGGAAAAAAATTAAAACGCCAAGATTAATTATCTTTTTGGTCCCCGCAGCATTGCAATAAAATGCAATCACAGGCGATCAATACATCAGATCTTCCCAAAAATGGCGTCATTAGAAACGTCAGCTCAAAACGCAAATAATAAACTACACACAGCCCCAGATCCAGAAAAATGAGAACGCTACGGGGCGCGGAAAATGGCACAAAAAGTGCAATTCTGTTTCTTTAAAATCTTCTGAATTTTATTCACCACTTAGATAACAGTAGAAGTAACATGTTTGGTATCTATGAACTCGTACTGACATGAGGCATCACACCGTCACATCAGATACACCGTATAGTGAACATGGGGAATAAGAAAAGCAATCGTGTAAATGCACTTTTTTTTTTTTTTTTTGCAATTTCAACACAATTGGAATTTTTTTCTGTTATCCTGAACTATATGGTAAAATAAATGATGTCATTCAAAGTTCAGCCTGTCCTGCAAAAGACAAGCCTCATATGTCTATACTGACGGAAAAATAGAAAAGATATGGCTCTTGAATGAAGGGGAGAGGGGAAAAAGGAAAAGTGCCCGGGGGTGAAGGGGTTAACTGACTCTCACTCTTTCATTTCAAGACCCGTGCCATAATACGTTGGGAACGCACATTGACCCACTTCTGCACCTTGCACTTTTATGGTGTTGCGCACCCTCCGGCTAGTATTCAGAGTTTGTCATGATTGGGCACAGACAGTTTAATACAGTGCGGCATTAGGCTGCGTTCACACGCTGCGTTTTTGCTGAATTTTGAGATTCCTTTTTTGCTGCATTTCCTTTGAGGATCCGTTTTTTGAGCAGGTGAAAAATGCATTGCGTTCACACGCCGCGTTTTTGATGTGTTTTCTTTTTTTCTGCATTGTCAACTAGGACAGTGAAGAAATAGAGATATATATATACATATATCTATGTATGTATGCATGTGTGTGTGTGTGTGTGTGTGTGTGTGTATATGTATATATATATATATAAAAATTTATTTTTAAAAGGGGTCCCTGATGTCATTTCCCTTCTTCTCCATTCCAGAGAATAGAGGTACAGGGGAGTCCCTTTTTTTTTTAGATTTTTTTAAGTTAACGACGTTAACATTAAACACGTGGGCTGCCACTGGATTTTCAATTGTCGGCTAAGGGTAACCCAAGTAGCTACAGGCTGCTAACCCTTGCTGCTTGGTGTTAACTTTACTGCCAATGGAATATCCAGGGAAGCCCTATTTATTTATTTATTTTTAAAAAAACATTAAAAAAAATAAATGTGGGCTTCACTGTATTTTCTATTGCCAGCAAAGGTAGTCAAGGCAGCTGAGGGCTTCAATCCTCAGCGTGATAAGGCCCAAGCATTCTGGGCCCCCATGCTGAGAACCGCAGCTAGCAGTCGCCCCAGAATTGGCACCTTAATGAGAGATGCCAAAACTGGGGGCTACCCCGCTCTTCTAGCTGCCCTGTGTGGTGGCAAACTGGGTAATAATGTGGTTGGTGCCAGCTTTTTTTTGCAGCTGTCACCAAGCCTTTATTGCTAATGTCAGCCGTCAATCTGTTAGCCGGCCATTAGCAATAGTGAAAGATTAGCAATGTGTGAAATACACACACAGAAAAAGTCCTTTATTTTAAAAAAACAAAAAAAAGCAAAAACCACACCTCATTCATCACTTTATTAAATACCCACCAATTCCCTCCGACACAGTCCAGAGTCCAGCGACATCCAAACCAGATCCGAGATCAAATAGATCAATCTACTACCAGCAAACTGATCAGCTGATGTGCTGGCTGGTCAGCTGACTGAATCAGCTGATCACTTTACCGGCAGCAGATTGATCAGCTGACTCTGGTTTACCAGAGGCAGGTCCTGCAGCTGAGTCAGCTGATCAATCTGCCACTGGTAAAGGATCAGCTGATTGTCACCTGACTGGCTGACACATCAGGTGATCAGCTGACTGAATCAGCTGATCACTATACAGGCAGGTCCTTACAGCTGATCTCTGGATTGGCTGCCTCCCTTCACACCCTGGAACAATCGAGGATAGGGGAGAATTTTATTTTTATTTTTTTTATTACCATTGTTCCCTTCTATTTCACTTTAGCAGCGTATGTACAGGTAGCCAGAAGCTGCCTTTACATACACTGCTAAAGCGAACTACAGCCCTGACACAAACACACACATGCACACACACACGTACATGCGTACATACACACATGTACATGCGTACATACACACACACATTTATCTCACACGGGAACAGGAACACAGGATTCCAAAATGGTGGAATCTCCTGCTCCTTTTTTCATGCTCCCGTGTGACATCACATCCTGCTCCTCCTCCGCTTTTGGCTGGAAAAGCGCTGGAATAGCGGATTGTGTAAAGAGCAATGCGTTATTCCAGCACTTTTTTTTTTTTTTTTTTTTTTTTTTTTGTTTTATATTATGGGGCCTATAGAGGAAACGCAGGCAAAAAAGGCCAAATAATTGACATAGTCATTCTTTTTACGGGCGTGTTTTTGACCCAAAAAGCGGATCTGCAAAATACGCTGTGTGTGAATGGCAAAAGTGAAAATCCATTCCATTTTCAATACACACAGATGCGTTATTAGGGGAAAATGGAGCCAAAAAAAAGCAGCAAAAATGCAGCGTGTGAACGTAGCCTTACAGGACTTGTGGCTGACTGACGTCTGTGGCAGGTAATGCAGGACTTCTGGCTGCTGATCTTGTCCCACAGTGTCTCCAAAAGGACCTGTGGTGTAATCTGTTGGGAATGCGCATTGACTCATTTGTGCACCTTCAATAATATCCCTGCCTTCACTTTTATATTGTTGTTCCCCCTCCATGGGCGCACATTCTCCAACTAGTATGCAGAGTTTCTCAAGATCAGAAAATCTAATACAGTGCGATATTAAGGTGATTGTTGGACTTCTGGTTGAGAGAGGACTGTGGCAGGTCACACAGAACTTGTGGCTGTTGATCTATGCACCTCGCAATATATCTTTACTTGCACTTTTAGAATGTCACACACTCTAGTGTCGCGCGCACCCTCTAGTGTCGCGCGCACCCTCTAGTGTCGCGCGCACCCTCTAGTGTCGCGCGCACCCTCTAGTGTCGCGCGCACCCTCTAGTGTCGCGCGCACCCTCTAGTGTCGCGCGCACCCTCTAGTGTCGCGCGCACCCTCTAGTGTCGTGCGCACCCTCTAGTGTCGTGCGCACCCTCTAGTGTCGTGCGCACCCTCTAGTGTCGTGCGCACCCTCTAGTGTCGTGCGCACCCTCTAGTGTCGCGCGCACCCTCTAGTGTCGCGCGCACCCTCTAGTGTCGCGCGCACCCTCTAGTGTCGCGCGCACCCTCTAGTGTCGCGCGCACCCTCCCCTCTAGCGTCGGCGCGCCCTCTAGCGTCGGCGCGCCCTCTAGCGTCGGCGCGCCCTCTAGTGTCGGCGCGCCCTCCAACTAGTATGTAGAGTTTCCCATGATTGGGCACAGCCAGTCTAATACATTGCAGTGTTGACAGAAGACTGTGGCCGGTCACACAGGACTTGACTGCTGATCTTGTCCAACTGTCTTGCTGATTTCACTCATGCATATGAATCAAATAAATAAAATAAACAGAGAAATGATATGTTTTTCTTCTTTTTAGGACAATGTTCTGAATATCATAAACCAGATCATGGAGGAATGTATACAGCACGAGCGGGCAAACCGGGATTTTTGTGTGAAATTTCCTGAAGAAATTCGTCACGATAATCTCGCAGGACAGCTCTGGTTTGGCGCAGAGGTAAGATAACCCAAGACTTATTTGTTATTGTTTATTTGCTGCCAGCATCCTTGTTGTTTGCTGCCAGTGTATCCGCTGCAGGAACAGATGGCGAATTATAGTCCGTGTATTATAGCGCTCATATTCACCAATGTAGTAATGGTCTACAGCCTGGACCCTGCTGGGTTTATTTATGGACTATATGGAGCAATAAGTCATATGTAATATGTGAGGAGGAAGATTTTGATTGGCAATAAGATGTCCATGATTTAATGTGAACTAGTACTGGTTTTGTCACCGAGACCTGCGCCTTATCTTTGATAGGATACTTTTATTCGCGTTACAATGCAGCCCGTATGTTTTGGACGCCTGACCGCTGCTCCAATAATTCACTATGAGGCTGCTGGAGAAAGCTGAGAGCGCAGCACTGAAGGCAGTGAACAGACCAACGTTCCAGCATGTGCATCGGCGCTCCATTCTAATGGGGCGAAAATAGTGCCCCATCCTGCTGATCAGTGCAGATCCCACTGGTCGGGCCCCCTTTGATCTATCAGTTATCGCCTACTTTGTGGATAGGTGATATTTTATTTTCAGCAGCCAACACCTTTAATATAGTTTTGCTGAGCCTCTCCTTTATGTGTTGGCCATGGGGAGGCGCCACAAGTCCCGGAATGCATTAATATAACATATAGTTATAATACAAGAGGAATATAGTGATGTACCTTATAGTAGATGGGTTAGGGCAGTGATGGTCAACCTTTTGAGCTCGGTGTGTCAAAATTCACCGAAAAAACAAGTATAACTCGCATGGTGTGTCACTTTGAGAAAAACCCATAATTTTGTCCTGATATAACAAAAAGGTATCCTGGATATGGCCCCCATTCTGTTATATAGTCCCTTATGCTGAATATAGCCCCCATCCTGGTACATTACAATCCAACCTGGATATGGCCATCATCCCGGTATATAGCCCCCATGCTGAATATAGCCCCCATCCTGGTACATTATCCCTCATCCTGGATATTGCCCCCACCCTAGTATATAGCCCCTATGCTGGGATATAGCACCCCCTATCCTGGTATATAGCCCCTTTTCCTGGATATAGCCCCCCCATACTGGGATATAGCACCCCCCCCCCCCCCCCCCCCATCCTGGTACATTACCCCCCATCCTGGATATGGCCTTTATCCTGGTGCACACACAAAAATAATAAACAATATAACTCACCTATCCCTCGTTCCTCTTCATGCTGAAAGTGTGAGCAGCCTGACGCTGATAACATAATCAGCTCTGCTACGTTACCATGCCGCCATTGTCTCGCCTTCAAATGCTGTGCTGAAACTGTGATTGCATGCAGTCAGTGTCAATCACAGCATCAGCATCCGGAGACAGGACATGGACGGCACAGAATGAAGATGGCAATCAAAGTGTCATCATCCCACCTCCGGATGCTGATGCTGTGATTGACACTGACTGCATGCAATCACAGTGTCAGCATCTGAAGACGGAACAAGGCGGCACAGTAATGCAGCAGAGTGAATTATGTTATCGGCGGCGGGCGTAGGGGGAAACTGAGCCATGACATGTGTGTCAGCAGAAACGCCTTGGCGTGTCACTGCTGACACGCGTGTCATAGGTTAGCCATCACTGGGTTAGGGCTTATTTTCAGGGGATTTCTTATTTTTTTCCCATGAACAACAATCCATATTTATTTTTAAATGAAAAAAAAATTAACAATTATTTATTGCAAATACACGCACACACACACATGTATATACACACATTGCACATACACACACGTATATACGCATACTGCACACTGCACATACACACACACACATATTTAAACACACTGCACATACACACACATATATATGCACACTGCACATACATGTATATACGCACACTGCACATACACACACGTATATACGCACACTGCACATACACACACGTATATAAGCACACTGCACATACACACACGTATATATGCACACTGCACATACATGTATATACGCACACTGCACATACACACACACACACACGTATATACACACACTGCACATGCGCATGCCTGTATATAAACACACTGCACATACACACACACATATATATGCACACTGCACATACATGTATTTACGCACACTGCACATACACGTATATACGCACACTGCACATACACACACACGTATATACGCACACTGCACATGCCTGTATATAAACACACTGCACATACACACACACACATATATATGCTCACTGCACATACATGTATATACGCACACTGCACATACACGTATATACGCACACTGTACATGCACACACACGTATATACGTACACTGCACATACATGTATATATGCACACACGTATATACACACATGTATATACTCACACTGCACATACACACACACATATACGCACACTTCACATACACATGTATATATGCACACACAAGCACACACATGTATATGCGCGCACACGTCACATACACACACATACATGTATATATGCTCAGCGCACATATGCGCGCACACTGCACATGCGCACACACACTGCACATACACGCATGAATATGCTGTGAGGTAGCGCTCGCTTAGGGGACTCGCTTGGCAGCGGAATGACACAAACAACCTTCATTTTTAATAGCACAATATAGCCTTTTATTACGCCGTCATAAACTCCTGATAACATATAATACACATTACATTTCACTCGCATAATCATATTTCTCTATTCACATTACAGCACATTCACATACCATATATTATATACACTGGAGCATTATTACCAGCTCCATCGACTATCAGGAGCACTAACCATAGCTCCTCTGTACAACCTACAAGACAGTATTTACATTTTTCACATCAGCAGAACCTTAAGGTGACCCTTATAGACCCGGTCTGGTTCTAATGTCGGCTATGCCCATCTGGCATTATCTACACTTCATATCTACATATCATACATCAACAGGAACCTTATAGACCTCGCAGTCTGTCCCCAATGGCGGTTATAGCCGCCTGGCCCTTTGACAGGGATTATTCCCCATTCTATTCACACTTGGTTGCATCACACATGGCACTTTTACATAAACCATTAGATGCACACTTAGTCAATGGGACCACATATCGACTTCACAGTCAGTCCCAATGGTGGTTATGCCTGCCCGGCATTATTCTCACTTGGATACATCATACATGATATACATCCACACATAGTCCATCATAACACATCCATGCCTATATGGGCTCAGACCAGTGTTTAGCAAACCTGAGCTACTGGGTAAACCAGGCATCCCGAAGGCCTCCTCACCACGTGTTTCCAAGACGCCAGCCGCCACCAAACCTCCATACCAGGCAGGTCTCCAAGTCCACGACTGCACCCCACATCTGAGTGAGCACTCTCCAGGTTCAGCCAAGGTTTCCCAACTCCAGGAGCCATCTTAACCTGCTATCTGGCCACAGGATCACACACTCGTCAGGACAGGTGCCTCCCAAAAGGAGAGGGCAGGCTTCCCCCCACATCCCAAAGGGACCTACATCCTCACATCTCAGAGGTCCATACTGATCTGCCCACTCACAGCGCAAGGGCAGCTTCATATCCTGCCTCCCACACCTGGAATTCAGTGAGCAATCAGCACACCCTCAGCCTTAGACCTAGCAGCAGTTAACCCCTTGTGTACCACTACAGAGCTATCTCATACTTAACCCTGTGTGTACTGCTAGGTCCAGCAATCACCCAGATTGCAGGAGGCCATGTGAGTCATACCAGCCAAGTGCTATAGTGCTGGCATACCTATCAATACGCACATATATACACATGTATATACACACACTGCACATACATACACATGTATATACACACACCGCACATACATACACATGTATATACACACGCCGCACATACATACACATGTATATACGCAAACTGCACATACATACACATGTATTTATGCACACTGCACATGCATACACATGTATATATTATTATTATTTATATAGCACCATTAATTCCATGGTCTTGTACATGAGAAGGGGTTACATACAAAATTCTAGATATAGTTTATAGTAAACAAATTAACAATGACAGACTGGTACAGAGGGGAGAGGACCCTGCCCTTTCTGGCTTACATTCTACAGGATAATGGGGAGGAGACAGTAGGTCAGGGGTGCAGCAGTTCCGGTGGCGGTGGGGCTGCAGCTCCTGTGGTGGTGGGGCTGCAGCTTGGTCATTGCAGGCTGTAAGCTTTCCTGAAGAGATGGGTTTTCAGGTTCCGTCTGAAGGATAATCGGACTTGTTGGGTTGTAGAATTCCAGAGGATGGGGAATGTTCAGGAGAAATCTTGCAGGCGGTTGTGTGAGGAACGGATAAGTGTGGAGGAGAGGAGGAGGTCTTGAGAGGATCGACTATTACGTGAGGGAAGATAGTGGGAGATTAATTCAGAGATATAGGGAGGAGACAGGTTGTGGACGGCTTTGTAGGTCAATGTTAGTAGCTTGAACTGGATTTGTTGGGGAATTGGGAGCCAGTGGAGGGATTTGCAGAGAGGAGAAATGGAGAAGTGAGGGGAGAGGTGGATTAGTCGGGCAGCAGAGTTGAGGACAGACTGGAGAGGTGCAAGAGTGTTAGCAGGGAGGCCACAGAGGAGGATGTTGCAGTAGTCAAGGTGGGAGATGATGAGGGCATGTACAAGAATTTTTTAATTGTACATTTTTATTGAACATTTGCAAAAATACAGAAATAAATGTGCAAGTGCAAATTATACGGAGTACACATTTCCATTAACCATAAGGCAAACAATCTCCCCAAAACCCCACCCTTTACCCCTCCCAGAGACCCCTTTAACAAGGTCAAACCCCTCCTGTGATGTACCAATGTCTTTAACAGCTGCACACAACAACAGAACAGTACCAAAGAGGAAATGTTACAGACCATGGGTGTAATATGGTTATGTACAAGAATTTTAGTAGATTGAGGGCTGAGGAAAGGACGGATTCTGAAAACATCCTTGAGCTAGTGGCGGCAGAAGATGGCAAGAGTTTTGATGTGTGCATTGAAGGACAGGGCAGAGTCGAGAGTTACTCTGACGCAGCAAATTTGAGGGGTGGGAGAAAGCATGATGCCATTTACCATAATAGATAGATCAGGTGGTGAAGATGAAAGATGGGATGGAGGAAAGATGATGAGTTCCGTTTTGTCTACGTTGAGTTTTAGGAAGCGAGGGGAGAAGGAGTAGAATATGGCTGACAGACACTCTAGGATTCTGGACAGCAAAGAGGTGACATCTGGGCCACAGAGGTAGATCTGAGTGTCGTCAGTGTACAGGTGATACTGGAAGCCATGAGACTTTTATGAGTTGTCCTAGGCCAAGTATAGATGGAGAAAAGTAGGGGCCCCAGGACAAAGCCTTGTGGGACTCCAACAGAGAGAGGGCGGGATGAGGAGGTAGTGTGGGAGTGGGAGACACTAAATGTGCGGTTGGAAAGGTAGGGAGAGATCCAGGACAGGGCAAGGTCTTTGATGCCAAGGGAAGAAAGAATCTGAAGTGGGAGAGAGTAGTCGACTGTGTCAAAGGCAGAATGAAGGGGTATGGGTGGGTACAGATACGTGATACACCAGTGTCTGTGACTGTGTCAAAGGCAGAGGACAGGTCTAGAAGGAGGAGGATTCAGAATTGTCTGTTAGCTTTGGCTGTCAGCAAGTCGTTAGTAATTTTGGTTAGGGCAGTTTTGGTGGACTGGTGGGGGCGGAAGCCAGATTGTAGGTTGTCAATGAGAGAGTTAGACGAGAGGTGGGAGGAAAGTATACACTCACTGCACCTATATATACATGTATATACACACACTGTACATACAACATGTATATACGCACACTGCACATACATACACATGTATATACACACTTTTTGGTGACTTCATGGTCAAAAGTCCTTAAGCAGTCCTAACCTTGGAGTAGAATCTCTGGGGACCCCTAAGAGTGAGGACCCTAAGAAATTGCTCAGCCCCTTCTTCCCCCTATTGCTGGCCCTGTGTACCAGTCTGTCTTCATTTCAGTTTCTCTAGATTCCAGCAGTTGAAGGACCTTTGGTGACCTCCTTGTCACATGACCAAGAAGTCCCCACAGATCCTTAAACAATCTTAACCTTGGAATAGAAATGTTGGGAGTCCCTAAAAGAGTGGGGGACTAGTTTGCTCTTGCACCCTTAACACCAGCCTTGACTGTAACTAGGGCTTATTTTTGGATTAGGGTTTATATTTTCAAGTGTACGCCACAAATCCTGCAACATCATGCTAGGTCTTATTTTTTGCGGTAACACAGTAGTAGTAAAGTATTAATACTACTACAGTGATGTTAAAAGGATATAGTAATATTACTGGCAATAGAAATAAAGGAATATAATACTCTCTGTGCTAAAGTAAAGTTACAAAACTTGAATAATTGTATTATCTCTTTAGTACTCTAGTACTAAAGAGTACTAATGTAGTATTATTTTATCACTTCATTATTAGTTTTGGAGTAATATTATTTTAGTGCTTTTACTATAGTAGTACGGTATTAAATCCCTTTAGTACTTGAATAATATTCTGTTAAGTACTATGACTAGAGCAGTATTACTATATTCCTTTTGTACTATTACTTTAGTACTAATCTTAGTAATAATAGTGAAGGAATATAATGCTGCATCATTCTACTGCTCTAGTAATCGTTGATTTTATTGATTTTTTTTTACATTGATTCATAATTGAAAATGGGCATTTTTTTGGATAATGAAATGAAGAGAAAATGGAGGTAAAATGGCCCTGACAGTAAACAATGTAAATAAATAATTCATGTGCTTCTCCCGATCTCACATTTCCCCGGTAATGTCAGGCGGTGGAGGCCGACGTTTTGCTGCCAGCCGAGCTCTGTTTCACATAAGAAAAATGACACTAATTTTGTGCGGTTTTGGATCTTTCGGGATGGACACATTCAGAACACAATAAAATTGTCGCCGGTCTCAGGATCTTCTCTTCTCAAATTTGTTTTGAACTTTTGCGCTTTATGACCCTGCACTTTTTAGGGAACATCTTCAACATTTATTACTCTTGGATTTATGGGGCCACTTTGAATATTTAGGAGGTCTTAAAAGGGGTTTTCCCATGAACAAAGATAATTTGAAAGTTCATTTTAATCAATAGATCTTGGAATCATAATAATTTCCACAATTGGAAGTGATTAAAAAATGTACCTGTAATGAGATAATGTTATATAGGTGTCCCTGCTATGTACTGTGTAATGGATGTGTCTGACCATACTGGGACATGGTCTGATCATTCCACATCTCCTGGGACAGGGAGGAAGGAAAAGAGTATACAGACATTTACAGCATGGGATCATAGATGATTCTCTCTTTGACGTAAAACATTTTTTTAAAAACAAGCAGGGATATGTTTTACCTTCCAAAAATAATTATTTGCAATTCTGTGATGATTTTTGTGAGGTAAAACATTTCCTTTCCTGTTTTTAAAAAATGTTTTACCTCACAGAAAGGACAGCATGGGATCACAAATTCTTCTGACTGTATTCTCTTTTTTGCATCCTCCCTAGTCGATGAGGTGCGATATGATCAGACCATGCCCCTGTACCTGTACGGTCAGACACATCCATTACACAGTACATAGCAGGAACACATATACAAGATTTTATCAGCACAGTAGGTGTGGTATGATCAGACCACGTCCCTGTACGGCCAGACACATCCATTACACAGTACATAGCAGGGACACATATATAAGATTATTTCAGCACAGGAACATTCTTTTTTTAAACTGATCCAATTGTGGAAATTATCATTCCAGGATGTATTAATTAAAATCAACTTTGTGGGGAAAACCACTTAAAAGAAAGCCATCTCTCCATTTACTTCAAAGGGTCAATTAGGCACCATGAACGGACCCATATTTCTCCGATAGGTTATCACACATCTTGTGTTGTACTCTGCTGACAATCCTTTGTTCCACCAGTGTTTGGCTGCTGGTTCAATCATCATGAACCGAGAGATTGAGAGCATGGCCATGAGACCGCTGGCTAAGGACCTGACCAGAAGCCTCGAGGAAGTTCGAAATATCATCCGGGACCAGGCCCTCAGGGATCTGAACTTCTACACGGAAAAAATGAAAGACTCGCTCCGACACTTTGATGTTCTCTTTGCAGAGTTTGAGCTGAGGTAAATCTTCTAAGATGTAATGTTAATGTATCTTTGAAATTTTTTATGTTCATCATGAGACGGGTACAATGTCAAGAAATGTGTCAAAAGATCGTGAGAGAAGAGTTAAGTCATGTTCAAACACACAGAGGTATTTGAGTTTTTTACCTCAGGATTTGTAGCTAAAACCATTTGTGAGTGATAAATACAGAAGTGGTGACGTGTTTCTAATATACTTTTCCTCTGATTGTTCCTCTCCTGGTTTTGGCTACAAATTCTGAGGTAAAAACTTCACCAAATACTCAATGTGTGCACGTGGCCTAACTCTTAGGTCAATTGTGCACACCTTGAGTATTTGGTGAGTTTTTTACCTCAGGATTTGTAGCCAAAACCAGGAGAGGAACAATCAGAGGAAAAGTATATTAGAAACACGTCACCACTTCTGTATTTATCACTCACTACTGGATTTAGCTACAAATACTGAGGTAAAAAACTCACCAAATACTCATCAAGGGAAGGTAACTTTTGGACACTTGCACATGTTGAGTATTTGGTGATTTTTTTTTTACCTCTGTATTTGTAGCTAAAACCAGGAGTGGGTGAGAACTACAGAAATGGTGACGTGTTTCTATTATACTTTTCCTCTGATTGTTCCACTCCTGGTTTTGGTTAAAAATACTGAGATAAAAAACGCACCAAATACTCAACTAGGAGGTGAGTCGTAGGCTGTGAGCCCTCGCGGACAGGATTTCTCCCCTCTCGTATCTGTACGACTGAATTGTCCACATTTAATAATCTATTTATTCATTTATATAGCGCTATTAATTCCATAGCACTTTACATACATCAGTAATGCTGTCTCTCTTGGAGCTCACAATCTAAACATCCTATCAGTATGTCTTTACAATGTGGGAGGAAACCGGAGTGCCCGGAGGAAACCCACACAAACACAGGGAGAACATACAAACTCCTTGCAGATGTTGTCCTTGGTGGGAATTGAACCCAGGACCTCAGGACCCCAGTGCTGTAAAGGCTGCAGTGCTAACCACTTGAGCCACCATGCCGCCATATTTATTGTTACTTGTATTGTTACTATGTTACTTGTCCTAGTCTGCCCCTTTTAGCATGTAAAGCTCCATGGAATATAATGGCGCTATATAAATAAATAAATAATAATAATAATGTTGGTGGCTCATGGGTTTGCATTGAATTGGACAGATAGTAACCAAGACCCTAAATATCTTGGGGGCCCAAATCGCCCTTTCCCTCCTATTTGCTAAGGCAAATACTATAGAAGACCCTTGATGATTTGGGGCCTTGCTGGAGGTTTTGCATTAGGACCCACAAGGTTTTATTGTTAGGCACCATAGCTTAAAGGCCAGATATTAATTTTTTTCTAGACCAGCCATGATGAAAAGTCCGTAATTGGTGCGGCACGGTGGCTCAAGTGGTTAGCACTGCAGCCTTTGCAGCACTGAGGTCCCGAGGTCCTGGGTTCAACATCTGCGCAAGGAGTTTGTATGTTCTCCCCGTGTTTGCGTGGGTTTCCTCCGGCACTTCGTTTCCTCCCACATTACAAAGACATACTGATAGGATGTTTAGATTGTGATCTCCAAGAGAGACAGCATTACTGATGTATGTAAAGTGCTATGTAATTAATAGCGCTATATAAATTAATAAATGAATAATAATAATAATTTCTCCCAGAGATTTTTTTTTTTTGTGTGAGTAAGTATATGCCGGCCATTGTTGACATTCGCACCAGAGGAGGGGAATTTGGAAATAAAGCTATAGGGGTGTATACGTGAGGATTGGACATCTAATGCCCCATTTGTATTTTGCGATTTTTAGGGGGTAAGTCCCTCATTTACGACTCTTGGAACGTCTCCCTTGACTTACTTCACACAAACGTAAACTTGGATAGTCCTTTTCTCACTTGTCACCTAATGGCATCCATCTTTTTTTTTTTTTTTCCTTCGCCTCATTGGGGGACACAGGACTGTGGGTGTTATGCTGCTGTCCACTAGGAGGCGACACTGAGCAAGATCTGCAAAACATTAACAGTGGCTTCTCCTCTGCAGTATACACCCCGGAGCAGGCACTGCCTCACCAGTTTTTGCTTAGTGTCGTTAGGAGGCACACAATTTTTTATTGTTCTTTTATTATTCCTTTTTCACAAGAATTTTTCACTTTTACCTTCTTCAAGAGGAGTCAAGTGAGTGTCTTGTACATGGAAGACCCCCGGCATGCTACTTCCTCGGCCCCCCACTGTTGGGATGCTGGGTCGAGGTTGAGATGCCACTTCCACATGCCGTCCTCCTTCCTCGGCCCCCCCCCACTGTTGGGATGCTGGGTTGAAGTCGAGATATCCCCAGCACATCTCTCCCTCCTTCTTTGATTCCACACTGATGGGGACTCAGGTTGAAGTTGAGCTCTGAATTCATCACCTACAGGAGCACCAAACTCGGAGGAAGTACTACTGGAGTATTCCTCCTCAATTGATTGTGGTACCACAAGGTACCATCCGGTCAGCTGGCAGTCTCGGCAACTCCGTGGCATTCTCATGCAGCCCCTTAGAGGATACACAGATTCCAGCTTGTAGCTGGATGTCCGCTATGGCATCGGAGACTAAGTCCATTATGGACCACAGCCTCCGGATACAGCCAGAACACTGCTCCCTTCTGGCCTCCTCCGGACCTCCACGCCGGCCCTCCACTGCTCCCGGGCCCTTCTATTCACACGATGCCCTGGCTTCAGGCCTAGCGGTGAGCTCACGGTCTCTCCCCGCCCAACTCCGCCCTCCAGATGATGTCAGAGCTCCCCCAGCGTCATCAAAGGGGGTGGAACAGTGCTTCTAAGGCGCTTCTCGCATCTCGCGAGTGCTCAATGCTTTTTTACTGGCTCCGCCCTCTTCACCCTCACATCAGCGGCACAATTGCTGTACACCACATAGCAGTGGGGGAAGTACTACAGAAGCACATCCACACAAAATCTGTATCTCTGGAGGGCACAGGACCGCTGGGCTGCGACAGGGGCACACAAAAAAGGTGGTAAGAAGGCAGCAGGGACCCTGTCACTGCTGCAGCATTCTTCTGTCACTGTTCTCCTCTGTATACAGTCCCACAGGAGTTGCTCAGGCAGAAAGTTTTTTGTATAAATGTTAGGTTCAAGAAGCAATAGAAGTACCAGAGCCCTTACCTCCTATTATGCCACTTGTACAGCTTATAAAGCTTCCCTGCTTAGTGGATGTACTACCACACACTGCCAAGACTGCACTCCTTCTAATGTGCCTGAACCCTCTCGGAGAGTCCAGTGCACCTAATACTGCGCCAGAATGGGCCATTATGTCACAATATATGGCTCAATCTATAGAGAAATTATCCTCTACTTTACTCCAGGCTCTGCAGAGTCGCTCCTCTCCCTCCACCAATGCCCAACATGTTCAGCCCACACAAGATGAAAGCACGGACCTCGGACGATCTACTGACCTTGTTTTTTCTGCGTCCATATCCGGACGCAAAAGGGTCCAAAGGACGCCCTCTCCGGCGTCGTCTTGTAGTTCTAGGGCATCCCCAACCCAGGAAAGCCACGATGATTCCCCTGGCTCCAATGGTACTTATGACCCAGGTTCAGACCTGGACTTAGACGCATCCCTGGAACTAGACCCTCCTCCAGATATGGTGGCTTTGGTTGATGATTTGATTACCTCCATTAATCGGTACTAGATGTATCAGACCCACCTTGTGACGCCCCGGGTCACAAGGTTTCCTTTTTAGAGAGCTTAATGACTGCATAAATATTTTGAGGTTCATCCTTAATTTCAGTACATTCTTCAAAAACATCGTTCACATCCAGATAAAAGATTTGGCAACCGGAAAACTTTAGAAGCATGTTATCCATTTTTACCAGCAGTGACCTAGGACTGGGCGGATCCGCCTCAAGTAGACCCCACGGTGTCTCGGCTGGCTGCTCGGACTCTCCTTTCCTTACCAGGCAGTTCCTTAATTAAAGACGCAACTGACCGCCAGGTGGAACAGATGGCTCGATCAGTGTTCGAAGCCTCAGGGTCATCATTGTCTCCAGCCTTCGCTTCAGTATAGGCAGCAAAGGCCATCATGACTTGGGCTTTCAATCTGCATACCACCTTGTGCATCACAGAAGCTGATCCCGTACTATCGGATCAGGCAGCACAGATTTCTGTCACTGCATATTATCTACTTCATGCCGCCTTGGATGCAGCAAATTGCCCAGCAGTAGCTGCATCAAACACCATTACAATCAGGTGCTCCCTCTGGTTGCGTAGTAGAAGGCAGATGCAGCGTCTAAAAAGTCTCTTATGTGCCTTCCATACCTCAGTGGCTTCGGAGAAAAATTAGACAAACTTATTTCAGATGCTACAGGAGGTAAGAGTACTTCTCTTCCCCAACGCAAGCCAAAGCGACCCTTCAACCGCCACCAACAAACACGGTTTCGATCCTTTCAGAACTTGTTTAGCTGGTCGATCTCTAGACCAGCGCAAACTGGCAGTCGCTCACCCCATATAGACAGGTCACAGGCCCCCCCGAAATCGAGCACAAACTGGCAATCCCATTCTCCGCCATTCTAAACCTAAGGGATGCAGATCCCATAGGTTTTCCTCCTCATGACTCGTTTACCCCGGAAGACACCTCGCAGGCAGGAAGACTACTTTTACGCTTTCGTCAAGCCTGGCTCGCTGTTAGACGACAGGTGGGTCAGAGAACTGGTGTCTTCCAGTTACAATATACAGTTCGTGTCCCGACCACCCAACCGTTTTTTTCTGTCAGTACCTTCAAAACCTCCGTCCAAGGCTCGCCTCTTTTTCCAGGCCATCGAATCACTCTTAACAAGAGGAGTCATTGTCCATGTCCCACAGACCGAACGCTTCCAGGGGTTGTATGCAAACCTGTGCGTAGTCCCCCAAAAAGGGCGGTATGGTACGCCCTATTCTAGACCTCAATTAAACAAGTATGTTCGAGTGCGACATTTCCGCATGGAGTCCCTTCGCTCCATAATATCATCCATGGAAGAGGGAGAATTTCTCGCTTGCATAGATATACAGGATGCCTACCTACACATACCAATTTCTTCGGTACATATGAAGTTTCTATGGTTCGCAGTCAACCAGGACCAATATCCGTTTGTGGCTCTCCCGTTTGGACTGGCCACAGCTCACGGAGTGTTCACCAAGGTCATGGCGGCTGTCATGACCATTCTCCACTCGAGTAGTAGTCATACTTCCATACATGGACGACTTGCTCATCAAGGCATCTACCTTCAGGAACTGCTTACAGAGCGTCCTCATCACAGTGGACACACTACGGCGTCTAGGCTGGTTGGTCAACTTCAGAAGTCGTCGCTGATCCCAGGACAGTTTCTGACCTTCCTGGGGATGTTATTCAATACATCCAGAGATCTGGTGCTTCTTCCTCAAGACATAGCATGTGCTCTCCGCCAGGGAGTCTGCACTGTCCTTCACCCATCACCTCGTTCCCTTCGGTTTGCCATGAGGGTCCTGGGCAGGATGGTCGCAGCAATAGAAGCAGTCCCCTTCGCCCAGCTTCACGTCAGACAGCTCCAGCTGGCCATTCTTACCGCCTGGGACAAGAGTCCATTCTCCCTGGACAGAAAATTTCTCCTATCCACTGCAACCAAACGGTCTCTCCACTGGCGGCTCAGACCGTCCTCCCTCTCAAAGAGGAAATCTTTCTTTCCAGCTCACTGGAAGGTCTTGACCACCAACGCAAGCCTGACTGGATGGGGTGCGGTGTATCACCACCACAGGACCCAGGGCAGATGGTCCCAATCGGAAATGATCATGCTCATCACCCTCCTAGAGATTCGGGCCATCTTTCTGGCACTGAATGCCTTCAATCGGCTTCTTGCAGGTTGCCATGTCAGGATACAATCGGACAACGCCACAGCAGTGGCATATGTCAACCATCAAGGAGGAACTCGCAGCATCCCGGCGATGCGAGAAGTACAACATATTCTCCAAAGGGCAGAATCATCAGGATCGGTACTATCAGCTGTGCTCATCCCGGGAGTGGACAATTGGAAAGCAACTTCCTCAGTCGTCAAGGCATGGAAGTGTTTCAACAAATATACCATCGCTGGAGAACTATGGACGTGGATCTGATGGCATCACGCCTCAGTGCCAAAGTTCCCAGCTTCATTGCCAGGTCACACGACCTGCAATCACTAGGAGCAGGTGCCCTAGTCCAGGATTGGTCGCAATTTCATCTGCCCGTACATATTTCCCCCTCTGCCTCTACTCCCCAGAGTGGTACAGAAGATCAAGCAGGAGGGCATTCCAGTCATTCTCGTTGCCCGAGACTGGCCCAGGCGCGCCTGGTATGCTGACCTTGTGCAACCCACCGCCGACGTGCCTTGGCGACTCCCAGATCACCCGGATCTTCTCTCTCAGGGCTTGTTTTACCACCAGAATTCAGAGGCACTGAATTTGATGGTGTGGCCCTTGAGACCTGGATTCTAACCCAAGCTGGTTTTTCCCCAGAGGTAGTAACATCTATGAATAGGGCAAGAAAACCCGCTTCTGCTAGGATCTACTATCGCACTTGGAAGGCCTTCTTTGCCTGGTGCAGCACTCGAGCACACTCTCCACTGTCTTATTCTCTGCCCAACATGCATGGTTTTCTTCAGTCTGACCTAGAAGCCGGCCTGTCCTAGGCTCTTCTCAAGGGCTGACTGGTTTCCCCTTGCAAGAGACCACTGGATACTTAAGACCTCAACCTAGTACTCACCGCGCTATAAAAGCCGCCATTTGAACCCCTTAAGGACATTACTCTTCGCCTTCTGTCATAGAAGGTAGTCTTTCTGGTGGCGATCACTTCTATTCGCCATATCTCAGAGCTAGCAGCACTCTCTTACAGGACACCTTTTCTAGTGTTTCACCATGATAAGGTAGTACTCCGTCCGATTCTATCCTTTCTTCCGAAGGTGGTATCATCTTTCCACCTCAATGAGGAAATTTCCTTGCCGTCTCTTTGCCCAGCACCAGTACATCGAGTCGAGAAGGCTCTGCCTATGCTGGAGCTTGTCGGGGCACTTCGTGTATATGTGTCCAGAACTGCGCCCTTCCGGAAGACTGACTCTTTTTGTCCTACTGGAAGGCACCCGCAAGGGCATGCCTGCTTCAAAGGCCACCATGGCTAGATGGACTAGAGCCAGTATTCAGGAGGCCTACCAGATGAATACTTTGCCAATTCTGGCTGGTATCAAGGCGCACTCTACTCGTGCGGTAGTGGCTTCCTCTGCCATTCGGCACCAGGCATCGGCACAACAGGTGTGTAAGGTAGCCACATCGTCCAGCCTACACACATTTACAAAACCCCACAGTGTTCATACCCAGTCCTTGGCAGATGCGAGTCTGGGCAGACGCATCCTCCAGGCGGCAGTTGCCCACCTGTAGGTGCCTATTTTTTTTCTTTTTTCTATATGTTTGTTCCATTGTTCTTCCCACCTAGGGACTGCTTTGGGACATCCCACGGTCCTGTGTCCCCCAATGAGGCGAAAGAGAAAAGGAGATTTTTGTGTACTCACCGTAAAATCCTTTTTTCTTAGCCTCTAATTGGGGGACACAGCACCCACCCTGTTGCCCAAGATTGGGCTTTTCTACTATGTTTTATTGCTCTTGAGTTCTTACATAGTTGCCTTCTCACAGGCTTTGTTAAACCTTCATTTACTTCTCCTACTGCTTTACGCTCAAAACTGGTGAGGCAGTGCCTGCTTCGGGGGTGTATACTGCAGAGGAGGAGCCACTGTTAATCTTTTGCAGATCTTGCTTAGTGTCGCCTCCTAGTGGACAGCAGCATAACACCCACGGTCCTGTGTCCCCCCAATTAGAGGCTAAGAAAAATTATTTTACACATCTCTGCCCACTCAGGATGATCACGCTCTCATAATATTGTTCCGTGTGCTGTCCATTTATTCATGGAGAGATGTTGGACAAAAAAATACACTGGTGTGAACCTCGTGAAGGCCTAAACCAGTGTGTGCGCTATGTTGTTCCTTTTTTCACCTGTGGGGAGCTGCAGAAGAAATGCACTGTTGCCGTCAGCATTGACCACAGCTGATCACTGAAGGTCTCAGTAACACTCTATTTTTTATTTTTATTTTTAGAAAAAAAACATATAAGGAATAGCTATTGTCCAAAGTGTATAACCCTTTAAGGAGAGATCAGTATTACTGGATGTGCTTCCCTTTTACTGTTCGGTGACTTTTGGCATTTTTACGCCTAGTGAGTAGAGCTTAGTGCGGCGGGATCTAGTATGGGATGCAACAAATTCATTATAGGTTACGCCAAAATGTGTTCGAGCAGATCTGTCCTCCGCTCCACTCCAGACTGGGGCTACAGAGCTTTGGCCTCTGGTCCCAGGGCCTTTAAGCTGCAATGTCTTACACATGAGGTATCAGACTAGGCTACTATATCAGGAGAAGTAAACTAATTTCTAACTGGAGGTATTTGCTAATATTATTCATTATTACACCTACTGCGTATCACGATATGATCTTGAAGATGGGAATAACCCTTTAATGGAGTTGTCCCTTGCTCTGTCTTTAGCAGCTCTCCGCTCCTCGGCCTCTTTAGCTCCGTGGGGGCTGTGCATTTACTGATGATTGACAGTTGGACAAAAGTCATGGTTACCTCGCTGGCCTGATCTATGCACTTTCTGATGCTGCTATATTAGACTGCTTCATCAGTAAAGCTCAGTGACCCTAGAGATGATTGGATCCATCCATACAACAAGCTTCAGAGCAGAGTTTACAGGTTCTGTGCCCTGGAGACTGACCACGACTGATAGCAGAGGTGGCCTGTAACCCAAGCAAAGAGCTGCACACTATAAAATTACAATTCCCTTCATTACTGAAAACAGAGAGGATTTTTATTAAGTGGTAAATAATTTTTTTTGTTTTCATTTTTTTTTTTTACAAGCAGTTTACAGTTTTACTTAATTTAGGAAGATGAGATCACTACTTTAAAACTTTCCTCCACAATCGGAATCCTGTTAGAAGAATACCTGTGCGTGTCTGGTTCAATATGATCATACAGACTTCATTTGTGATCAAATCAGTGATTCGTGATCATCCTTAAAGGGATATTCCAATTCTTCCATCCTTCACGCTCTAAGCTCTGGTCCAGTGCCCTCGGAGACTTGTTTAGCACCTCAGACCATTTCTTCTCCAGTCCGGGCATTGGAGGTCAATCCTTGTATTTTACGTTTCGCGCACAGCTTTTTCAGAGGAGTGACAAATGCGTCCAGACATAAAGTATCTGAAGGATCATTAGGAATATAGCAATCAAGCTTTGTGTCTGGACACATTTGTTACTCCTCTGAAAAAGCTCTATGCGAAACATACGTCAGAGTCTGTGGACCCCTGGTTGGTCGAAGTCCCTTTCATTGTTGGTATGTTAAGCATTTGTGTTACCTTAATTACACTTTGTAAATTAATGTTTTAGTATATTTAATTTCATCTGATTTTTTTTTTTTTGCATTTATAACCACTATCTACTTTGGAGACATTTCCTTCTACTATGCCCATACCCAGATCATGTATTGTATTATCTGATTAGTATTTTCCTCTCATTTTTATGCTTTTTTTTTTTTTCTTCAAAAATATGTAATCTTTTTAATGAAGTAATAAATAAAGAAAATGTATATTTACTTTTGTGGACTTTTTGCATCAATTTGTGTGTAGTAGTGTGCTGTGGGTGCTAGTCCTCACTCATATGCAATGTATATTTATGGTGTATAGCAATTTCTAGGGATGTATATTACTAGAACTTAATATAAAGAGAGGCAGAAGCATGTATAAAATGCTTCTGCCTCTTTTTATATTAAGTGTTTTCCAGCGTGGGATTGGTTGATCCTTCTAGTGCTACTCCCACCCCTCTTTGTTGCATATTACTAGAACTTCTCACTAATCATCCCCTTCCATTTCTGTTCTTCTTGCAGCTACGTGTCAGCGATGGTACCTGTGAAATCCCCAAAAGAGTACTATGTCCAGCAAGAAGTAATTGTCCTTTTCTGTGAAACTGTAGAAAGGTAACGTATCCAAGGGGGGGATTATAATGGGTCATTGGACTTGTTACCCTTGAGATGGGCCCTCAAGCAGCCAACATTGGTTGTTTTTAGTCCTCCCGAAAATTGCGGCAGTGATGACGTAAGATGGTTGATTAAAATTCTACTCGTCAAAGAAAAGAGGAGGGTTATTGAACTGTGCTGGGTGTAAACGGTGTTGCGATCCACTGGTGATACACCGGGCTGACCCGGAGATCTGTCAGATCCGCAGTGTCTGAGGCGGCTCGGGCTGCTGCAGCCTTAATTGAATTATTTCTCAGCAAAGAAAAGCTGATTTATACGTTCACGCTCTCCATGTTATACATCGAGACGGAGAGGAAATTGGTTTAATCTCTTTAAAAGCTGAACGGCGCTTAGATCTCGCCGGCTGAGCTGCGCGCAATTTTCTTTGGGACCTTACTCCATTTGTAAGAAGGATTTATGGACCTATGTAGCAACGTTTTGCACTGTAAGCGGAATACAGACTGTCCACAAGTGACCACATTGTGCAGATATTATAATTACAACTGCAAATTTTGCTAAAAATTCCTGCAGATCAGTCATTCCCTTCTCATCTTCATTCCTGCATCTGGCTGTAAGACAACTGACCGCAGCAGGAGCCTCTCCCTATGTAGTTTGCAGCAGGACAAAAGATTGTTAAAGGGTTTGTCCTCTGCTCAAAATATATACTAATTAGATTGGGGTAGTTTTATATAAAAAAAAAAAATACTATACTCTTTCACATTTGCTGCTTCGTTCCCAGCCGGTGTGCAACTGTAGGCGTTGGGCAACTACTGCAGCTGATAATTGACCGCAGTCTTCACATTTGATTGCAGTGGTCACAGCAAGGAATGAAGCATTGACAGCGGAGCACTGGTGGTTGTTACTGTTCCCTTTGATGTTTCTTGCAAGGTCTAAAAGTGTTTGATATTGGTGGACAATGTGGGACTGTATAAAGGCGCCCCCTATTAACAAAAGGAATGATGACATCCCATGACTTCTGATGGCCTCTAACTAGACAATGATATAGTAGTGAAGAAGCGAGTGTCCGACATATTTAGCGGGAGGTACCTGACCAATGTCAAGACGCCACTGATGAAGGTATTTGACGTTCTCTGGTCTTGGATCTTATATTGTGTTCCTTGTTTCTCTGTTCAGAGCCTTAAAGTTTGGATACCTCACTCAAGACATGATTGATGATTACGAACCAGCATTAATGTTTACAATCCCCAGACTAGCTATCGTATGGTAAGTGTTGGCCGATTACATTCTAAAAAAATGAAGATCCCCCCCCCCCCACATCTCCAGGTAATCAAAATTGGATTATCTAATGGGAATAGGAGCTCCTTTTTTTTTCTCTTTTTATATTAAAAAGTGTGTCCTCTGGTCCTCATCTCCTCCCTAAATATGGATAGAGTAGTGCCAGCTCTCTTTGTAGTCGCATTGGTCACTCCGGGCCCCCACTCACATACTGGTATCAGCACTTTCCCCAGTAGTCACTGCGGGCTCCCACTTACATACTGGTATCAGCATCTCCCTCAGTAGTCACTGTGGGCCCCCACTCACTTACTGATACCAGCGTCTCCCCCAGTAGTCACTGCGGGCCCCTCTCTACTTACTGATACCAGCATCTCCCCAAGTAGTCACTGCGGGCCCCCACTCACTTACTGATACCAGCATCTCCCCCAGTAGTCACTGCGGGCCCCCACTCACTTACTGGTACCAGCATCTCCCCAGTAGTCACTGCGGGCCCCCACTCACTTACTGGTACCAGCATCTCCCCAGTAGTCACTGTGGGCCCCCACTCACTTACTGGTACCAGCATCTCCCTCAGTAGTCACTGTGGGACCCACTCACATACTGGTACCAGCAGCTCCCCCAGTAGTCACTGCGGGCCCTCACTCACATACTGGTACCAGCAGCTCCCGCCAGTAGTCACTGCGGGCCCCCACTCACATACTGGTACCAGCAGCTCCCCCAGTAGTCACTGCGGGCCCCCACTCACTTACTAGTATCAGCATCTCCTTCAGTAGTCACTGTGGGCCCCCACTCACTTACTGATACCAGCATCTCCCCCAGTAGTCATTGCGGGCCCCCACTCACTTACTGATACCAGCATCTCCCCCAGTAGTCACTGCGGGCCCCCACTCACTCACTGATACCAGCATCTCCCCCAGTAGTCACTGCGGGCCCCCACTCACTTACTGGTGCCAGCATCTCCCCAGTAGTCACTCTGGGCCCCCACTCACTTACTGGTACCAGCATCTCCCTCAGTAGTCACTGTGGGACCCACTCACATACTGGTACCAGCAGCTTCCTCAGTAGTTACTGTGGGCCCTCAGTCACATACTGGTACCAGCACCTCCCCCAGTAGTCACTGCGGGCCCTCACTCACATACTGGTACCAGCAGCTCCCGCCAGTAGTCACTGCGGGCCCCCACTCACATACTGGTACCAGCAGCTCCCCCAGTAGTCACTGTGGGCCCCTACTCACTTACTGGTACCAGCATCTCCTCCAGTAGTCACTGCGGGCCCCCACTCACTTACTGGTACCAGAATCTCCCCCAGTAGTCACTGCAGGCCCCCACTCACTTAGTGGTACCAGAATCTCCCTCAGTAGTCACTGCGGGACCCACTCACTTACTGGTACCAGCATCTCCCCCAGTAGTCACTGCGGGCTCCCACTCACTTACTGGTACCAGCATCTCCCCCAGTAGTCACTGCGGGCTCCCACTCACTTACTGGTAACAGCATCTCCCCCAGTAGTCACTGCGGGCCCCCACTCACTTAGTGGTACCAGAATTTCCCTCAGTAGTCACTGCGGGACCCACTCACTTACTGGTACCAGCATCTCCCCCAGTAGTCACTGCGGGCTCCCACTCACTTACTGGTAACAGCATCTCCCCCAGTAGTCACTGCGGGCCCCCACTCACTTACTGGTACCAGCATCTCTCCCAGTAGTCACTGCGGGCCCCCACTCACATACTGGTACCAGAAGCTCCCCCAGTAATCCCTGCAGGGCCACTCACCATTTACTCTCCTTGTTGCGTGTCTGACAGGTTATATGACTGGTTGCAATGACGTCTGCTGCCATATGTGTGGTAGGAGTACTGTCAGCAGACACCGTGTGCAGGAGGAGCAGTATGTGCCGCTCCTGTACGGACGGATGGAGCATTTTGCTCAGTGCCGTTTTGCTTCCATCAGTCCCAGATGCACAAAATCCTGTTTTCTCCATCACTGCTCCAGATTCATTTTTAGAGCCAGTTTTTTGGGATCTACATGTTGACCTAATTATAGCAAATTACTTCCATTCTAAAACTTTATTTCCCGGTCTTTTCCACAGCGGGCTTGTCGTTTACTCTGAAGGACCACTAAACCTCGATCGCAAAGCGGAAGACATGTCTGAACTGTTTCGGCCTTTCCACACATTGCTACGAAAAATCAGGCAAGTGTCTCTTGTGCATCTTTTATTTAGACGTTGTTCCCGTCCTTCCTTTGGCTCCTCTGTGCTCTACTTTGTTCTCCCCTCCACCTCCTTCTTTAATATTTTACACATATTGTTTTGTGCTTTGTGTTTTTAGTATCATTGTCATTCTCTCCCCCCACCATTTATATGAACAGAAGACGCGGTTGCAATATTGAATCTTCTTCCCTCGGCTCTGGCCCATATATCTCCCGTCTCTTGACTTTATTAGATCTGTTTCCTCTCGGAAGTTTTGGAAACATTTCTTGCTGTCACCAAAGCAGGAGCGTATGAGGCTGGAGATCTCATCTGCGGCATCGGAAGGACGAGTTATGTTTATATAAAGGGCAAGGTGCACAAAAACCAATTTCAGTGGCTGGTACAAATTGACATTTGCAAAAATCAATAACATTGTATAGGAAATTACATCCTATGACGCTTTGCATCAGGTCATCCAAGGCACATGCCTCTTAAAGGGGTTTTCCCAAAATTTACATTTATTACCTACCATATCTGGGGCCCCCATGGATCAATAGAACAATGGATCCTAGCTGGTCATGCAGTTGTAAAGAATAAGGAGCTTGGACCCATTGTTCTATTGATCCATCCTTAATAAAAGTTTGTAACTGAGGCTTTTTCTGAGCACCTCTACTTATCACATCACTCCAGCCTTCACCTTCACTATGACATCGTCACGCTCTTCGAGGCGAGCAAGGAGGGAGTGGACCCAGTGGACCAAGGCAGTGATCTCTGACATGGAGGAGCGTTCCTGAGCAGCTACCTAGTCTTCTCAGATGGAGAGGATATGCTTGCGCTGGTAGGTAGCTGTCAGGGGCATCTGTAAGGGATTTCAGTACCTGGGGAGCTGGAACAGGCTCAGGTGCAGGTAGGACGACCAGAGGGGAAGACTGGTGTGCAGAGGCAAGTACGGATGGAGTATAGGTAGACAGTCGGTTGTAGATGCTGGCAGATATTGGCAAATTCTGGTGGCTACAGCTGGTTAGATGGAGGCTAGCAGGTACTAAAAGGTTCTGGCAGGCGCAGCAGAAGTGCTGGAGGAAATAGGAGCACAGGTACTCGTAAATGGACTCAAGACACAGGGGACCTGACAACTACCTGGCATTTCTGTCATTGGTTTCTGAAGACATTTTGGGAGAGCCGGTGAGGAGAATATTAAGCTTTTCTTGGTTGCCTCTTAATAATGAAATGCTCCTTTTGATTACTTGTCTGAGTGTGAGATAATACCTGGGGATTAAGTCAAATTAATTCAGCCGTTTGCATCCTGAAAATACTGGTGTCGCCTAATTGGAGCTAATTTTCCACACAGCACCCCGGCTCTGAGCCGCTACTCTCAGCATGATAATGATGATTGAATACCCTCATGTACCGTTCTATGAGCTGCGCCCCCAAACACGCTCCACGGGGGAACGGGGACTATTAAATCTGTATTCAGTGTCAGCGTGGGACGCTCTTTTGCTCATGAATAACGTGAATATTTCTCATAATGTTACTATAAGGAATTACCTTTTTGCATAATATGTGTTTAGGAGCAATTGGCATCTTTGTCATCTCAGAAACCTCTATATTCACCAAGAAATACATTTAATGTTATTTCTAACTTCATAGATAATGTAGGATAACACATGTCATAACAAGGACTTTTGCAATTTGCTGCTGCTTAAAATTTGCAGCCGTTCTCGAGATATAAACACTTTTTTTGGTTGTTTGTAGATCGTTGCGTAGGAGACTGACCAGTGGCCCAGCTTCAACACAGCACTTACATGCTCAATCAAAAAAGCTTGTAAGCTCTGCACAATCTGTTGTCTAGCAACAGCAGCTGTTTTACAAAATATTGAGCTGTATAAGATGTATGAATATGGGAATAACCCTTTAAATGGGAGATGGCTGTTAAAGGGAAGAAGTGGAAAGCAGCTGCCATCATTTCTGTCTGTCAGTGAGGCTGCCAGCTGTGAGAGGGGAAGGAGAGCAGCCAGGGGGAAACATCTGATTGGCTAAGAGCACTCAGTAGGTCCGGCCCTCTCACTCTGCGGCAGGTCCGACCCTCTCGCTCTGCGGCGGCTGCGGCCCTCTCGCTCTGCGGCGGCTGCGGCCCTCTCGCTCTGCGGCGGCTGCGGCCCTCTCGCTCTGCGGCGGCTGCGGCCCTCTCGCTCTGCGGCGGCTGCGGCCTCTCGCTCGCTGCGGCCCTCTCGCTCTGCTGCGGCCCTCTCGCTCGCTGCGGCCCTCTCGCTCGGCTGCGGCCCTTCGCTCTGCGGCGGCTGCGGCCCTCTCGCTCTGCGGCGGCTGCGGCCCTCTCGCTCTACGGCGGCTGCGGCCCTCTCGCTCTGCGGCGGCTGCGGCCCCGTCACTCAGTGAGCATGTAAAAAAAAAAAAAAAAAGGTGCTGAAGGAAAATGACCCACAATATTTGGGTTCCACATACCATTTCTAAATGCAGTACACCTGCGTATATTAGGATTATGAAGCCTCAGTGGATTTGCTTGCCAGTTGCAATCCCGGTTGCCCGTCTGGTTATTTCTTCTCTGCTCATGAGATTAAGATTTTTCTTCATATACAGTCTCCATAAAGCGGACACTTTTATTGTTCCTCTGGAGCTATAATCATTAGCACGTGTTATTAGCATTCTGTCTGTTTGCTGTGTGTCTGACGGAGCGTATCAATGTGGTTTATCAAGCATTAGAGGCTCGCTGCTCCGTGTTCACTGCTGGGCAGAGACCAAATGCATTGCATCATAATACGGTAGTACAGAGTATTTCTTTGGCTTAGTTCATACTATGATTACGACCATACTCGACAAGTATACATTTTTAGGGTTCTTTTGTGTGTGTGTATCATTATATACAGTACAGACCAAAAGTTTGGACACACCTTCTCATTCAAAGATTTTTCTGTATTTTCATGACTATGAAAATTGTAGATTCACACTGAAGGCATCAAAACTATGAATTAACACATGTGGAATTATATACTTAACAAAAAAGTGTGAAACAACTGAAAATATCTTATATTCTAGGTTCTTCAAAGTAGCCACCTTTTGCTTTGATTACTGCTTTGCACACTCTTCGCATTCTCTTGATGAGCTTCAAGAGGTAGTCACCGGAAATGGTCTTCCAACAGTCCTTGAAGGAGTTCCCAGAGATGCTTATCACTTGTTGGACCTTTTGCCTTCACTCTGTGGTCCAGCTCACCCTAAACCATCTCGATTGGGTTCAGGTCTGGTGACTGTGGAGGCCAGGTCATTTGGCGTAGCAACCAGTCACTCTCCCACTTTGTCAAATAGCCCTTCCACAGCCTGGAGGTGTGTTTGGGGTCATTATCCTGTTGAAAGATAAATGATGGTCCAACTAAACGCAAACAAGATGGAATAGCATGCCGCTGCAAGATGATGTGGGAGCCATGCTGGTTCAGTATGCCTTCAATTTTAAATAAATCCTGAACAGTGTCACCATCAAAGCGCCCCCACACCATCACACCTCCTCCTCCATGCTTCACGGTGGGAACCAGGAATGTAGAGTTCATCCATTCACATTTTCTGCGTCGCACAAAGACATGGTGGTTAAAAGCAAAGATCTCAAATTTGGACTTCTAAGACCAAAGCACAGATTTTCACTGGTCTAATGTCCATTCCTTGTGTTCTTTAGCCCAAACAAGTCTTTTCTGCTTGTTGCCTGTCCTTAGCAGTGTTTTCTAGCAGCTATTTTACCATGAAGGCCTGCTGCACAAAGTCTCCTCTTAACAGTTGTTGTAGAGATGTGTCTGCTGCTTTACTCTGTGTGGCATTGACCTGGTCTCTAATCTGAGCTGCTGTTAACTGCGATCTCTGAGGCTGGTGACTCGGATGAACTTATCCTCCGCAGCAGAGGTGACTCTTGGTCTTCCTTTCCTGGGGCGTGTCCTCATGTGAGCCAGTTTCTTTGTGCGCTTGATGGTTTTTGCAACTGCACTTGGGGACACTTTCAAATTTTTCGGACTGACTGACCTTCATTTCTTAAAGTAATGATGGCCATTTGTTTTTCTTTACTTAGCTGCTTTTTTCTTGCCATAATACAAATTCTAACAGTCTATTCAGTAGGATAATCAGCTGTGTCTCCACCAGACTTCTGCGCAACACAACTGATGGTCCCAACCCCATTTATAAGGCAAAAATCCCACTTATTAAACCTGACAGGGCACACCTGTGAAGTGAAAACCATTTCCGGTGACTACCTCTTGAAGCTCATCAAGAGAATGCCAAGAGTGTGCAAAGCAGTAATCAAAGCAAAGGTGGCTACTTTGAAGAACCTAGAATATAAGACATATTTTCAGTTGTTTCACACTTTTTTGTTAAGTATATAATTCCACTGTGTTAATTCATAGTTTTGATGCCTTCAGTGCGAATCTACAATTTTCATAGTCATGAAAATACAGAAAAATCTTTGAATGAGAAGGTGCGTCCAAACTTTTGGTTGTACTGTATACACACACAAAATGCCTTTGTTCACAAATTTTTCTAAATCTGTGTTAGTGAGCACTTCTCCTTTGCTAAGATAATTAATCCACTTTACAGGTGTGGCATGTTAAGATGCTGACTACACAGCATGATTATTGCACGGGTGAGCTTTAGGCTGACCACCATAAAAGACCTCTTTCAAATGCACAGTTTTACCGTATTGGGGGTGTCTGGGGGTGAGGGGGGGCAGAGGGGTAGAGTACCAGTTAGAATCTGGTATGAACACCATTTGCCAGTCTGCCATCTGCTCTGTACAATGAAAACCAGGTTTCATCAGTGATGAGAGGACCTCTCAAACTTGCGAGACACCATCAGTTGAGAGCATTTGCCCACTCAAGTTAGTTACGGCGAAAAACTGCAGTCAAGTGGAGACCCTGATGAGGATAACTAGCTACAATCAGGTGGAGACCCCAATGAGGACGACAAACTCCATCAGGTGGAGACGCCGATGAGGACAATAAACACCAGTCAGGTGGAGACCCAAGTGAGAACAACGAGCTGCAGTCAGGTAGAGATCTTCATGAGGACGACGAACTGCTGTCAGGTGGAGACCCCAATGAGAATGACGAGCTGCAGTCAGTTGGAGACCCTGATGAGGACAATGAGCTGCAGGCAGGTGGAGACCCCTATGAGAATGACAAGCTGCAGTGAGGTGAAGACCACGATGAGGACAATGAGCTGCAGTCAGGTGGAGACCCGATGAGGATGACGAGCTGCAGTCAGGTGGAGACCCAAATGAGGATGATGAGCTGCAGTCAGGTGGAGACCCCAATGAGGACGACTAGCTGCAGTCAGGTGGAGACCCTGATGAGGATGACGAGCTGCAGTGAGGTGAAGACCACGATGAAAACGACGAGCTGCAGTCAGTTGGAGACCCTGATGAGGACAATGAGCTGCAGCAGGTGGAGACCCCTATGAGAATGACAAGCTGCAGTGAGGTGAAGACCACGATGAAAACGACGAGCTGCAGTCAGGTGGAGACCCTTATGAGGACAATGAGCTGCAGGCAGGTGGAGACCCCTATGAGAATGACAAGCTGCAGTGAGGTGAAGACCACGATGAAACGACGAGCTGCAGTCAGGTGGAGACCCTTATGAGGACGACGAGTTGGAGTCAGGTGAAGACCCCAATGAGGATGATGAGCTGCAGTCAGGTGGAGACCCCGATGAGGATGATGAGCTGCAGTCAGGTGGAGACCCCGATGAGGATGATGAGCTGCAGTCAGGTGGAGACCCCAATGAGGATAATGAGCTGCAGTCAGGTTTCTTGACAGTTTATGGAGAAATTCTTTGGTTATGCAGCGATTCTTGCAGCAGTTGTCTGGGTGTCTGGTCACAGACAATCTTGGAGGTGGAGATGCTGGGTGTGGTGGTCCTGGGCTGGTTACACGCGGTCTGTGGATGTGGAGACGGTTGGATGTTCTGCCAAATTCTCTGAAACACCTTTAGAGATGACTTATGGTAGAGAAATGAACATACAGTTCACAGGCAACAGCTGTGGTGGACGTGCCTGCAGACAATTGTACACTCCTTAAAGACCTGCAACATCTGTGACATTGTGTTGTGTGATAAATCTGCACATTGTATAGTGACCTTATATTGTGGCCAGCCTAAGGCGCATCTGTGCAATATAATCATGTGTCTAATCAGCATCTTGATATGTCACACCTGTGGGGTGGATGGATCTCGGCAAAGGAGAAGTGATCACTAACATAGTTAGATGATTTGTGAACAATAATTGAGAGAAAAAGGCATCTTGTGTACATAAGAAAAGCCTTAGATATTGACTTCAGCTCACTATTGGACTATTTTGCCTTGACGTGCAGAATTAAAGAACAAAAGTGTGCAGTTTATTATTGGAAACTAAGACAAAAGTCTGGAAAAAGGAATTGTAATGTGAACAGCCTGATGGTTGCTGCGTCCTTTGCTGATGACTGTGCTCCCGGCCCCGGCTGCCCCCGGAGATCAGCAATAACAAGTGTTTTCGTCGTCTTTTTTACTTCCCCACCAGCAGGTTTATCACCTCGGAGCCGCGTGTAGATCCGAGCATTTGCTGCATGTTCCCCCGGTTTTCCTCTATTTGCACATTCTTTGAGAAACTAATAGCTTTTTGATGCATTAACATATGTCAGACATTTTCAAATGCCAGCGAGACATTTCAGGAACGCCGCTGTTTGTCTGATTGTTGCTTTTTTTTTTTTCTTTTTGTATCTTACTGCTTTTGTTTCGAGAGAATTAGTTGTAAAAGAGAAAATGCTGAAAAACAAATTCCTCCAGAGCCGAAGAGTTTTCTGTGTTCTGGCATTTATATCGTGCCAACGCGTTTCCCACATTAAATTGAGGAGTCCGTACGTCCGGATGATGGACAGGGGCAAAGAATCAGGGGACGCTTACTAAATTGGTGCAAAAATTTTCTCTCAAATGATATTGTGCCATAAGTTGCTGATCGTTGAGAGTCCGATGCCGCTGATCATCAGAATGACTTAGTGTGTCTTGTATGCAGTTATGGTGGGGTGTGTGGGGGGCACACTTAGGGCAGAATGCGTGTGTGGGGCACGTGGAGGGTAGGGAATGTGTGTGAGACATGTGGAGGGCAAGGGAGTGTGTGTGGGGTACGTGGAGGGCAGGGAGCATGTGTGGGACACCTGGAGGGCGGGGAGGATGTGTGAGACATGTGGAGGGCAGAGGAGCAAGTGTGGGGGCACGTGGAGGACCGGGAGCGTGTGAGGGCTAGGGGGGTAGCAGGTGTGTGGGCACGAGGAGGACGGGTAGCATGTGTGGGGCTCGTGGGGGGACGGGTAGTGTGTGAGAGGCTCATGGAGGGCAGGAAGCGTGTGTGGGAACACATGGAGGATGGGGAGTGTGTGGGGTAAGTGGAGGGCAGGGAGCATGTGTGGGAGGACAGGGAGCGTGTGTGTGGGGCTCGTGGAGGGTGGGGAGCATATGTAGGGCTCGTAGAGGGTAGGGAGTGCATGTGGTTGGCACACACGGAGGGCGGGGTGCGTGTGTTGGGGCATGCCGAGGGCAGTATGCCTGTGTGGGTGGTGGCACGTGGAGGGTGGGGAGCGTATGTAGGGTTCGTAGAGGGTAGGGAGTGTATGTGGTTGGGGCACACGGAGGGCGGGGTGCGTGTGTGTGGGGGCATGCGAGGGCAGTATGCATGTGTGGGTGGCGGCACGCGGAGGGCAGGAAACATATATAAGGGGCACGTTGATGGCAGTGTGCGTCTGTGGGAGGGATGCAGAGTACAGAGTTCCATAGTGTGTGTGTGGGGGGGTGGGAGTCGTGCAGATGGCTTCAATTTGGCTTTATTGTAATTATAGAGACTCTACTATGACAGTTAACATAAAGATTGTAGATCTCCATAAAAAGGATTTATCTTAAAATAATAAAAAAAAAATCATTACAGAAACATATTCTATAACATTGTGTTCTGTGAGGATGAGCCCCAGTAATGGCTGCTGATTCTTATCACCTTCAAAACAATTAGATCCCCCACATCCTCCAGTGATAATCGCTCTGTGGGAAATGACAGCCAGGCCTTTATAGATCTATCATGGCTGATTGTCAGGATTTTTTCTACCTCTATGTAGAGTCTTATTTTTTTCTTTTCAATTTTTTCTTTTCAATCTAAGAACAGAACATACGACCAGCTATACATATTGAGGTTTTTGCATCTATAAAGTCCTTTACATGCTGGATCTAATGGCGTCAGGGGCAGCATGTAGGAACGAGGCGCATTATACAACCTGTTGAAGCTGCGTGATCCTCATTTTATGGCACTGGCAGGAATATAATTACCGTAGGCTTCTTCCTAGTAGGTTTTTGTGTATGTATTGCTTTCTACTTGACCACTCACACATAGAACGATCTTGACAGCCAGAAACACAAATTTTTCCTTAGCTTTTACGAAAATACTCATCCCAGCCTTACAATTGGAGTGACAGGTGTAACTGAGTGCCAGATTTTCGCATGTCCCCACCCACACGTATTTACTTGTGTGAAAGTGTGAATGCTCATTTGCTGGATAAGTTGCAAAAATAGTCATGCAAAATCTTCCAGTGTTGAGACAATAGTAACATAAAAGTCCAAGATGGGACGTGGGACATACCAGACTCTTGAATCAATCCAGACCCCAGTCCAGAATTTAAAAATACTTGCATTTCAAGAAATTAGAAATAAAGCAAAGGTAAAGATGAGACGGGAATGGCTCTAAAACTGTAAAATTGTATTCATACCCAACAACCCTAAATTATTTGGACCCCAGAGGTCTAATAGGTCTGATTTCTCCCAGTATCTGGATCCCAGACCCTTCGATTGCACCCGAGTCCCCTTGATTGCACCCGAGTCCCCTTGATTGCACCCGAGTCCCCTTGATTGCACCCGAGTCCCCTTGATTGCACCGAGTCCCCTTGATTGCACCCGAGTCCCTTGATTGCACCCGAGTCCCTTCGATTGCCCCGAGTCCCTTCGATTGCACCCGAGTCCCTTCGATTGCACCCGAGTCCCTTCGATTGCACCCGAGTCCCTTCGATTGCTACCCGAGTCCCTTCGATTGCACCCGAGTCCCTTCGATTGCACCCGAGTCCCTTCGATTGGCACCCGAGTCCTTCGATTGCACCCGCAGTCGCTTCGATTGCACCCTGTGTCGTTCGATTGCACCCTGCAGTCGCTTCGATTGCATCCAGAGTCGCTTCGATTGCACCCGAGTCGCTTCGATTCACCCGAGTCCGCTACGATTGCACCGAGTCGCTTCGATTGCACCCGAGTCGCTTCGATTGCACCCGAGTCGCTTCGATTGCACCCGAGTCGCTTCGATTGCACCCGAGTCGCTTCGATTGCACCCGAGTCGCTTCGATTGCACCCGAGTCGCTTCGATTGCACCCGAGTCGCTTCGATTGCACCCGAGTCGCTTCGATTGCACCCGAGTCGCTTCGATTGCACCCGAGTCTATTCATCTTCATTCCCGGCAGGCCAGCATGCTGGCCCCCTGTGGCTCAGTTGCATCATGGACACCAACACTTTTGCCACTGTAGCTATGGACCGGATTCATCAAGAGTGGGTTGCGCCTCTTAGTGAATGTGGTGCATCATTCAGCTGCCAATCCCTACCACAAGAAATATATTTCTTTCATGGGCTATAGTATATTTCTTTCATATTTCTGGCATAAATTGGTCCGAATTTCCTATTTAACTTCTGCCCACTTTCCAAAAAGTTGGCCAATTGCCTAAAAACGCCAAGTAGAAATATTTTACAACTGACGAAAAACTGTTCAATCAGGGGGTCTATTTCTGTTGCGGTTTCAGATGTTTTAAATTTCTATAAAATAGTTACGGTTCTCAACTAAATTTTTCTCTTTTCTCTTTCCAGAGATCTTCTTCAGACGTTAACGGAGGAAGAGCTGCACACTCTAGAACGGAATCTCTGCATATCACAAGATGTGGAGTTTCCAGTCCGGACAGATCCAGAAGTGCCCGCGGCGATCTCTCCCGTCTTAGTCAATGCCTTACCTACAGAAGATCCACTTTCATCCAAAGCCGAAAACACGGAGGTTGAACTGGCCTGCTCCATGCAGTATGATGAGCAGGAGCTGGAGCAGCTAAATATGATGGTTCATAGGGTGGGCGATGAAATGTCTTCTTTACTTTCTCCACCAAGTGTCTGTCAGTCACCTGCACACAGGGCTACTACTTCTAGCACCGAGGCCTCCCCCAGCAGACGTCCTCTTGGTCACCTCAACGATGAGGAGGACCGGGTGTTCTTCATGGAAGACCTTGATGGAGCCTTGGAAGGTCTTTCTAGACAAAGGGCCTCCGAAACACCATAGCATGGGTCAACAGTTCCTGTTACAACCCCAAGCAGGTGCCTCAACGCCAAGACACCGTTGTGCAAAACGGGGACGTGGACAATCTCGACCTCTTGAAAGAAGTAGAAAGCGACTTAAGCAATAACAACACCATCGATGGGAGTAAAATTCTCATGGCGAGTGGATCCCTGCAAAACTCTTGTAGTTGTCTGGAAGCGGCGGACTCACAGTTATACCTCAATGGCTGGGATGCGAGCGGTGACAATGCAGAGACGGCAGAAATCATTGCTCACAGAACTGGCGGGATGAAGATTTCTGCTACCGTCATTTTTAACCCAAAATCTCTTTCCAATCCAGTGTCACCGGAAGCATCACCGAATTTAGCCAGCGGCGGATGCCCCTTTCCTCAGACCCGTTAACGAGCAACGACGAGGAAGAGGCCAACAAACTCAGCATAGCGGCCACAAACTGTTTAATCAATTCATGTGTGTGTTGCGGGAGCTGCGACGACTCGAGAGAAGACGTCTTGGACAACTTAAGAAGTATTAACTCCTCGGGGAAAGTTATAAATGCTTCCTATAGCTTAATAAAGTCCAAAGAATTGGGCCATTTAGAGAGACCGGAGTGCTCCGTGTCTGCTAAAGAGGCATTAAAAATGGAAGGTCCTCCTGTTTTGTTATTGGAGGGGGACATGGACAGAACAGAACAAACAAACCTTCATTCCTCCAAGTGCCTGACACATCGCTCTGTGTCACAGCTAGGGACGGACAGTGAATCCGAGGAGAGCGCGGGGGTCTCGAGTGCAAAGCTAAAAAGGGATCAGAAAAGGAAAAAGAGCGCAAGCGAGAAAGGGCCGTCACAAAAAACAGAGGGCAACAGCTCTGAAGGGAAGGAAGACACCAGGTCTAGTACCAGGTAACAAAATGCTCTTTTTAGGGGGGAGGTGGAGAAGCTATGAAGGCGGGTAGAAATGTAATAATTTTAGCTGCCACATGGTTACCTTGTTTTAGTCTTAAGTCTGTCCATGTGGTCCCTACTAGTGCACTTAAAGGGGTCATCTGGGACTGACATATCCATAGGAGAATTGGGTAAACCAACTACTAAGCTCAGAACTGGTCACAAAGTTATGTACAGAGCTGCTAAGTTTCACTTATATCGGCAACTGCCGAAAGCCAATTTCCGAATGGTGGGAGAGCGGGTGTTAGACCTTCACCAATCTCACTATCGATATCTGTCTTATAGATAGGCAATTAATAAGTCAGTCCCGGGCAACTGTCATACAACAAAGCCATATATAAGCCGGGTATAAAGTGCTGCCAGAACCTTGTAGCAATGTATTTTTCTCATGTGGCCACCAAGGATCAGACATGTTGAAAAAAACATGCCCAATACTTCTCGACCCATTATTTATAGACACCCAGTCCTGCTGTAATAGGAGAACTAGGCACACCAAAATGAATATTAGGACTTTATTCACAGGAAGTAAAAAATATTATGTTTCGACCCTATATTTGGGTCTTCATCAGACACTGATGTCTGATGAAGACCAATGTAGGAGTTGAAACGTTACATTTTTTTGGACTGCCTGTGCGGTAAAATTCATTGGAAAGGAGAACTGTGCACACCAATGAATATAAGGTATTTTGATTGTTCAGGCAGTAATGTAAAGTTTTACCAATTTTGAGTTTCATTGACACTTAAACCAAATAAGGGGTCAAGTTATTTTGCTGTACTAAATCCTTGTATTAATTGATGTGCCTGCGTTCGATCTATTGACGGGTTTGCACCCTTCTTGAATTCCATATTTCCAAGTGTTGCAGTGTATTATCTGATTGTATTTTTAGCTATTACAATGTTGGTTGTTTTAGTGTTCGGACCACCCTTGGGTGCTCTAGTCCCATTGATGGGCAGAACCAGAGTTTGGTCTTGTTATATTAGAAGAAGAGTTACAACTTCTTGTGATCCTGTACTCAGTTGATCTGAGATTCTCGGTTTAAGACGTAAACTTTTTTCCTTTCTGTGTGAGATACGATTTCCAGGCATCTAACAATTAACTATATTTGTGCAAGCAGCTCTGCATTACTGTAAGCATGGCATATTGCTGATGAATGCTGCCGCCAGATGCTACATCATCATACTGACCAGTGCTGTCAGCTCCATAGATTATTTGACTGAGCATTACCACAACATGGTTGAAGTGGAGAAACCTGAAGCTTTCATCCTGGTCTTTGATTTTCCTATACATTTGCAGGGCTAAGCTATGTCAAATCCAGTCCACTTACTATTTCCATACCCGTATCACCTATGATTATCCACAAAGCTGGGGATCACGATGGTGATTTAAACGTTAATGTCTTTTTAACAAGTAATGCATCAATTATGCCCAGAGCTGGATTCACAGTTACACTGCTCAGTTATATAAAGTGAATGTCCTCCATTTTCCAGCAGCTACTTAACATTTTTCTACATAGAGACAGGAGAGCAGGGTCTCTCATTTCTGTGTGTGTTGTGTATGGCAACATCATACCTAGAAAGTCACCACCCTCTAGACTAAAACAACTGAAAATTAGAGAAGCTCAAAGAAGAATACTGGAAAAATTCAGGATAAAAGTTATATGGTAACCTGAAATGCCATTATCTCCTCGTGCACACACATGAAAGTTCTGAAATTCAATTTCATTTTAAAGGAGTTAATCTTTGAACAACGTTGATCACCTGTCCACTGACTAAACAATAAAAATATGATCACTGCTGCCCCTACCAATCACTGGGATCGTCGGCTTTGCCTGGAGTGGCGATCGTTCAGTTTGGCTGGAGCCACAATTGCCTGTGCTGGCTGGAGCGACAGTTGTCCCTTTTGACTGTATGCACCATTCGTCCCTTTTGACTGTAGTGCCGGTCGTACCTTTTGACTGTAGCACCTGTTGTCCCTTTTGACTGTAGCGCCTGTTGTCCCTTTTGACTGTAGCGCCTGTTGTCCTTTTGACTGTAGCGCCTGTTGTCCCTTTTGACTGTAGCGCCTGTTGTCCTTTTGACTGTAGCGCCTGTTGTCCCTTTTGACTGTAGCGCCTGTTGTCCCTTTTGACTGTAGCGCCTGTTGTCCCTTTTGACTGTAGCGCCTGTTGTCCCTTTTGACTGTAGCGCCTGTTGTCCCTTTTGACTGCAGCGCCTGTCGTCCCTGTCAACTGTAGCGCCGGTTGTCCCTGTCGACTGTAGCGCCGGTTGTCCCTGTCGACTGTAGCGCCGGTTTGTCCCTGTCGACTGTAGCGCCGGTTGTCCCTGTCGACTGTAGCGCCGGTTGTCCCTGTCGACTGTAGCGCCGCTTGTCCCTGTCGACTGTAGCGCCGCGTGTCCCTGTCGACTGTAGCGCCGCGTTTCCCTGTCGACTGTAGCGCCGGGTGTCCCTGTCGACTGTAGCGCCGGGTGTCCCTGTCGACTGTAGCGCCGGGTGTCCCTGTCGACTGTAGCGCCGGTGTCCCTGTCGACTGTAGCGCCGGTTGTCCCTGTCGACTGTAGCGCCGGCCGTCCTGTCGACTGGAGCATAGAAATGATGGAGATATAAGCGTACCAAGACTTTACGTGAGGTCTTGCTTTTCTCATATACAGACAGTAATTTCTCGTACATTCCACATAGATTTATTCATCTCCAGTCTCGTCTCCTCCATTGAACAGAGAACAAACTCTTTACGCCGATGAATTACAAAAGTAATTTTTTGCTAACTTGCACAACTTTCCTATTTTCAGCATGAAAAAGCAGAAAATGGAAATTAACCTCAGGAGGAATATTTGCTTAGAGACCGCAGTCAGTAATTAAAAGCAACACTTATCATGTCCACGTCAAGATAATTGCCGATTTCTCAAGTGCTTGCTTTGATGTACGGAATCGCTAAACATTATTATCGCGTAAAACCGGATGTTTGCGAATAAACAGCGAGCGCCCCGGAGACCCGATCCGTACAGTGAGGCTCATCTGGATCACCGCTAATTACCAGACTATTTTTTTTTCTCGCTATGAATTTTTGCTGTAGGCGAATGTGATAAATTCACACCAATCAAACCTGGAGTCATTTTTTTTTTTTTTTTTACTTAAATGCTCCTTCAGCAGGAGGTTAACATGTTGCCCCCGAGATATTCTACGGTTCTGCAGTCTGCAGGCCGCCCATTGACTTCTGTTTCCCGCAAATTAGGTCAATTGTTTTTCTGTTTATACATCCTAAAATTAAAAAATACGGCTGTTTGTAAACAGTAAACATAGGGTTGATCTATTAAAGGGATTGTGCAGTTTTCCAAACCCCTTTAATTAAGGCCAATAAAGTCATAAAGTCAATAAAGACCAAGAGCGGTCAGGAATATTTTACAGTCCATGGCTGTCACTTGGATGCCTGTCAAGAAGGGGTTTAGTGCCAAGGCACCAACCACTAGCTTTATAAAGGTGGCCCTACATGTAATGGGGGCATGAGGCTGTAAGGCTGCCTCCACACTTGCGTTTGTGTCTGCATGCGTATGGCATGCAGATGCAAACGCAGTGCAAACACAACCCATACTGATGTGAACGCAGCAGAGAATCTCCGCATGCGTTCACATTATTATGCACCCGGCCAGCCAATCAGCTGTCTCGGGGGTGGCCGGGAGGAGGAGATCAGTGGTGGAGATCTCTTCCTCCCGGCCACAGCTGATCTCCCGCCGGTGACGGCGCGGGAGATTTGAAGATACAGCTGATCTGACAGCTGTTTAAATCTCCCGCACCGACACCGAACAGGTGATGTCGGTGCAGGAGATAAGAAACAGCTGATCACTGCTTCAAATCTCCCGCGCCGACATCACATATTCGGTGTCAGCGCAGGAGATTTAAACAGCTGTCAGATCAGCTGTATCTTCAAATCTCCCGCGCCGACACCGACGGGAGATCATCTGCGGCTCCAGCTGATCTCCCGGTGGCCACCGCTGAACACCAGCAGCCACTGGGAGAGATTTCAGTGTGATCTGCAGCGTTCTCCTGCTCTATCATGCGGAGGACAACACAGATCCATTGACTTCTATGCATGGTTTGTGCGCTTGCGGGTGCTTGCAGATAAAACAAGCACCTGCACAAAAAATGCAACAGGCTGTGTTCAGAGGGTGGAGGAGGGCGCACAAATTGTGCGTATCCGAATGCAAACGCAACTGAACGCAGCCAAACGCAGGCACATGCGTTCCCATGTTAAACATAGGAACGCAGTGCGCAAGCGTTTGGCTGCGTTCGGTACGCTGCGCTTGCAAACGCAAGTGTGAAGGCAACCTAAAATGAGCATTTTGATTGCTGCACTCGCTGTATGCAATATACTATACTAGAGTCAAGGAGGTGGAGCCACTTGGTAGAAAAGTCACAGTGGCCCCACCCTTGACTTGATTGACATGACTGGAGAAAGGATGTGTAATCTCAAGGCTGGCTGAAATTCATAAACTGTGTCGCCTTTAGGTTTCAGCTCATAAATAGTTAAGCAAAGTGAAGACCTCTAGGATTAGGTCAGCAATATCAGATAGATGTGGGGCCGTCCAATCAGATGGATGGGGTTCCGTCCTATCAGATGGATGGTGTTCCGTCCTATCAAATGGATGGGATTCTGTCCTATCAGATGGATGGAGTTCCGTCCTATCAGATGGATGGGGTTTTGTCGTCTCAGATGGCTGGGGTTCCGTCCCTTCAGATGGCTGGGGTTCCGTCCCTTCAGATGGCTGGGGTTCGGTCCCTTCAGATGGCTGGGGTTCGGTCCCTTCAGATGGCTGGGGTTCGGTCCCTTCAGATGGCTGGGGTTCGGTCCCTTCAGATGGCTGGGGTTCGGTCCCTTCAGATGGCTGGGGTTCCGTCCCTTCAGATGGCTGGGGTTCCGTCCCGTCAGATGGCTGGGGATCTGTCCCATCAGGTGGATGGGAGTCTGTGTTATCCTAATCCGACACCCCCACTGTTATCAATACCAAGAGTAGCGGATGTAAAAAGTGAATGGAATTATTTTTGTTACTATACCTAGTGGCCATTTTTGGTACTGCAACTTGGCATCTAGTTCAGTGTATAGGAACTGAGCTACAGTACCAGGAACAGCCACTGTGCTGTGTATGGAGCTACTCAGTTTCTGCTTCGTTCACTCCTTACATTGGGCTCCAAAATGCTAATTGATTGGGGACCCGTCCAATCTAATATTGACCGATTTTGAAGACCTCTTATACTGGTTGCCCTCTTTTCTGCATAATATTTTTTTTTTCTTTTTTTATTAAAATACATTTATTTTTGGCTAAAAATCATTATTGCAATTGTGTATCACTAAAAATGTTCCACTGTTTATACTTTGTTGCACTGTCTATCTCTTGCTGTAGGGAGAGTTAACTGAAAATCCATCAGTGAGCTCATTCTGAAGGTCTGTCTTTCCTTGAGCTTTTCTCAGCTGATTTGTGACAGCCGAGCACATCAAATGTCAAGAACATGTAAAAGCAAAATGCTATGTTTCATGAAACCCAATAGCAAAAATGATTTTAGCCCCAAATACATGTATTTAAGTGTAACACTGGCTCAAAAAGTGGAGAACCCTTTAAGAATGGAACCTTTATTCATGGTTTTGTTGATTTTTGTGGGTAAAACTGGGGTACTGCTGCTAAAACCCTGTCATTGACCCCACGTCACTACATATCGGGGGGATTTTGGCCACGTGGAGATGTAGCTGGATGGACAGATTCTCTGGGCGCTGTCACCTATTGTGATTTTATATGTCTACTAGTAAAAAGGCCCGATGCAATTGCATCGGGAGCGCGGTGAAATGAATTGTGTGTATACAGGCGGGTCAGTGGGTAGCAGAGTATACAGGCGGCTCTGTGGGTAGCAGAGTATTCAGGCGGCTCTGTGGGTAGCAGAGTATACAGGCGGCTCTGTGGGTAGCAGAGTATACAGGCGGCTCTGTGGGTAGCAGAGTATACAGGCGGCTCTGTGGGTAGCAGAGTATACAGGCGGCTCTGTGGGTAGCAGAGTATACAGGCGGCTCTGTGGGTAGCAGAGTATACAGGCGGCTCTGTGGGTAGCAGAGTATACAGGCGGCTCTGTGGGTAGCAGAGTATACAGGCGGCTCTGTGGGTAGCAGAGTATACAGGCAGCTCTTTGCGTAGCAGAGTATACAGGTGGCTCTGTGGGTAGCAGAGTATAAAGCGGCTGTGTGAGTAGCAGAGTATAGAGGCGGCTGTGCGGGGAGCAGAGTATACAGGCGGCTCAGTGGGTAGCAGAGTATACAGGCGGCTCTGTGGGTAGCAGATTATACAGGCGGCTCTTTGCGTAGCAGAGTATACAGGCGGCTCTGTTGTTAGCAGAGTATACAGGCGGGTGTGTGGGTAGCAGAGTATAGAGGCGGCTGTGTGGGGAGCAGAGTATACAGGCGGTTGTGCGGGGAGCAGAGTATACTGGCGGCTGTGCGGGAAGCAGAGCATACAGGCGGCTGTGCGGGGAGCAGAGCATACAGGCGGCAGTGCGGGGAGCAGAGCATACAGGCGGCAGTGCGGGGAGCAGAGCATACAGGCGGCTGTGCGGGGAGCAGAGCATACAGGCGGCTGTGCGGGGAGCAGAGTATACAGGCGGCTGTGCGGGGAGCAGAGTATACAGGCGGCTGTGCGGGGAGCAGAGTATACAGGCGGCTGTGCGGGGTGCAGAGTATAGAGGCGGCTGTGCGGGGAGCAGAGTATACAGGCGGCTGTGCGAGGAGCAGAGTATACAGGCGGCTGTGTATACAGGCGGGTGTGCGGGGAGCAGAGCATATAGGCGGCTGTGCGGGGAGCAGAGTATACAGGGGGCTCTGTGGGTAGCAGAGTATACAGGCGGCTGTGTGGGTAGCAGAGTATACAGGCGGCTGTGTGGGTATCAGAGTATAAAGCGGCTGTGTGAGTAGCAGAGTATAGAGGCGGCTGTGCGGGGAGCAGAGTATACAGGCGGCTGTGGGGGGAGCAGAGTATAGAGGGGTGTGTGCGGGGAGCAGAGTATACAGGCGGGTCTGTGGGTAGCAGAGTATAGAGGCAGCTGTGCGGGGAGCAGAGTATACAGGCGGCTGTGCGGGGAGCAGAGTATACAGGCGGCTGTGCGGGGAGCAGAGTATACAGGCGGCTGTGCGGGGAGCAGAGTGTACAGGCGGCTGTGCGGGGAGCAGAGTATACAGGCGGCTGTGTATACAGGCGGGTGTGCGGGAGCAGAACATATAGGCGGCTGTGCGGGGAGCAGAGTATACAGGGGGCTCTGTGGGTAGCAGAGTATACAGGCAGCTGTGTGGGTAGCAGAGTATACAGGCGGCTGTGTGGGTATCAGAGTATAAAGCGGCTGTGTGAGTAGCAGAGTATAGAGGCAGCTGTGCGGGGAGCAGAGTATACAGCGGCGGCTGTGGGGGGAGCAGAGAATACAGGCGGCCGTGCGGCGAGCAGAGTATAGAGGCGGGTCTGTGGGTAGCAGAGTATACAGGCAGCTGTGCGGTGAGCAGAGTATACAGGGGTCTGTGCGGGGAGCGGAGTATACAGGCGGCAGTGCGGGGAGGGGAGTATACAGGCGGGAGTGCGGGGGGAGCGGAGTATACAGGCGGCAGTGCGGGGAGCAGAGCATACAGGGGTGTGTGCGGGGAGGAGGTATAGAGGGGTGGGGTGCGGGGAGGCAAGTATAGAGGGGTGTGTGCGGGGAGCAGAGTATACAGGGGTGTGTGCGGGGAGCAGAGTATACAGGGGTTTGTGCGGGGAGCAGAGTATACAGGGGTGTGTGCGGGGAGCAGAGTATACAGGGGTGTGTGCGGGGAGCAGAGTATACAGGGGCTCTGTGGGTAGCAGAGTATACAGGCGGCTCGTGTGGGTAGCAGAGTATACAGGCGGCTGTGCGGGGAGGAGATGATAGAGGGGCTGTGCGGGAGGAGGTGATAGAGGGGGAGTGCGGAAGGGTGAGGGTGATAGAGGGGGTGTGCGGGGAGGAGGTGATAGAGGGGGCTGTGCGGGGAGGAGGTGATAGAGGGGGATGTGCGGGAGGAGTGTAGAGGTGTGCGGGAAGTGATAGAGGGGGCTGTGCGGGGAGGAGGTGATAGAGGGGGCTGTGCGGGGAGAGGTGATAGAGTGTGGGGAATGTAGTCGGGGAGGAGGTGATAGAGAGGGCTGTGCGGGAGGAGGTGATAGAGGGGGCTGTGCGGGGAGGAGGTGATAGAGGGGGATGTGCGGGGAGGAGGTGATAGAGGGGGATGTGCGGGAGGAGGTGATAGAGGGGGCTGTGCGGGGTGGAGGTGATAGAGGGGGCTGTGCGGGGAGGAGGTGATAGAGGGGGCTGTGCGGGGAGGAGGTGATAGAGGGGCTGTGCGGGGTGGAGGTGATAGAGGGGGCTGTGCGGGGTGGAGGTGATAGAGGGGGCTGTGCGGGGAGGAGGTGATAGAGGGGGCTGTGCGGGGAGGAGGTGATAGAGGGGGCTGTGCGGGGAGGTGGTGATAGAGGGGATGTGCGGGGAGGAGGTGATAGAGGGGGCTGTGCGGGAGGAGGTGATAGAGGGGGCTGTGCGGGGAGGAGGTGATAGAGGGGGCTGTGCGGGGAGGAGGTGATAGAGGGGGATGTGCGGGGAGGAGGTGATAGAGGGGCTGTGCGGGGTGGAGGTGATAGAGGGGGCTGTGCGGGGAGGAGGTGATAGAGGGGGCTGTGCGGGGAGGAGGTGATAGAGGGGGCTGTGCGGGGAGGAGGTGATAGAGGGGGCTGTGCGGGGAGGAGGTGATAGAGGGGATGTGCGGGGAGGAGGTGATAGAGGGGGCTGTGCGGGGAGGAGGTGATAGAGGGGGCTGTGCGGGGAGGAGGTGATAGAGGGGGCTGTGCGGGGAGGAGGTGATAGAGGGGGATGTGCGGGGAGGAGGTGATAGAGGGGGCTGTGCGGGGTGGAGGTGATAGAGGGGGCTGTGCGGGGAGGAGGTGATAGAGGGGGCTGTGCGGGGAGGAGGTGATAGAGGGGGATGTGCGGGGAGGAGGTGATAGAGGGGGATGTGCGGGGAGGAGGTGATAGAGGGGGCTGTGCGGGGAGGAGGTGATAGAGGGGGATGTGCGGGGAGGAGGTGATAGAGGGGGATGTGCGGGGAGGAGGTGATAGAGGGGATGTGGGGGAGGAGGTGATAGAGGGGGCTGTGCGGGGAGGAGGTGATAGAGGGGGCTGTGCGGGGAGGAGGTGATAGAGGGGGCTGTGCGGGGAGGAGGTGATAGAGGGGGCTGTGCGGGGAGGAGGTGATAGAGGGGGATGTGCGGGGAGGAGGTGATAGAGGGGGCTGTGCGGGGTGGAGGTGATAGAGGGGGCTGTGCGGGGAGGAGGTGATAGAGGGGGCTGTGCGGGGAGGAGGTGATAGAGGGGGCTGTGCGGGGAGGAGGTGATAGAGGGGGCTGTGCGGGGAGGAGGTGATAGAGGGGGATGTGCGGGGAGGAGGTGATAGAGGGGGCTGTGCGGGGAGGAGGTGATAGAGGGGGCTGTGCGGGGAGGAGGTGATAGAGGGGGCTGTGCGGGGAGGAGGTGATAGAGGGGGATGTGCGGGGAGGAGGTGATAGAGGGGGCTGTGCGGGGTGGAGGTGATAGAGGGGGCTGTGCGGGGAGGAGGTGATAGAGGGGGCTGTGCGGGGAGGAGGTGATAGAGGGGGATGTGCGGGGAGGAGGTGATAGAGGGGGATGTGCGGGGAGGAGGTGATAGAGGGGGCTGTGCGGGGAGGAGGTGATAGAGGGGGATGTGCGGGGAGGAGGTGATAGAGGGGATGTGCGGGGAGGAGGTGATAGAGGGGGATGTGCGGGGAGGAGGTGATAGAGGGGGCTGTGCGGGGAGGAGGTGATAGAGGGGGCTGTGCGGGGAGGAGGTGATAGAGGGGGCTGTGCGGGGAGGAGGTGATAGAGGGGGCTGTGCGGGGAGTAGGTGATAGAGGGGGCTGTGCGGGGAGGAGGTGATAGAGGGGGCTGTGCGGGGAGTAGGTGATAGAGGGGGCTGTGCAAGTAGAGGGGCGGGGGGAGGTGACAGCAGGCTGCAGGCCCGCCGGCTCTCCAGCGTACAATCACAGAGCTCCGGGTGAGCGGCGGCTGGTGGTAGTTGAGGGTGCCCTCCAAGGTGCGGGTCCGGGGCTTCTGTCTGTGCCCGCGTGTCCTGTGTCCCAGAGCAGCAGGTTGCGGGTCCGGGGCTCCTCTGTCTCCCCGGGTCTTCCCCGGGTCTGCTGTGTGGCTCAGCGGCTTGGCGGATGTGCAGGGGTGCGGGTCCGGGGCTGCTCTGTCTCCCCGGGTCTTCCCCGGGTCTGCTGAGCGGCTTGGCGGATGTGCAGGGTGCGGGTCCGGGCTCCTCTGTCTCCCCGGGTCTGTGTCCCTGAGCTGCTTTGCGGGGCCGACGGAGGCAGGAGAGGTGGGGGGCAGCAGGAGAACTGCGGGGGCAGCAGGCGAGGTGCGGGGTGGCGGGTGGGCAGCGGAGACTGCTCGTGATGACGCTACGCGTCATCACTCGCAGTCCCGCAAAGCATTCTGGGATTCGGCTACAGTGCCCGAATTCCAAACTGCGGATTATATAAATAGATTTCCTATAACATAAACATATAAGAATCTATTTGTTGTGTTTTTATATTTTAATCTTTTTTTCTGTTTAGTCACACATGGGCAATAATTAGCCTATCCAGCATTCACTAAAGTCAGTGACGTTCTTCAGATGCAGTAGAGCTGATTTTGGCATGGGGACCCTCCACCTGATTTTCATTATTGGGGTACAGCTTTGTTCAGACATCCCTTCTTCCCATACGTCGTTTCATTTTTTTATACAGGTAGCACCCATGCCCCTTATAGTCTTATAGTATAGGCTGTGCCGCGGCAGTGCCCTCTGCCGTGGTGGAGCCCCCCTGTGCCGCAGCTGTTGCCCACCCCCTTCCCGTGCCGCGGCTGTGCCCCCTGTGCCGCAGCTGTGTCCCCCTATGCTGCGGTGGTGCCGCGTCTGTGCCCCTGCTGTGGTGGTGCCCCTCTGTGCCACGGCTGTGCCCTCCTGTTGCCCGCTCTTCATGCCATATCCATGTTCTCGTTTCCAGCTCTCAGGACGGCTCCCGGGACTCCCCCCTCGGCTCGGTGGCCAGCAGTGACTTTGACAGCGTGTCTGTCACCACGTGTAGTCTCTCCAGCGGTTACTCTCAGAGGTAATGATGTGTCCGGTGTTGCTCTCCTTGCAGCGCCGCGCTCTGTTCTCTCTCTGTCACAATAACATTTGGATTTTCCTTTCTCTTCCCTCCTGGATCTTCCTCAGACTCCTTTGCGTCTTCCCACTGATAACACATAGATGTATCACAATCTTCTGTCTCCTCTCCTCGCTGCCCTATTAAAGAAATCGCCATATACTTCTCAAGTCAAACTTCACTCTCCACCATCGGCATACCCTGAGACACAGGTGTGGTATGGCGGACAAGCTGCTGGCAATGCCACCAATATTGACCCTCTAAGTCAATCGATACAGAGCAGCACCAAATCAATATTAATAATGAGATAGAATTCAGTCCGATTTATAGGGCCACAGTGTCCAGGCATATAGCAATGAATAACATTCAGGTCTGGAGGTGCAGAGTCTGTCCGTGGTGGTCTACGGCAGAGAAGGAGTTAATGTCTGCCTCCCTGGTGGTCTATTCTAGTATCTAATGTCTAGGGAGTAATGTCAGTATCACTGGTAGCCTAGGACAGTGAAGGGGTTACTGTCTTTATCTCTGGTGGCTCAGTGCAATAAAGAGGTTACTGTCTGTATCTCTGGTGACCCAGGGCAATGATGGGTTTACTGCCTGTATCCCTGGTGACCCAGGGTAATGACGGGTCTACTGTCCGTATTCCTGATGGCCCAGTGCAATGAAGAGGTTACTGCCTGTATCTCTGATGACCCAGGGCAATGATGGGTTTACTCTCTGTATCCCTGGTGGCTCATGGCAATGAAGGGGTTGCTGTCTGTATCTGGTAGCCCATGGCAATGAAGGGGTTAATGGCTGTATCCCTGGTGGCCCAGGGTAATGAAGTGGTTACTGGCTGTATCCCTGGTGGTCCAGGGTAATGAAGTGGCTACTGGCTGTATCCCTGGTGGCCCAGGATAATGAAGGGTTACTATCTGTATCTGGTGTGCCAGGGCAATTAAAGGTTTATGATATGTATTCCTGGTGGCCCAGGACAATGAAGGGCTTACTGTCTGTATCCCTGGTGGCCTAGGACAATGAGCCGTTAATTGTCAATATCAGTGGTGGTTTGAGCACTGTGGGCAAATGAGTTAATGCTGTAGCCTTGTTGACCAATGAAGAGATGAATGTCTGGGTCCTTGGTCATCTAGGGCAGTGAAGTAAATGTCAATATTCCTGGTGGTGTAGGGCAGAGTCATGTTCAATACAAGGAGTCCGGGTGTCTATGACGGCCACATGATTACGTTTTCTAATCGTGGGGTCCACCATAATGTGGCTACTCTTTAGGATTGCAGAGCTAGATGGGATTCTTTCGAGTTAGCTTGAGTCTCTTCTATAGGAAGTGTAATACCGGATATCCCCTGTGGGGGCAGTGTAGGGAAATTAAACACTTGCTGCTAGGTTCCCTCTTGATTGCCAGGATTTTCAGACTATTTTGGAGAAAAGCTTGTCCAAAAACTTGGATGCCAAATTTTGCTACCTCCTGTAAGCTGGACCCGGTGTGCTGTTTCCGCTCTTTTCTCGGGCTTGGATCTTCCTTTTCTCTATTCTGTCCCCTCGTCTCATGCTTCATCTTATTTTTCTCCTTCCTTCTTCCTGAGCACTGCTTATGTCCTCTGTGCTGCTGGTAATGAGCCTCGGTGTCCCCTACATTTATACTCGGCTGAAATGAAAGGGAGCTTAATGTGATCTGTGATCATAAATCAGCAGAGAAGAGTGGTGGAGCTCACTGATGGAGTCTCAGTTGACTTATTCTGCAGCCCACAATAGATGGTGCAAAACCGAGGCCCATAGAAAGCAAATGGTGCAATATTTTTAATTGAAAAAAAATGTTTTGCCTTAAATACATGCATTTAGGTAAAAAAAAAGTTTTTCAAAAATAGACAAGCCCTTTAAATAAAAATAAGCGGTGGCAGAACCTCAGAGTAACCCGTCATCATCTCGCCCCATCTGCTGTATGCATGGGGGCGATCTTTTTCTTTTCCTAGCTTCTTTTATGCTTTATTATGGGATGTGTATGGTGTAATTATTAGAATTAGGTTTCTTGATTGTCGGATTTTTTCCCTGTTATTAGTCATAGGCGAGGGTGCAGACAGCTGTGTAATTCCCAGACAGATGAGTCTTTCATTTCTCAGTCACCAGACGTGTCGCCCTATATTCCCGGCTGCTCGTCTCTAGTATGGACCCGGTGTAAAATTCTGTGCAGCAGATGTGATGTTATTTAATGCATTTCCCATTGGATTTTCTGTGCCTCTTATTTATTCGGCTACCTGAAGTGAATGAAGTCGGCCAGAACCTTTCCAGAAGTATGATAGGTTCTGAAAGCAGTTTAGGTGTGTATGATGAGGTTCTAAAGCAGCTGAGGTGTATATGATGAGGTTCTATAGCACCTGAGGTGTATCTGATGAGGTTCTGCAGTAGCTGAGGTGTATATGATAAGGTTCTGCCGCAGATGAGTGGTGTATTATGAGGTTCTGCAGCAGCTGAGGTGTATATGATGAGGTTCTGCAGCAGGTGGTCACTCTGGGACTTTGCTGACCCCACTGGTAGGTACTGGTATTGGCCTGCACAAATATTCCATGACCTGCTGGTTCTGATCCGGTCAGTGACTTTTTGCTGACACTATCAGTGACTTTGGAGCTGACCTGCTGCTCGTCGTCACATTGATCTCCGGATCAGGCACCGATAATGGATCTGTGATGCTGGCGCTGCAGGATGATTTATAGCTCTTTAATGAACCTTGTCTCTTCCACTGATTTGTACAGAGGTGGAGGGGTGCGCTATATTGTGGGGTGAGGGGACTGATATCTGAGGGGTCAGGGGTGCCACCTTTTTGATTCCTTGACATGAAGCTGTGAGGTCATAGCTTGATATCCTAGGCCCCTTAGTCCAAGAGTCACACTGGCACTTGGTAGATAGTGGGCCTGTGTGTGGGGCGCCCTGGGCTGGGACTTGTGTATGGACAGACAGCAGGGAAAGTTTCTGCCAACTGCAGTGAATGGGAAATGATCAACATAGACTTTTCATATAGACCATTTATGTTTTCCAGCAAGTTTTGGGCTACGATTCCTTCCCCGCCAGCGGAACTCAGTATAGAGTTAATATTCTGCCTTACAAAATCCCCACCCTCCCACTAAGGATAGTGAAATGGCTCATTCTGTCCCAGTCTGCACAGTAAAGCTGAGACATGTCAGCCTCTGGTATCCACTTCAGTGATCAGACTTTTTCTTGTTAAGGCTACAGTCTCACATTATATCCTTCCCCCTCTGCTTCCTCTTGTTGGGGGACGCTATACTACTGTCATACATCACCTCCTGGGTGAAAAGGACAATATTGAGGGTATGTTTCCCCTGGATAGGGCTGACTTTGCACCAATTTCGGGGGCTCTCTCTATAATACACACCGTCCAAAATATTTCCATACCCAACAGGTGAATGGAATAGGGTGGGTATACATGGTTAGGAAAAAATCTGGAGTGAAAGGGAATCGGTCAGCAGGTTTTTGTCATGTAATCTGAAGACAGCGTGCTGTAAGGGTTAACACAGATTTCAGCCATGTGTGTAGTGGTGGCATTTACCTGCAATGTTTTCTTAGCACCAAAAGCTTATCATTCATTGATCAGACACAGCAGCCCGTGAGCCCAAGTCCAGCATATTCCCCTTTATGATTAGCAGCTCACTGCCTATAGACTTTGTGTATGCAGAGCCTGGTGTGGACAGGGGCAGCTGTCTTAGCTCTACTACGTTGCTAAATCTAAAAACTCTGTCAGAACCACTGCAGCCAGTAATCTATATGATATATCATTGGATTCAGAATCTTTTTGCCTACATTATGCTGCTTTCAGATGAGATGAATAAAACCTGCTGACGGATTCCCTTCAACATATCCAGTGCTTCCAGAACTAGAGAGATTACACTGCATGGAGGTTGACGGCCCCCCGGACCCTGGCAGGTTGACGGCCCCCCGGACCTGGCAGGTTGACGGCCCCCCGGACCTGGCAGGTTGACGGCCCCCCGGACCTTGTCCTTGTATGGACTGTTTGTTTGTAGTTTCCTGGTCTGAAAAGCTTCAGAGCCCCTGACTTCTTGGAAGTTTTACTTCTTCTGGTGTTCAGCCTTGATTATTGGACGGCTATGAATTACCCCCGGAATCTCATCCCGCGATTGTCACATTTTGTCCCTGCTAGTGACAGCTGAGGGAAGGCATCTGTCAGGCTCGCTCCGCTGTGATAGAAATCTGTATTTCTCCTGTGCCGCCTCGCCTGTGCACTATCCTGACCTTTCCTGTATCCGCTCTGATAATACATCACTAACTGTCTGGCTGCTGATTATTATTATTATTTTTTTCTTCTTCCGTCATGTCTCCTCCAGCAGCCTGATGACCAGCTCCTGCTCATCAGATGACATTGATCAGGAGGAAATACAACTGGCATTGAAGGCTGCAAAGATTGCTTCCAGACAAAAGATCCGCTCCCGCTTCCACAGCAGTAATGACCTCATTCACCGGCTCTTTGTCTGCATCTCAGGTGCGTCTCCTGCATACATCAAGGAATCATCGCTTTTCTACACGTTCCAGATGGGACTCCTTACTTTTGTGCATAACAAGGAGGAGAAAAGAGCAGAACAAACCAGTGTTCCAGGATCTGGTGTAAATAGCGCCTCTATTGTGCTTAGGCCAGGTCTGGTATTGCAGCATTTATTTAATTTAGAATGAACTGCAGTACCTGGAACACCCATGTACAAGAGTGGCGCTTTCTCTAGAATAAACACATCTGATTTCTTAATCTCTTACCATGTATTCCAAATGTATATAATTTATCTCATTGTGTCTTTCATTTTGGTGACCACAGCAAATATTACATTAAAGAGTATTTTTATTTCATAAATCAGTAGTGCAAGTAGAGTGCAAGTGCAGTAGTGCAAGTGCAGTAGTGAAAATGAGAAACTTTACAAAAAATCTTAGAAAAATCCACTTTTTGATCGATCATTCATTCTCAAAGTTCTCATTTCACGGGAAAAAAGGTGTCCTCTGTGAATACAGAATTTCCCATCAATGAGAGAAGAGATGAGTTAGTGGTTATAAGAGTTTATGGAGGAACTAGAGGCGGAGACAGATATTCTGCTGCAAGTACTCCTGAGGGGGAGGAGCTAGAGATGGAGACAGACATTCTGCTGCAAGTTCTCCTTAGAGGGAGGAGCTAAAGGCGGAGACAGACATTCTGCAAACTCTCGAGGGGGAGCAAGAGGCAGACAGACATTCTGCTGCAAGTTCTCATGAGGGGGAGGAGCTAGAGACAGACCTTATGCTGCAAATTCTCCTTAGAGGGAGGACCTAAAGGCGGAGACGACATTCTGCTGCAAGTTCTCCTGTGGGGTAGGACCTAGAGACAGACATTCTGCTGCAAGTTCTCATGAAGGGGAGGAGCTAGAGACAGACCTTATGCTGCAAGTTCTCCTTAGAGGGAGGACCTAAAGGCTGAGACAGACATTCTGCTGCAAGTTCTCCTTAGAGGGAGGACCTAAAGGCAGATACAGACATTCTGCTGCAAGTTCAGCAGAATGTCTGTCTCCGCCTCTAGCTCCTCTATAAACTCTTACAACCACTAACTGTCATCGCCTATCTCATTAATGGGAAAATCTGTCATCACTGAATTGAGATTTTGTCCATGAATTAAAAGTGAAAGATCAATTCAGAAGAAGAATGATTAGTTATTTTTGCAAAGTTGCTCACTCTTTAATTCCGATACATGAGCTCAGTTTCCCAACCTTTCTTTCCTGGAGAGCAACATTCACCTCCCAGACATGGTCACAAGCCACATTCTTAAATTAATAAGTCGCAGAAGCCACAGATCACGTTATGCTGTTACTACATCACCCCATAATTTATTAATCCAAAAACTACCTATTCATTTAAGAGGATCTTTCTCAAATTTTTCATATTGAGCCAAATACACAAGATGTACAAGTAACTGCAGAGAGGAATAAGGCTGGCTTCACACTTGCAGATGCATCTGCAGCGTTTTGCAGATGCATCTGCAAGTATCAGCATGCATCTCGCGACATCTCGCGTCCATGGTGTGGGCGGGAGAGTGTGATCTGTAAGCAGGCATCCGCCTGCGGACGCTTCACATACAGTAATGAATGAGAGCTTTCAGACCGCGGTGCGCCCTATTATAAACATAGGGGCCGCGGTCTGCATGCTGATACTTGCAGATGCATCTGCAAAACGCTGCAGATGCATCTGCAAGTGTGAAGGCAGCCTAAAGCTTTTTTTTTTCTTTAATTTGACCTCTCCGTTGCAGAGATTTTAGCAGTGAGATCATTGGAGCCTAATGAGTTACCTCTTGTTAGGTCCATGTGGGTATTATCAGATATTGCTCACTAGGGGCGTGTACTTATACTCCCTGTATGAGCTGCCCAATCACAAGCAGGCAGCAACAGAGTCGAAAAAGAACACGCCCCCAGCATTGTTTAGGCTTCTCAGGGTGTGAGATGTAAGGCTACAGCTCTGATCTCCTGGTCTAACCTCCTGCAGGATTAGATAGTGCTGGGAGAATAGAGTACAGATGACTCGTGCCTGTCAGATACAATCCCTATGGAGAAAGGTAAAGCACAGCTGAGGTTAGCTGTGTTAGATTACCCACCTTACTATCAGTCTTCCTGATTACTCAGTGTGTCAGTAATCATAATTATGTCTGCCGTGCTCTGCAATGAGATCAGGGTTGTCATTACATCTCACACCACACCAAAGTAGCCTGTTCTGTGCGAGATTTAAAGGGAAGCAACCACCAGGATTTAGTGCTATGTAGGTGATTGACTCGTGCACCATGACATCACTATTTGTTTGTTTTTTTCTTATATTACCTCTTTCCCCTTCCTTCCAACCTCTTATTCAGCCTTTCATTTTACTTACCCTGAGAATGCCCCTGGGTTCGGTTTACAGCCGAAAGAGAAGTCCACAGGGGAGTAATAATAATAAAAAACAAATAGTGATGTCATGCTACACACGTCAATCACCTGCTGTGTAGCACTAAATCCTGGTGGTTGGTTCCCTTTAAAACACATTGGGGGCCGTTGTGGTCTTTGAATCTGGACTGTGGACTGTGCTCTCCTGATCTCATTCTTCCTCCTCTGTGACCCTCAGGAGTTGCCGATCAGCTGCAGACAAATTACGCGAGTGATTTAAGAAGTATTCTGAAGACGCTGTTTGAAGTTATGGCCACCAAGCAAGAAGTGGACGACAAGGGGAAGCAGAAGAAAGGTACGCTTGCATTACTATAGATATGGAGATATGCACAGTGCAAGCCTAAAGGGGTAATAATAATGTGGCTTCTCTTTTCTTTAAATAGCGCCACACCTGTGTATGGGTCGTGACTGGTATAGCATCTTAACGTTGATGAAATGAATGAGGCTTTGCTGCAATACCAGGAATGACCTGTGGACAGTTGTGGTGCTGTCAATGAAAGAAATCAGCCATGTTTTTGTAATCCTGGGCAATCCCTTTAACTGGTGGAGCTCTCCTCCGGAAGGAAGGAAACTTCTGTAAATGTAGCTGAGTCAAGTGTCTGACTCTCAGCAATGCTTTGTGATGTGACCAGGCGTAACCACCAAACCAAAGCGACGCTGATATGTACACAGCGATTCTGAGTTCTTGCTCGTGAACCAGAGTCCTGGTTCTCTCTTGAGTGAGGGTGCAGATTAGCAGAGCCCGTACCTGAATAATAGACCTGTGTGCTGTAAACTGTGCAATGTCGCCATCCAGTGGTGATCACATAGAATGCAACACATAAAGTTTTGCATTAAAAAGTGGTGGCTGTTCAACATCTTGTCATTTATTCTTGCAAACAGCAAATGACCTTGTGCTAAGTAGTATAACGTTTGAGACAGTTTTGTGTTAAGACTTTATTTTTATGCTGCTCTGGCAAAAACTAAAAGCTCAGTATTGAGCCACTGAAAGGTGGGCGCCTTGGGAGGCATGAAGTCTAAATACAGCTTTGAATGCATAGGCTTTCCCCACCTTGGATAGATTCTGAAACAAGGGACATCTAATATATGTAGGGTATAAATCGGATTTCGCACAACAAATTGCAACATGCTCGATCCTTTGCTCCCAAACTATATAACTGAGCACTTATAGCTCACTCCTCTTGGGACCTGCTTATTGATAAGTCTTAGGATAGGTCATCAGTGGGGTCCAACATCTAGCCAACACTCCCCCCAACCCTCCCGGATAAGTTTATATCAACTCTTTGAGCAATATCCAGGGTGGATCACAGCAACTCCATGATGTGCATCCGCTAATTGTTGAGGGGGCCAGGGGTCGGACCTCCACCAATCTCATATTGATGTCCTATCCTACAAACAGGTAAAGTGCCAGACTACCCTAATTGTTAAATTTGAGGATCCACGTCTGTTATTCAGTAATTAAAGGAGCACTCTCTTCAGGCGTGTACATGTTAAAGGGGCAGTATAGGGACCCCGTGGTCGGCACTGTTGAAAGTTAACATGCCCAATCCTCCTTTTCTCTAACATCTGCCATCAGGGAAGAGTCAGGATACATGAAATGGTTGTCTGGTCCCACCAAAATCTGTTATCACATCCTGTGTATGACCAGCTGTACACATCCTGGTAAGGGATCTTCTCTGTCAGAGCACATATCCCATTCTTGCTTTGGTTGCCATGTCTTGCAGTGAGCCAGGGACTGAGGAGTGCGGCACTAGAAGATTGTGCTCTCTGCCAAGAGACCATCTCCTCTTCAGAGCTGGCTGCCAAGGCTCGGGACGGGGACTTTGAAGGTATGTGTATTGTCCTCCGTATCCAATATCTACTTTAGGAATAAAAATAACAGAGGGCAGCCCCTAGGGAATCCTGAGGAGGTCTGCATATTCCATAGCTAAGATCATGGTACTAAGAGCATGGGGCCAGCGTCCTCTTAGCAGCTGCAGGCCTGACCTATATTCTTATTAGCCTGCATGATTAGATCCACCTCCTTTCCTCCAGGTGATGTCAGTCTTAAACACTTTATGGGATAATAACCTGATGGGTAGAATGAATCCAGCACAGGTAAAACAAGCAGTCACAAGGTTCTCCTGCACCCTGCAAGCAGTAACAGATTTATTTTATTATTTAACGGCCTTCAGCTCTATCTTGAGCCATGGCAGCGTGATGGATGGACGCACTGTAGAAAGATCCATCTTGTGCAGCCTAGATAGGTCTACCATAGTGTTCTCTGCCTAGATAGGTCCACCAGGTTCTTACCTTGCTAGATAGGTCCACCAGGTTCTTAACTGCCTACATAGGTCCACCAGGTTCTTACCTTCCTAGATAGGTCCACCAGGTTCTTACCTGCCTAGATAGGTCCACCAGGTTCTTACCTGCCTAGATAGGTCCACCAGGTTCTTACCTGCCTAGATAGGTCCACCATAGTGTTCTCTGCCTAGATAGGTCCACCAGGTTCTTACCTGCCTAGAAAGCCCACTAAGTTCTTACCTGCCTAGAAAGCCCACTAAGTTCTTATCTGCCTAGATAGGTCCACCAGGTTCTTAGCTGCCTAGATAGGTCCACCAGGTTCTTAGCTGCCTAGATAGGTCCACCAGGTTCTTAGCTGCCTAGATAGGTCCACCAGGTTCTTAGCTGCCTAGATAGGTCCACCAGGTTCTTAGCTGCCTAGATAGGTCCACCAGGTTCTTAGCTGCCTAGATAGGTCCACCAGGTTCTTACCTGCCTAGATAGGTCCACCAGGTTCTTACCTGCCTAGATAGGTCCACCAGGTTCTTACCTGCCTAGATAGGTCCACCAGGTTCTTACCTGCCTAGATAGGTCCACCAGGTTCTTACCTGCCTAGATAGGTCCACCAGGTTCTTACCTGCCTAGATAGGTCCACCAGGTTCTTACCTGCCTAGATAGGTCCACCATAGTGTTCTCTGCCTAGATAGGTCCACCAGGTTCTTACCTGCCTAGAAAGCCCACTAAGTTCTTACCTGCCTAGAAAGCCCACTAAGTTCTTATCTGCCTAGATAGGTCCACCAGGTTCTTAGCTGCCTAGATAGGTCCACCAGGTTCTTACCTGCCTAGATAGGTCCACCAGGTTCTTACCTGCCTAGATAGGTCCACCAGGTTCTTACCTGCCTAGATAGGTCCACCATAGTGTTCTCTGCCTAGATAGGTCCACCAGGTTCTTACCTGCCTAGAAAGCCCACTAAGTTCTTATCTGCCTAGATAGGTCCACCAGGTTCTTAGCTGCCTAGATAGGTCCACCAGGTTCTTAGCTGCCTAGATAGGTCCACCAAGTTCTTAGCTGCCTAGATAGGTCCACCAGGTTCTTACCTGCCTAGATAGGTCCACCAGGTTCTTACCTGCCTAGATAGGTCCACCAGGTTCTTACCTGCCTAGATAGGTCCACCAGGTTCTTACCTGCCTAGATAGGTCCACCAGGTTCTTACCTGCCTAGATAGGTCCACCAGGTTCTTACCTGCCTAGATAGGTCCACCAGGTTCTTACCTGCCTAGATAGGTCCACCAGGTTCTTACCTGCCTAGATAGGTCCACCAGGTTCTTACCTGCCTAGATAGGTCCACCAGGTTCTTACCTGCCTAGATAGGTCCACCAGGTTCTTACCTGCCTAGATAGGTCCACCAGGTTCTTACCTGCCTAGATAGGTCCACCAGGTTCTTACCTGCCTAGATAGGTCCACCAGGTTCTTACCTGCCTAGATAGGTCCACCAGGTTCTTACCTGCCTAGATAGGTCCACCAGGTTCTTAGCTGCCTAGATAGGTCCACCAGGTTCTTAGCTGCCTAGATAGGTCCACCAAGTTCTTAGCTGCCTAGATAGGTCCACCAGGTTCTTAGCTGCCTAGATAGGTCCACCAGGTTCTTAGCTGCCTAGATAGGTCCACCAGGTTCTTAGCTGCCTAGATAGGTCCACCAGGTTCTTAGCTGCCTAGATAGGTCCACCAGGTTCTTAGCTGCCTAGATAGGTCCACCAGGTTCTTAGCTGCCTAGATAGGTCCACCAGGTTCTTAGCTGCCTAGATAGGTCCACAGGTTCTTACCTGCCTAGATAGGTCCACCAGGTTCTTACCTGCCTAGATAGGTCCACCAGGTTCTTACCTGCCTAGATAGGTCCACCAGGTTCTTCTCTGCCGTTATCTCGAAAGTATCAAGCCATCGGGTTGCTTGTCTTACTCTTCGCCTTGTTCCTTCTATTCTTCGTACCATGATGTCCTTCTCCAGTGATTGCTCTCTTCGTTTGATGTGTCCAAGTCATATATGGAACAGATATAAATCTTGTGCTGTATTTATATTTATAAATCTGAAGTTACTGCAAATTTTCATCAAATTGTGTGAGCCTACCTGCCAGCGATGAGACGACTTCTTCAGAGGAGAACATATACTAAACATGTTCCTCTCATGGGCCCAGACCTACACAATGATCGCCACAGATTAGATGACGGTAAAGTGTAGCTGGATCCTCTCTGCCCAGATTGTGAAGGTTTAGGCTTAGGACAGGCAAGACTGACAATGTAGATTCCTGACTGAAGAGGTTGCAGGCAGATGGGTTCACACAATTTAGTCAAAGTGAGCTTTAGTTATCTCTGACCTATAATCATAGTTTCTATACAGGGTGGGCCATTTATATCGATGCACCTAAATAAAATGGGAACGGTTGGTGATATCAACTTCCTGTTTGTGGCACATTAATATATGGGAGAGGGAAAACTTTTCCAGATTGGTGGTGACCATGGCGGCCATTTTGAAGTCGGCCATTTTGGATCCGATGGGAAAAGGGTGATGTGACACATCAAACATATTGAGAATTTCGTAAGAAAAACAATGGTGTGCTTGGTTTTAGCATAACTTTATTCTTTCATGAGTTATTTACAAGTTCTTCATCAATTGAAATCTCAATGCCACTGGATATATGAAATTGCTCCATGATTCAGATATCCAGTGGCATTGAGGTTTCCATTGATAAAGAATGGCCCCACTATCCTTGCACCCCATATACCACACCATACCATCAATGTTTGTGTTCCAGCAGTCTTGGAGGGATCTATCCACTGTGGGTTAGTGTCAGACCAATAGCGCTGGTTTTGTTTGTTAACTTCACCATTCACAATAAAGTTCTCATCCCTCATCTGAAGGCAATTGTCTATGCTGCGAAGATACGAGATGTGCAGCATCTGAAACAACAGATACTGGAAGCCTGTGCTGCATTTCTTCTGCGGTGTTGCCATCAGTGTGTCATGAGTGGGGGAAGAGGGTTGCATTGACAATCCAACACAATGAGCAGCACTGTGAACACATTTTATATGTGGTCATAAACTTGTAAATAACTCATGAAAGAATAAAGTTATGTTAAGACCAAGCACACCATTAATTTTCTTATGAAATTCTCAATAGGTTTGATGTGTCACATGACCCTCGTCCCATTGAAAAAAATAAAGTTGCATCCAAAATGGCCGATTTCAAAATAGCCACCATGGTCACTTATTTAGGTGCATCTGTATACATTTTTTGCTGAAAAAGCCCCCCTCAGTGTGTGCTGTGCTGTAGGGTGGGGGCAGGCTGCAGAGACTGCAGGGGCTGTGAGTGGTCACTTGGCCCCCTTCATTAGTCTAATGTAATATTCACTGCATTCCCCTGTCCATCATCTCTGAGCACTGAAGCTGGTGTTGAGGTGGGCGGGGGAGAGCGGTGCATAATACATTAGCCTAATTTGTGGGCCCGCCTTATCAACGGGTGCAGCCAGAGGTGATCATGTGTGGGGATATTTACGGTTTCTGACGTGGCAAGCTGTAAATATCCCAGCAATGGACGATTTAACTCCCCTCCCCATTGCTCCCAGCACCGTAGCATCGTCCTTTCTTGTGGCGACAGATGATCACGAGTGCCGCAGTGATGTCATTGCAGCATGTGCAGCTCTCATGATTAGGCAATACAGGCGGACACCGCGTTGCTGCAGGGGAGTGATGGGGAGGTGAGTTAAATAGTTTTTTTTTTTTTTTTTTTGTGTGCCAGGATGGGGTGGAACCAGGCCCAACATCAGCACCCGGCATACCCGGGCTGATCCCGGGGCCTTGAAGTTTTGGGGCCGACTCACTGTCTGAGCGGAATCCAGGAGTGGAGCCTGCTCACAGACAGCTGCCCTGTGTCTCCCCTGCTCTGCACTGATCATGTGATTGGTACACAGCAGGAGAGGAAGCTTACCGGGAACTACACGGAGGCTGAAGGACCTTCTGTCATGTGACTGGTCACATGACTGAAATCAAGGCCTTTGAAGATACTGCTGCTGCTTAACTTCTGCAGCCTTCGTGCAGCTCCCAGTGGCTCCTCTCCTGCTCTGCACCGATCATAAATGGTGTGTGTTTGTATGTGATCATGTAACAGCTGTGTGAGGTTGTATGTGCATATATTGTGCATGTAACAGAGCTGTGTGTGTTTGTATGTGCATGTATTATACATGTAACAGCTGTGTGTTTGTATTTTGCATGTAGCAGAGCTGTGTGTTTTGTATTTTGCATGTAGCAGAGCTGTGCTTGCCTACATGTGCATGGAGTGGATCCATGTATTTCTGTGGGCATGTAGCAGAGCTGTGTGTGTCATGTATAATTTGCAGAAAGACACTAAAATATAGACTTACTGCGTCCGTATTCTACCCTATTACAGTAAAATTAGCGTCAATCACCTCTCCTTTACATTGCCAGGGAAGCTTTAATTAATAGGAAGGAATGTTTTCTTATTTTTAGCATCCAACTGATCTTCCGCAATGCTCAAGTTCCCTATTCACTTTTATTATACTTGGTTCTCGAGTTCATCCGAGCATCCAACCTGCTCATTTTGAGCACCGAGCGCACGAGCATGTTAGTACTCGCTCATCAGTGGTGACAAATAATATCTTTTCATTTTGTGTAGCCATCTAAAACAAAACATTAGCATTTATTTAAAACCAGATTATCTGTTACCAGATTAAAGTTGGACAATTTTTTGCTTAACTTTTATGTCCACTGCTCCACTGAGTATGTTGTCTTTTGTCTTCTATAAATCCACCATACTGTTTCAGAGATGCAAGCCTCCTTATTAATGGTAATGGCTCAGAGGATCCTCAGGGGTGTGGCTTTAGGCTGTGCAGCATTATTACATTAAGCCATGCCCCCTTTGTAAAGATGCTTAAGATTAGCACTATATAAAAAGGCTCCTATCTCTAGAACCGTATGGCTGATTTAGGAGAAAGCAAAAAAAAAGGGAAGACCCAGGAGGGTAGCAAGAGTGAATGAATGAAGAGAAAAATCTGATCACTTTGGACCTGGTGATAGGTGCCCTTTTAAATACATAAAACCTAATGACCAAACTTGTGAACGGGGCTCTAACTTCTGATTTATTGAAATATGTAAAGCCTATATAACTGTTATCGATCCTCTGCTTTAAAGTGAACTTGTTACCTGATTTGGACCTTTTAAAAGGATCCTGTCACCTCCAGAACGCCTCATAAGCTACCAAAACATGTCCCTGCAGCACCCCATCACTAATCTCACACTCCTTTGTCTCCTAAAAGCATCCTGTGAAAGTGGATAAAAACGTTTTTATAACTTACTCATTAGTGATTATAATTAGCAGGGGCTATATTCTTTAGCCCTTAGGGCGTGTTTGTTTTGCAGGCTCCAGGATCCAACCTCTCTCTGTGTGCTCTGCTTGTGCAGGCTTTACCCTCTCCCTCTCTGTCACTCACAGAATGCAAATCATTAGTCCTGCCTTCAGCTCCACATCACAGCAGAAGCTGCACAGAGAGGGTGGATCATTCAGGCTGCAAAACAACATGCCCTAAGTGCTAAAGAATATCGCCCCTGCGAATTATAATCACTAATTAGTGAGTATTAAAACGTTTTGATGCACTTTCACAGGATGCTTATAGGAGACAAAAGGAGTGTGAGATTAGTGATAATATGCTGCAGGGACATGTTTTGGTAGCTTAGGATGCATTTTGGAGGTGACAGGATCCCTTTAAACTAAAAGTGCCCCTCTTCAACAGCGCCTATGCTTCATTTTAAGAAGATGGCTATTATACCCTGACTCCCCCTGTACACCTAATAAGCAAATTTTAAAAACTTCCCGCCCTGTATGATAATTACCTGTTTCCAATTTGATGGGCTTGATTGTAACTCTGTATCGTTACACCTCTCCTCCCCCTGTCGTCCATCTGTCCCGCCTCTCCTCGCCGCCCCGCTCTCCTCGCCGTCCGTCCGTCCCCTCTCCTCGCCGTCCGTCCGTCCCGCCTCTCCTCGCCGTCCGTCCGTCCCGCCTCTCCTCGCCGTCCGTCCGTCCCGCCTCTCCTCGCCGTCCGTCCGTCCCGCCTCTCCTCGCCGTCCGTCCGTCCCGCCTCCTTCCTCGCCGTCCGTCCGTCCCGCCTCTCCTCGCCGTCCGTCCGTCCCGCCTCTCCTCGCCTCCGTCCGTCCGCCTCCTCGCCGTCCGTCCGTCCCGCCTCTCCTCGCCGTCCCGTCCGTCCCGCCTCTCCTCGCCGTCCGTCCCGTCCTCCCGCCTCTCCTCGCCGTCCGTCCGTCCCGCCTCTCCTCGCCGTCCGTCCGTCCCGCCTCTCCTCGCCGTCCGTCCGTCCCGCCTCTCCTCGCCGTCCGTCCGTCCCGCCTCTCCTCGCCGTCCGTCCGTCCCGCCTCTCCTCGCCGTCCGTCCCGCCTCTCCTCGCCGTCCGTCCGTCCGCCTCTCCTGGGTCCGTCCGTCCCGCCTCTCCTCGCCGTCCGTCCGTCCCGCCTCTCCTCGCCGTCCGTCCGTCCCGCCTCTCCTCGCCGTCCGTCCCGTCCCCGCCTCTCCTCGCCGTCCGTCCGTCCCGCCTCTCCTCGCCGTCCGTCCGTCCCGCCTCTCCTCGCCGTCCGTCCGTCCCGCCTCCCTCTCTCGCCGTCCGTCCGTCCCGCCTCTCCTCGCCGTCCGTCCGTCCCGCCTCTCCTCGCCGTCCGTCCGTCCCGCCTCTGCTCGCCGTCCGTCCCTCCCGCCTCTCCTCGCCGTCCGTCCCTCCCGCCTCTCCTCGCCGTCCGTCCCTCCCGCCTCTCCTCGCCGTCCGTCCCTCCCGCCTCTGCTCGCCGTCCGTCCCTCCCGCCTCTCCTCGCCCGTCCGTCCGTCCCGCCTCTCCTTCGCCGGCCGGCCCGCCTCCCTTCGCAGGCCGCCCCTCACTGTCCTTCCCGATTTTCCTTGCCGTATGACATCCGAATCGTGCACCTGTGCAGATGCCTCTCTGGATCACACTGGTGCACTGCAGGCAGAGTCTAAATCTGTTCTGCGCAAACTGCTAACATCCCTACGCAAGGGCTCAGTACATCTGCGAAATCCTGTGAAACCTCTGTGCAGGCGCGCAATTCGGATAACAACCAGAAGAAGAGGCGGGATGGATGTCAAGGAGAGGCGGGATGAAACAGGTAATTATCATACAGGGCAGGAAGTATTTAAAACGTATTTATTAAGTGTACTGGGGGTATAATAGTCGCCTTCTTATAATGCAGCATGAGTGCTGCTGAAGGAGGCACTTTTAGTTTCACACAACCAAATCTGGTGACAGGTTCACTTTAAGTTTGATAGCAACTTATCATAAAGTCTTTATTAAATCTATACAAAAAATACAAGCAAAGCCTTTTATAGTCTGATCCTGCAGATAGGCTTTTCTCACCCCCTGTTTTTTGTATGACCACAGGATCAGACTACAGGGGTGTTTTATTTGTAGTCTGTTACCATAGAGACACATAAGTCTGCATAGGAGCTGTAAACACAAAATGGTAAAACCTTTATTTTTTAATTTTGAAGGCTTTTTGTAACTGTGTTGTGATATGTGTCCTTCAGATCCTCCTGACTGGGTACCGGATGAAGTCTGCAGTCTATGCACCGCGTGTAAGGCTCCTTTTACAGTCATCCGCAGGAAACACCACTGTCGCAGTTGCGGCAAAGTAAGTGATCGTCATTGTTAAAATTTTATACGCAAGTCTATGGGATGTGTAAGGCTGTGTGCACACTGAGGTTCTTTTAGTTGGTCAAACCCTGCAAAGTTTTAGTGGAATCCACTTCAGAAGACTCGGCAGTTCTTCATTATCCAAATCATTCTTGCAGAGATTTTATTTTCCAGAAGTTTTTTTTTTTTTTTTTTTTTATCTTTTTAGTTGGTCATTGCCTCGTTTGAGCGTTTTCCGTCAGGAGCTGCCACTTTCTTCCTGGGTTTCCGCCGTAGCATTTAATTTTCTGATCATCATAATGGGAGACCCAGACAATGGGGTTTAGGGCACTGCCCTCCGGAGGCCACACTAGGTACTACAAGTTTGTAGACACCGCCCCCTCCGCTTATAAACCCCTACCGCAGGATATATCCTCAGTTTTAAACTTAGTGTGCTCGGAGGATCACGCGCTTTGCTTGCACTTCACTGCATTCTCACAGCTTACGTGATGGCGTATGAAGACAAGGTAAAAAGGTCTCGGTCGGGGACCTCCGGCAGTCTCCCTGTTCACCTTCGGGGAACAAACAGGTTGAGGTACCGGAGGGCCTGGAGCCTGGACACATTGTGTCCCCCCGGTACGCTGCCGCACTCCTTCCCATCCTTCCTTGGGAGCTCTGGGAAGTGGGAGATAGGAGCTTTGCACAGCTCCGCTCCGTCCGAGGCCTCCCTAAATGGTGCTTACAGACCGGACTGGAGCCAGCCCAGTCCGAGGCCTCCCTAAATGGTGCTTACAGACCGGACTGGTGCTGAACCCCCGTCCGAGGCCTCCCTTAATGGTGCTTACAGACCGGACCGGCACTGAGGTACCCTGTGTATCTCCGGTGTGCCTGGGGGTAGTGTCTGGCCCTTATGGGTTCTGGCACTCAGACCGCGCGTAACTGGCGGGTCCGCGGTTCTGGCGGTGTACCCTGTGCTGGGGTCACCCTGGCTGACCGCCCTGTGTGTCACAGGGGCTGCGGCTGTGGGCTACAGGTTTTTTTGTCTGCAGCCCTGGGTATATTATTGATACCTCCCGCGCTGCGGGCTCCGGCACCAGATTTAATGATGGCTGCCTGGAGAAATGTGGAGCAGCCCAGGGGCTGACGTCGTCACTGGGCGTGTGTGTGTGCTTCCCGCGTGTTTTTGGGCCCGCCCACAGCTTGCGCGGCGGCGGCCATCTTTCCCTCACCTCCCGGCTGGGATCTGATTAAGTGCACGGCTGCACTCCCGGGGAGACCGGTCATAACCCTAGCGGAGGCCACACACACATCGCTCCCTTCCACCGCATTGACGCGGTCGGTAAGCCACCGGTGTTCCGGTTCTTTCTCTGTTTGGCTTATTTTCCCCTGCTGTGGGGATGTCCTCAGCGAGGAAGAGTGCTGCTAAGGCGGCCAGTACCACCATTGTCTGTGCTACTTGCAACGGGACACTGGTTGGGGGATCCTGCAATAACTGCGGACGCCCAGAGGCCCTGACTGATTCTGCTGAGACAGCGGCTCCGGTGCTGTACCCTGAGGTTCAGGTGATCCCAGGGCCATGGGAAACACAGAATAGGATTAATGAATCTGTGTTATCCAAACTGTCCTCCATGTCGCAATCACTGGAGGCATTGACGAGGAGACTGGAAAGCCCAGTTGCCTCCTTCATACCCCCGGGTGTCACCCGGTTTAACCGCGAGACCCCTTAAACGGGCTCGCCGTGACGAATCACCCGAGATCCAGAACCTCTCTGAGGAGGAGCGTCACTCTGATGGTGACGAGGATGATGGGGGTTCACTACTCGAGTCTATGTCCGAACCACCGGATGGGGTGGAGGATCTGGTGTCCTCCATCAACGAGACGCTACATCTCGTGGCACCCCCTGAAGAGGTGGAACTCCACCCGAAGGAGGTATATCAGTAGTTGCAGCCTGAGGCTCGTTCGTTGTGGCTCCTTTATGGACCACACCAATTTTGGAAGGGTGGTTAGAGCACCCAGGGTTCACCCTGGGCGGCGTTATGTCCGCAAATCTAAGGACACTCTCTTCCCTTTTCCCCAGGAGGTGCTTCAGGAGTGGTCGCAGTCCCCAAAGGTGGACGCTTCCATGACCAGGATTGCTGCACGCTCCCTTTTCTCTGCCTCTGATAGCTCCTCATTGAAGGACGCGACGGACAGACAGGTCGAACAACTCGCCAAGTCTGCTTATGAGGCTGTGGGGTCTTCTTTTGCCCCTAATTTCGCCACGGTCTGGACCCTACAGGCGATTACCACCTGTTTGGACGGTATCACTGACCTGGCGGGGTCCAATTCAGAGATCCTGGCGATTACCGACAGGGCAAAGGCCTACGCGGATTACGCCAGGACGGCGACCCTAGAGAATGCCACCCGCTCTGCTGTGGCTTCGGCCAATGCTATAGCGATCCGCAGGTTGTTGTGGCTGCGTCTATGGGACTCAGATGCCACGTCAAAGAAGATTCTGCAGAATCTTCCATTCTCCCGGTGACAGGCTTTTTGGAACAGAGCTAGACAAGCTGATAAAGGATTCTGCGGAGTCTAAGATCCCGCAGAATAAACCTAAACCGCGGTATACGGTTAAAAGGAACCCTAAACAGTGGTCCTTTTGTTCCAGCTCGCAGCCGTCAGCTTCGTCCACTCGCACAGAGAGAGGGGGCAAACCCTCTAATCAGTGGCGCCCCAAGGGTCGCCAGAAGAAGCCATCGGGGGCGGCGGCTGCCACCCCTAAACCCGCTTCCACATGACTCACTCTCTCGTCCTGCCGCCCCACAAGTGGGGGGCCGCCTGTCCAGTTTTCAGGACAGATGGTTACTCCACGTTCAAGATCAGTGGGTCCGAGACGTGGTCTCGTGCGGCTACAGGATAGAGCTGACGTCACAGCCGGCACACCGATTCCATCGGTCTGTTCCATCCCCAGAAAAGGCTCAGGCTTTTCATCTGGTGTTGGAGGGACTCCGCAGAGACGGGGTAGTGGTCCCAGTGCCTACGGCAGAGAGGTTCCGGGGTTTTTACTCCAACCTCTTTATCGTCCCGAAGAAGGACGGCTCTTTTCGCCCGGTTCTGGACCTCAAGTTGTTCAACCATCACGTGTTGGTTCGGAAGTTCCGTATGGAATCCCTACGCTCCGTGATCGCGGCTGTGTCACAGGGAGACTTCCTAGCGTCCATAGATATCCGAGACGCTTACCTCCACGTGCCCATTGCACCGGCTCATCAACGCTGGTTGCGATTCGCAGTGGGGAACGAACACTTCCAGTTCGTGGCGCTGCCTTTCGGGTTGGCCTCGGCACCGAGGGTGTTCACGAAAGTGATGGCATCTATGATGGCTCTTCTGCATGCGCAGGGTCACGCCGTCATACCCTATCTAGACGACCTGCTGGTCAGGGCGCCATCGGAACACCTTTGTCAGAAGAGCCTGGAGGTGACCATGCAGTCTCTGGAACAGTTTGGGTGGCTTCTCAATATCCAGAAATCCACCCTGGTACCGACCCAGTCTCTGACGTACCTGGGTATGGACTTCCACACGGACTCTGCGCTGATGTCCCTCCCACAAGTCAAACAGCTGGCCATCCAATCAGGAGTACGCAATCTTCTCCTGTCACCGTACTCATCCCTACGGGTGTTGATGAAGCTGGTGGGACGCATGGTGGCAGCAATAGAGGCGGTGCCTTTCGCACAATTTCGCCTCCGTCCTCTCCAACTGGAAATTCTTCGCAGGTGGGACAAGAGGACGTCCTCTCTGAATCGGCTGGTGGTCCTTTCCCAACCGACCAGGGATTCCCTGCAGTGGTGGCTCCAGCCATATCACCTGTCACGGGGCCGGTCCTTCCTCAAACCGTCATGGTTAGTGGTGACCACCGACGCCAGTCTCAAGGGTTGGGGCGCGGTGTTCTTACACCACAGGGCTCAAGGCCTCTGGACACAGTCGGAGTCGGCGTTGCAAATCAATGTGCTGGAGATAAAGGCGGTCTATCTAGCACTCCTGGCCTTTCAGACCTTCCTGTCAGGACGACCCATTCGGGTTCAGTCCGACAATGCGACGGCCGTCGCCTATATAAACCATCAAGGAGGAACCAGGAGTGCGCAGGCCCTAGCCGAAGTCCACCGCATTCTAGCATGGGTGGAAGACAACGACTGTCTGATCTCCGCAGTTCACATCCCAGGGGTCGAAAACTGGGAGGCCGACTATCTGAGCCGGCAGGGGATGGACGCCGGAGAATGGTCTCTTCATCCGGACGTCTTCCGGGACATCTGCAGCAGATGGGGTATCCCGGATGTGGATCTGATGGCCTCACGGCTGAATCATCAGGTGCCACAATACATGGCGAGATCGTGGGACCCTCAGTCTCTAGGGGCAGATGCCCTAGTCCTGCGTTGGTCCAGTTTTCAGCTACCATATGTGTTCCCACCTCTAGCTCTGATTCCCAAGGTCCTGTGGAAAATCAGGACGGAATGCCGCAAAGCCATTCTAGTGGCTCCGGATTGGCCGAGGAGGTCCTGGTATCCGGATCTGTGGCAACTGTCAGGCGGGAACCGGTGGGCTCTTCCAGACCGCGCAGATCTGCTCGCTCAAGGCCCGTTCTTCCGCCTCAATTCCAGGGCCCTCAGATTGACTGCATGGCTCTTGAGGCCTGGCTTTTGACATCCAGGGGGTTTTCTCCTACAGTGGTTGACACTATGAATCGGGCTAGAAAACCCGTATCGCGAAAGATATACCACAGAACGTGGAAAATCTTTTTCACATGGTGTGCCTCTAGTGGACGGTCACCGTGGCCTTTATCAGTCCCAACTCTGTTGGCCTTTTTACAGTCTGGTTTGGAGTTAGGTTTATCCCTCAGCTCCCTGAAGGGCCAGGTGTCAGCGCTTTCAGTGCTGTTTGACAGGCGCTTGGCTCTCCTCCCGATGGTCCGTCAATTTCTGCAGGGGGTGTCTTGGGTGGTCCCGCCATACAGGCGACCGCTGGACCCTTGGGACCTTAATATGGTTCTGACGGCTCTGCAGAAACCACCGTTCGAGCCACTAAGAGAAGTTCCCCTCTCCCGGCTGGCTCAGAAAATGGTTTTTCTGGTAGCAATTACGTCCCTGAGACGCGTCTCAGAATTGGCGGCACTTTCGTGCAGGTCACCTTTCCTGGTAGTCCACCAGGACAAGGTGGTGTTGCGCCCACGGGCTGAATTCTTGCCAAAGGTGGTTTCCACTTTCCACTTGAATCAGGAGATTGTTCTCCCATCATTTTGTCCCGCTCCCGTTCATCAGGTTGAGCGCGACCTTCACACTCTGGATCTTGTGAGGGCTGTACGCATTTATGTGTCCAGGACTGCCTCCTTCCGGAATTCGGACTCTTTGTTCGTCCTTACGGCGGGTCGCTGTAAGGGGTCCGCGGCGTCCAAATCAACCTTGGCTAGATGGATCAAGGCACCCATTCAAGAGGCTTACCGAGTTTCTGGTTTACCTCTACCGGTGGGTCTGAAGGCACACTCGACTAGAGCCGTCGGTGCTTCCTGGGCTTTGCGACATCGGGCTTCTGCCCTTCAGGTGTGTCAGGCGGCCACTTGGTCCAGCCTGCACACTTTCTCTAAGCACTATATGGTGCATGCCCATGCCTCTGCGGATGCGAGTTTGGGCAGGCGGGTCCTCCAGGCGGCGGTTGCCCATCTTTGAGAGGGTCCGTGTATTTCAACGTCTTTTGAGGAACTCTTCCCGCCCTGGGGTTTGCTTTAGGACATCCCCATTGTCTGGGTCTCCCATTATGATGATCAGAAAAAAGAGAATTTTGTTTACGTACCGTAAATTCTTTTTTCTTGAATCATCAATGGGAGACCCAGCACCCACCCAGTGTTCCGTTGGTTGTTATTCTTCCTTTGGACTGTCCCCTGTTGGGACAGAGTTGTTTTTCGGTTGTGGCACCGTCTGTGTACGGTCTTCCAGATAGTTCGGGTGTGGTTTGCCTCCTCGCAGCTTATGGACCAAACTGAGGATATATCCTGCGGTAGGGGTTTATAAGTGGAGGGGGCGGTGACTACAAACTTGTAGTACCTAGTGTGGCCTCCGGAGGGCAGTGCCCTAAACCCCATTGTCTGGGTCTCCCATTGATGATTCAAGAAAAAAGAATTTACGGTACGTAAACAAAATTCTCTTTTTCATTCACATGTAAACTGATAGTTCGCGCTGATGCTGATGCCCTCTGAGCCTGCAAGACATTTGTTGCAACCTTTCATCAGTTTTTTCTGCTGACCTCCAAGGAGGTTAGCTATAGTGCTATGGGTTGTAAACTTATTGATTTTTGTGCACTGTGTGATTATTCAGCCAGACGAACCCCCACTGATCAGAAATGTATCTCCTAACCCAGGTATTGGAATAAATTCGAAAATTGAGAATATTCTTTTATATGCAAGTATGAGATTTCAAGGAATCTTATTACTTTACTGCTGAAATGAGCAAACTGGGTGCAACTGTGTTTGAGAAGGGAAATAAATGATCTGGTCACTGCCTGCCGCAATATCAAACCACTTTTCTCCAGCTGCTTCATATCGCTCATGATCTAGTTGGCTATGGAGTCATCTTTCTTTGCTCGGGTGTATTAGAGTGAGCACAAGTGATAGGAAAACCTGCTAAATGGACCCGGGCATCTCTGCGACCAACACTAATTTCCTTTGAAGTCAATGGGAGCTGATTTGGAGCCAAGAGCTTTGTACATGAAATAACTGAAAATCGGCACCAAAAACAATAAAGCAAAGAAATAGCAAATTTACCGTTGGCCCAAAAAAGTGCTCAACTCTAACTCCACGGCCAAAGGTGCCGACTTGGTGGATTCAAGAGATACTTTACGGCGCAGGCGTTGTCCCATGTAGGTAGCAGAGGCAGATATGTATAATGAGTGGAGATAAATCTTACACGCCCTTGTACTATGTGCTGTACTGCCACGTATATTTCACCGACATAGTGAATCGGGACACAATTACAGGTTCCTTGTTCTGCTCCGTATCATTTCACTTCCCTCTCAGGATTATATGGGACGCAGAAATATACCTGGGCATGGCTTCCCGGATACTACAGCTAACAGCACACAGCACCATAGCTTACAACATTAGCTCGATTGCAACCCTTATGTGTAGCACAGTTGTGGCAGCCTGGTGCATTGCCAAGTCAATAGAGCTCTGGTCATGCATGTGCATTATAACTCTATTCACACAGGGACCCAATTCTTATTATAGACAACAGCACTATCTTGTTATTGGTTGGATAACCCTATTAGCTCTACATGTGAACCTCCGTCCATTGGTTATGGACGTCCATCTGTTTCTGTTTAGTCGGCCTTTGTTTTCTAAAGAGAAATTACATCATACGTGGAATTTTTGTCAAGAGCATTAGACACATGTGAACAGGGTCTTACGGAAAGACTATTCCTCCGGCCCTTTGCAACCAATCTGCCCTAACAGACATAAGTTAACAAAAAACTTTAACTTTTTACTATACAAAAGCATGCAAACATTTGACAACCCTGGGTTAAAATTACTCCTATTGTGAACATTTAAAGAGGACTTGTCACCCCCCTGGTGCATGACAAACTAAATGCGGCACTGAATGCAGCGTGTCTGCTGCATTCAGGGAAGGGCTCCCCCATGTTTCCTGCCCCCCTGTAAGCTTTAAAAAAGACTTTAGAAACCTTCCAGTTAAGATGTCGCCTGGGTTGGATCTTATTAAGAGGTCCTGACTGCTAGCACAGTCCTCCAGCCTCCTCCTTGTGTGTTCTGCCCCCTCCTCTTCTCCTGGGTCTGCCCTCCTTTTCTGCTCCTGACCTCACACAGAGCAGGAGCAGAAGAGGAGGGCAGATCCAGGAGAAGAGGAGGCGGCAGCAGACACATAAAAGAGGTGGAATACGCAAGAAGAAGGCAAGGAGGGCTTTGTCAGCAGTCAGGACCTCTTAATACGTTCCAACCCAGGTGACCTCTTAGCTGTAAGGTTTCTAAAGTCTTTTTTAAAGCATACAGGAGAGCTAGAGACATGGGGGACCCCTTCCCTGAATGCAGCAGACATGCATTCAGTGCTGCATTTAGTTTGCCAAGCATTGAGGGGGGTAAGGGGGGGGTGACAGGTCATCTTTAAGGAAGTTGAAGATGAAATGAAATAATCTCTAAAAGGTAGAAAGTTAAAGATGATAAATTTCCTTTGTATTTTAGGAGCAAATATATTTTTTATTTTCATCTTTTACATTTTTAAAATTGAAAAAGAGAAAATGGGCCTATGAAAAAGGTTTGGGCACCCTATAAGGGTCGTAGCATTCCTTAAGGCAAGTTTCAAAGCTTGTAAACACTTTTTTTGTAGCAGCCAAGAGTTTTTCATTTCTTCTTTTCATCCATTCTTCCTTGGGAAAGTCTTCCAGTTCTGTGAGATTCCTGGCTCGTCTTCCAGTTCTGTGAGATTCCTGGCTCGTCTTCCAGTTCTGTGAGATTACTGGCTCGTCTTCCAGTTCTGTGAGATTCCTGGCTCGTCTTCCAGTTCTGTGAGATTCCTGGCTCGTCTTCCAGTTCTGTGAGATTCCTGGCTCGTCTTCCAGTTCTGTGAGATTCCTGGCTCGTCTTCCAGTTCTGTGAGATTCCTGGCTCGTCTTCCAGTTCTGTGAGATTCCTGGCTCGTCTTCCAGTTCTGTGAGATTCCTGGCTCGTCTTCCAGTTCTGTGAGATTCCTGGCTCGTCTTCCAGTTCTGTGAGATTCCTGGCTCGTCTTCCAGTTCTGTGAGATTCCTGGCTCGTCTTGCATGCTCTGCTCTGTTGAGGTCTAGCCACAGATTTTTAATGATCAGATCAGGGATCTATGAGTGCCATTGTAAAACCTTCACCTTGCGCCTTTTGAGGTCGTCTATTGTAAATTTTGATGTGTGTTCAGGATTGTTATGCATTTTTAGAAGTCATCTTTTCAACTGTAATGTTTTTTACAAATAGTGTTATGTTTGCATCAAGAATTTGTTGAAATTTCATTGAATCCATTCTTCCCTCTTCCTGTGCAATGTTCTCCGTGCCATTGGCTGCAACACAACCCGAAAGCATGATTCATCCACCCATGCTTAATGGTTGGCGAGATGTTCTTTTCCTGAAATCCTGTGCCATTTTTCTCCACACATACCTTTGATCGTTGTGGCCAAAGAGTTCTGTTATAATCTCATCGGTCCACAGGACTTGTTTCCAAAATGCATCAGATTTCTTTAGATGTTCTTCTGCAAACGTCTGATGCTGAATTTTATGGTGAGGACGCAGTAGAGGTCTTCTTCTGATGACTTTTCCATATTTGTGCAGATGTGTCTCTGAACAGTAGAACAAGGTACCACAACTTCAGAGTCTGCTAAATTTCCTGAAGGTCTTTTGCAGTCAAGCAGGGATTCTGATTTGCCTCTCTAGCAAGCCCATGAGCAGCTCTCACTGAAATTTTGCTTGGTCTTCCAGACCTTATCTTGACCTCCACTGTTCCTGGTAACTGCCATTTCTTAAATACATTTTGAACTGAGTAAAAGGCAACTTAAAATCGCTTTGCTATCTTCTTATAGCCTTCTCCTGCTTTGAGCCCCGCCATTCTCATTTTCAGAGTGCTCGGCTGCTGTTTTTTGACACAAGGTGCCAGGCGGCTGGATTTTATAAAGCTGTGAAATATGCATCATCCAGCACTTCCTAACAATGATTGTGAACAAGCCATAACCTAACAGGCTAATTAAGGTCTGAAAGCTCAGTCAAAGTTATCTAGCACACAATCTCCAAGGTGCCCAACATTTCCATTACCTGTTTGTAATTTTTTAAAGATAAAGGATAAAAAAAACATATTTTTTGCCTAAATTACTACGGAATGTGTCATCTATAACTTTTGCCTCTAGAGATCATTTCATCTTCAACATTGATACCTGTTTACATAATGGTGGTTACACGACCCGATAATCGGACGATATCACTAAACAACGCGCGGAGCGCGCATTTTTAGTGCGCTTTTCCGATATCGCATCGGCGGGTTACACGTTGCGATATCGGAAACAACGTCCTCCGATGTCTACGCCCACCAACCCATAACGATCATTTAACATGGAGTTATGGTAGTGTCGCGTACACATCGGAGTTGGGCTGTCACACGGACGATGCGGCTACAATGGCCATGCGATATCGCGGTTGAAGAGAACGCTCATCAACCCATATCGTTTTGCATCGTATTGTACTTCAAACGTTACTACGCGAACAATATCGGTCCAACTCCGAACCACGTGCTTTTGTCGGAGTTGATTGGACGCCGATATCGCGCTTTGTAAACCACGCCATAACAGTCATTTTGACCAGGGGTGCCCACACTTTTGCATGCCACTGTACACTAAAAATGCTTTTAGACTTTGTCTGTCTATTTAAACTAGGTATCAGTGAAAACAATGTTTTTTTTTTTCTCTTCCAGATCTTTTGTTCTCGCTGCTCTTCCCATTCTGCACCATTGCCTCGGTACGGGCAGATGAAGCCGGTCCGTGTCTGTACGCACTGTTACATGTTCCACGTCACCCCCTTCTACAGTGACAAAGCTGCCGTTTGATGCCATGATCCCACCGGGGGGGAGAACCCGGGCCAAGAATTTTCACTGAATACAGACTGGAGGCATGCCGGCTTTAATTTATACTTTTATTATTATTTGTACAGAGAATTTTTGATTTTTTTTTTTTTTTTTTGTTTTTTTCTTTAATTTTTCTCAAGCTGCTAAAAGATAAAAGGATGAGATGCGTGGCTCTCCGCTTCATTACAGTCTTCCATACGTTCCGGCACGGGCAAAGGCAAACGCCATGACACAGAAGACTACACAAATACGGCTTCACGGATGTCACTGCATCACGGCTTACCTTAAACATTTAAGATTGTAGCATCTGTCACAGCACTGTTGTAAAGCATGGCTGCATTTCTTCTCGCTGTGAATCCCCGCCCCCGAGGAACCGCTCTTCCATTATAACCATTGCGTCGTCTCCTCTTGTCGAGCAGAGTCAAGATGGTTTATTGGCAATGTAGAATATAGGGTTTGGAGGTATTGACCGTCCACACCAAACAGTTTGTGTGGATTTTTTGCTTTCCTAGTTTACAGCAATAACTTTCCACTACAGACATACTACTGCTTAGATCTTCCTCTGCAATTATAGAACAACACTTGTCATATTTGGACATTTCTACACCTATTCATGAAGTAGTATTCCTGCCTGTTTCATTAAGCCAAAGAGTAACGGAAGAATGACAACCGCGGAGCTGGAATTGTGCTCACTGCCGTTGTCACTTCCCATCCCTCACTCCTTTTGGCAGCCTATTATACAAGCATCGCTCCGCGCAGGCTGACAGTGAGACGCAGGAATGCTCCTCCCACTGCAAGAGAATCTAGATGCATGATGGGAATTAAATCCCTTTTTTTTTTTTTGTTTTTTTTGGTGGGGAAAGGTAAGTTTTAATTATTTTTTTTAACAGCTGAAAATCTAGTACCATTGCTGACAGCAAATATTACTTTTACTGCAAAATCTATTACTGCATTTTAAAGGGAATCCTTCCTTCCATTGAGTGTAGTGGTACCTCGGGGGCGGGACAATTCATTGTCACATGATCCTTCAAACAGATCTGGAAGGAGGCAAATGAAAACTTATCGTAATAAAAATTAAGACACACGTCCTACCCCAAATATAGCGCTGCATGGGACCAGCTGTTACAGGGCTGTTCTAGCCAAAAGCTTTCATCATTTATCCACTTGACGGTTGATATGTTGGTGAGGAGTCAGGCTGTCTCTCTAGACAGAGATTCTGATCCTCTACCCCTTAAGGGGAGACTCAAACAGCCATGCCCACCCTCACCAGCCTAGGTAAATATTTTTGGTTGGAGCATCCCTTTAAATTCGTATCTATAGAGTACCTAAAAGTAATGGCAGCCCTCCCTTGTAGCAGGTCCCCGTTAAACAAATCTACAATATACAGAATATTTCCGTATTGTCTGCTCATTGCTATAGTCACATAAATGAAAGGGTTTCCTCTGTTACCACAACATAAATCTGTACTGAACGAAACCGCCATCAAATCCGGAGAATCCAAAGCTCCAGAGACGGAGAGGAGCCAACGTCATGCTCTCCTCGGGACCTCAGAGACCATTGTGGGTCTTCATCACAATTCAGGGTTTTTTTTCGCGTTGACCTGTTAATTTAGTTTAACTCGTTTGTTCATATGTTTTATATTGAATTTTGCATTCACTTTTTGCACCAATGATTCACATTAATCTTCCTTGTGCAGGTGGACTATTGTATAGCAAAGATCTTCATTTCTTTTCCGTAATATCTGATAGATTCTAATTGAAGTGTCAAAGATGAACCAAACTTTTTATAAAACTTTATTTTATGAGTCTGTGTTTTAAGGGGGTCAAAAAACATGGCTGATTACATCCAAAAACAGTGACACTCTTATCTAGGGGCCCTAGTATTGCAGCACAGCCTCATTAAAGGGGGTTTTCATCAAGAACAAAGTTTATTTTAATCAATAGATCTTGGAATGATGATAATTTCCACAATTGAATGTGATTAAAAAAAATGTTCCTGTGCTGCGATAATGTTATATATGTGTCCCTGCTATGTACTGTGTAATGGATGTCTGACCGTACAGGGGCGAACCCCACCCCCAACAACCTACACACACGTCTAGGATAGCATTCACGGGCAGTGCTTCTGTTACTTAAGGCTGCCTTCACACTTGCAGATGCATCTGCAGCGTTTTGCAGATGCATCTGCAAGTATCAGCATGCAGACCGCGGTCCCTATGTTTATAATAGGGCGCACCGCGGTCTGAATGCTCTCATTGATTCCTATATGTGAGCCGTAAGCAGGCGTATGCCTGCTGACAGATCACACTCTCCCGCCCCGCACCTTGGACGCAACATCTCGCGTCCATAGTGCGGGCGGGAGAGTGTGATCTGTAAGCAGGCATACGCCTGCTTACGGCTCACATATAGGAATCAATGAGAGCATTCACACCACGGCCGTGGTCTGCATGCTGATACTTGCAGATGCATCTGCAAAACGCTGCAGATGCATCTGCAAGTGTGAAGGCAGCCTAAGTCCTTAAAGAAACCTAAAGAGTTTTTTTTCTAAAAACAAAGTTGATTGTAATCAACAGATCTTGGAACAATAATAATTTCTACAATTGGATGTGATTAATAAAAAGATAATCTTATAAATGTGTCCCTGCTATGTACTGTGTAATGGATGTGTCTGACCGTACAGGAACGTGGTCTGATCATACCACATCTCCTGTGCGGAGATAATCTCATATGTGTCCCTGCTATGTACTGTGTAATGGATGTGTCTGACCGTACAGGGACATGGTCTGATCATACCACATCTCCTGGGTGGGAGATTACGCAAAAGAGAATATTACAGCACGGGAAAGACTATACAGACATTTCAGCACAGGATTTTTCCAGCAAACACTTTTTGTCCTTTTATACATACAGCAGATATCTAGTGGCATATAGACATTGAGAATCCAGCATATGAGAACCTGCTTGAACTACAACACATCCATTGAATCCATAACACAGTACATAGCAGGGACACATATATAAGATTATCTCAGCACGAGAGATGTGATTTGATCAGGCCATGTCCCTGTACGGTCAGACACATCCATTACACAGTACTATATAAGATTATCTCAACACAGGAGATGTGATATGATCAGACCATGTCCCTGTACGGTCAGACACATCCATTACACAGTACATAGTAGGGACACATCTAGAATATTATCTCCGCACAGGAGATGTGATATGATCAGACCATGTCCCTGTACGGTCAGACACATTCAATACACAGTACATAGTAGGGACACCTCTAGAATATTATCTCCGCACAGGAGATGTGGTATGATCAGACACATCCATTACACAGTATATAGCAGGGACACATATATAACATTATCTCAGTACAGGAGATGTGGTATGATCAGACCATGTCCCTGTACAGTCAAACACATCCCTTACACAGTACAAAGCAGGGACACATATATAAGATTATCACAGCCTAGGAGATGTGATCTGATCAGACCATGTCCCTTTACAGTCAGACACATCCATTACACAGTACATAGCAGGGACACATATATAAGATTATCTCAGCACAGGACCCTTTTTTGTTAATTACATCCAATTGTGGAAATTATTGGTATTCCAAGATCAATTGAATGAAATGAACTTTGTGGGAAAACCCCCTTTAAACAAGTGCTGCAATGGCCCACTGACCAGAGTGGCGCTGTTTTAGGCGTGTTTTTGTCATCTCGGCATAATTCCACCTTTGAACATATTTTTCCAGTTTTTATCTGTATATATAAAACTATATAGGTCTTGATTTACAGAATGTCTTCTCCAGTCACTTCAAAATTTGTATTTTGGATTCTCTATTTCCAATAAGTGCTGGTATTTTTGGGACAAATCCTCTCTTAGTGATCCACTGTACAGAGCAGTCCGGGGTATGAGCTGCTGTTTGAGATGTGAGGCTTACTTTATACATATCTTCTAAAACGTATCAGCTCAGATTGTAGAATGTCAGATACACGGGTAAGAGGCGCAAAAAGGACAGAGGTAAAGCAAAGATGTCTGTGCCCCCTACACCCACTGATCTGCTTCTTATCTCCAAGTTGAGCAGTTGTGGGAAAATACATGAAGGTTGAATTTGTGTTTTCCTCTCTACGGTATTACCCTTCACATATTGCTCACGTTAAAGGGTCAGGCAGTAGGTTTTTGCTTTGTAATCTGAACGCAGCGTGTTGTAAAGTTTAGCACAAAGATTTCAGCAATGCCTTTATCACACAGTGTTGTGTTTACTTGGAACATTTGTGTTAGCACCAGCATCTTATCATTGCTGTGACTAGCTCGTACTGGGGAGTTGTCTGACATGCCCCTGCTGTGATCAGCACCTCACGGTCTACAGACTTCCTGGTGTGGATGGGGGCAGTCCGCACCTCTGCTGCATTGCCAAATTTAAGAACTTAGATTACTGGGTGCAGCAGTTCTGGCTTAGGCCGACTTCACACCACGGTTTTTTATTTCAGGTCCAGTCCAGTGTGAACCGGACCGAACCTGATCCGGTTTTGACCCCATGTATACTATGGTGCCGGATTGGTGCTATTTGGCCATCCGGTTTTGCATCAGACACAAAATCTGAGTCAGCGTCATTTTTTGTGTCCGGTGCAAAAAAAACTAACAAAAATGGATCCTCCTGGATCCAGGGCAGTTCGGCGCCCATAGCATGGGAGTCTGTGGGCGCCGGATCGCCACGTTTCCGAAAAAAATTGATGCCTTGTACTGAACTGCGCCGGCTCTGAAATGCAGCCGCGCTCATTCAGCACCATGCACAGCAGCAGCATTTCAGAGCTACTGCTGAACATTCAGCACCATGTAGAGCTCCACCGCACAGATGGCTGAAATTTCAGGACAGCAGCGCTGCACACATGGGCTGAAATTTCAGCACCGCAGACAGAAGAACAAACGAATCCTGCAAAAAACAGGATCGGAGGGTGTATTTGCCCACACTTTGTGCTCATCCGGTGCTGTCAGGTTCTGTCTGGTGTTTTGCAGGATGCACGGACAGAACCTGACAGCAGAAAACCGTGGTGTGAAATCAAAATGATCCATCATTGGATTCAGGGTTTCTTTGCCTGCATCTGTAGCAGAAACCTGCTGACAGATTCCCTTTAAATTGAGCTATTTACACTTGATATCCTCATAACCTTTTGTGTAACGTTGATTGAACAAAAATTAGACCTTGATCTACTTAATCCCCACCTGCTGAAATCATTAAGACGTGCAAAAAGAAACCTCTGTAGGGCTTGTTCACACAACTGCATTTTTGCCAGCACAAATTGACATGTCATTTTCCAAAACGGAGCTCTCCTAGGTGAAAGAACGATCACTGTAAAGAGGACAGTCTGAATGGCAAAAATGAAAGCCCATAGACTTTGCTGGGGTGTAATTTGAGTGATCTGTTTTTTCAGTGCACTGCAAAAAAACAGATCAAAAAACGCACAGTGTGAATGTAGCCTAAGTCAGGTTTTTCTGCTTACACTCTGGTTTTTATTGCATAAAAATCTGTTGTGTAGATGCAAAGTACCCTGAAGGAGTTTTTCCAGTTTTGGAAAAAACTATCCACTATCCACTAGCTTGTTTCAATAAAAAAATAATAATATAATAAAGTTCTCTTTACTCACCCTCCCCAGGTCCAGCCCGGAGTCTCCGCCGTTGCTCTCTGTTTGTTATTATCTGCGCGCTGATGTTGCATCCACAGCGCTGCGGACATTGGTGTCCTCAGCGGCTCTTCTTGAACTGATGACTAAAAGAGGTTATCCAGGATTAATAAAAAATAAATAAAAATTGTGCCCAAGCACTAACAGGGGTAGCTGCCGCCTACCTAATGGTACATGTTTGCCGGCACCAGTCACCCCCATTCACCACTGGCACAGATGGTCACAGTCTGCTCCTGCCTGACAGCATGGCGGGGTAAGCAGACCAGAGCCAGCTTTTCGCTCCGCTCTGTGTGAAGGGGCGGAAAGGCTGATCAGGCTGATTAATGGCTAGCTCCTTGCTATCTGATTGGGAGAGTCGGCTGTTAGCGTTAGCTCTGATACTCGTCGACAGAGGGGGAGAATTCTCCCCTGTTGATATGATGTCAGAGGAAGTCCAAAAACCGCCGTTAGGAGCAGTCTGTGACCGGCGCCAGGCACAACAGGCAGGTAGATGGCAGCTACCTGCCTGTTAGTGCTCAGGCACATTTTTTATTTTTACAGAATTGTTGATAACTCCATTAAGCAACTAGGCTCACAGATTGGCTGCAGCGCTGTTGATGTGACAAACTTCAATCTGGGGAAACTGGAAGATCTCTTTAAAGCCAACTCCTATAGCTCAACATTCTTGTTAAGTTTTAGAATGTCATTCCAGACATCCCCTACAGTAGACCTCTAGGCTGCATCCTGTGCGGCAGAGGCAACATTACATCCAAGCAGAACTGTCTTTAGACACCTGGCAGTTATTGTATATTCTTCCCTGGTTATTAAACAATTCATTATTTGGAGAACCCTGGACTTGTAGGGTTTGTGTAAGAAAATCTTTGGATACATATGAAGCTTCTTGGTATGGCTAAAAGCCGGATTTTTACTTGACATAATTCCGAAATCTTTGTAAAGTCTTGGAAGTTAAGGCCAGAGGTACGGGAGAGGCCAAACTACTGATACATTCCCAGACTTGTGCTATTCTTGACCAACTCTAATTGCCCCTCACATTCCCCAGTGTTACCAAGAAGGACAGGATGACCTTAACCGAAACTCCCGGTAGACCTACGCCAACACTCAAGACTGGAAGAGTACTAAACACTGAACTATCTGACGTGGAATTGTAGCTTATGTTGTGGAAAGATGTGATCTCCCTGCTCTTTGTGAATACCGTCCCTTGTTTTTGTACACTGCGGGTCGTCAATAACCTTATATACAATGTCCATATATTGACGCCCTCTGATGGGTCACAGCCTGAACTCTCAACTGGACTCTGTCGTCTTGTGCTGTAGATGTACAATTGCACTTTCTTGGAGGGCTTCTTCCACAGTTTCTTCACAGCTGCTATAAAAATGAACTCTGTTCTCACCCCCGTTGGACGTTGTTTTGTCACGTTTGATCTGTTCTGTAGCCTGATGCTGGGAAAAAATATTCATGAAATTTGGGATTTCTTCCCAAAGGATGGTTCTACTCGATTCATTCTTGATGTTCTAGGGTACAATAAATAAAAAACAATAATTACTTGCCCTCGTTGGGCCCATTAACTCCTCTGATATTATATTGGGTTCCTTCTTAAGGCATCAAAGCCTCCTTCATTCCAGAATTCACAAATATTTACATGTGATTTTTAGGGGATTTCAATTCTGATATATAAATGAATGTCGTCCCTTTGAGACCCTTCCCTCGTCTTAGGTGTCAAGTTCTGATGTGGCACAACAGTTCATTTTGACCATTTTTGGCCAATCCCCTTAGTTCGGAGGTCCCCAACACCAGTCTTCAAGGCCCACCCACAGTCCATCTTATAAGGATTTCCTTAGCATTGGACAGTTGGTAATTAAATCTTCTGCACAAGTGATGATTCCAACTGTCCAATGCTAAGGAAATCCTGAAAACATGCACTGTTGGTAGGCCTTAAGGACTGTATTTGGGGACCTCTGCTTTAGATGATCAGAATGCTATGCTTGTTGATTGAAGGCTAGTCAATATTGCTCAGTATGATGACCGTCAGCGGGCAGCCATCATGCCTGTGGTCTAAACTTTCATTATTTTGTCCTGCATGGAAAGTTACGAAACTTTCCAACTACTTTATTGCTTCAGTGGAGAATGAGTGTTAAAAATTGTGCTGCGTTAAATGGAGACTTGAGACAGAACGTACAAAGTGATTTTTCAACTCGTTTTGCAGTTAAAACTCCTTCAGGACAGTCACAATAACCTGATTTTCCTGAAGGTGTTTAACTCCAAAACCCTTGAATAAATCACTAAGGACAGCGGGTATTTAACTCTTCACTGAAGCGTTTCTAAGTTTTTGGGTCTTCTGCAGTCGTTCTCGCGCTCTACAAGTGGTTGTGTCTTGTATAACCCTCCCAGCTGAGCCAGGCTTGGTTCTGATCATCCATACTTCCTGCACAGATAGAGCCCTATTTGCACCATTTCTGAAATGAAATTACTTTATTATGGCATTTGTCTTCATTTCTGGTGGAAGAAAAATTTATTTTATATGGCTTTCAAACCATTGTTGTTCCCCAGTCTGCCTTCAGCTGCATTGATATTAGAATGGCCTCCTTTGGAGCACAGATGATGGCAGCTGACAGGGTCAGCTCCTGTGTCTCTCTAAGGGTACCGTCACACCTGGCGACGGCCCCGAATCGGCGACGGGGAGTGCGCACAGTTTTGTGCCCCACAAGCGTCGCCGCCCCCCGTTTACACGGGGAGACATCTCCGGCGATGGGAATCGGCGAGCTAAGAGGCGGCATCACCGCCGGAGTTTCTCAAAACCCCAGCGGGATGCAGTAAAATGGGAGCCCATGGCTCCCCATCGCCTTTCAGCTCGCCGGCGGCCGTTTACATGGGGCGATGTGGACACATCACCCACCCAGTTCAGGCCTGCCTGCGGCCCGTCGTCGCCATCGCCCCTTTACATTAGGCGACGCAGGGGTGATGTTGCCGCTGATAGGCCACGCCCCTACGTCGCCTATGTAATCGGCGGTACCGTCTCCTCGTGACGTGGCCTTAAGGCTAATCACATCTTTTGTCACGTGACCAAGGTTCACTCTGTGCCACTGCTACAAGTGAATGGGGTAGGGAGGGCACTGCAACAACCAAGTCGAAAAAAGTCTGGCCTCACTGGATTTTATGTGGCTTGCTTGCCCTTGTACTCTAGGGAACACAAAAGCAACCACATTCACTTGCACTGAGTGAACCTTGGCCAAAGTCACCACATAGTTCTACGTTTGGGGATAATCTTGCATTCACTTGCACCGGGTGGACCTTGGCCAAAGTCGCCACATAGTTGTAGCCTATTTGGGGATAATCTGCTGCAGGAGATGAGCACAACACTGAGAGGATGATCCAGGCGCTGACCCATCACTGCCATCATCTGTACTCCAAATACAGCCCTGGGGAAAATCCAGGGTTTGGAAGGCACTTACATGCTCTTTTTATATATTTTTTATATAACTTAAGACAAATTCCCTTATAAAGTGATATGCAAAGTTCCGTAACTTTCCATTCTGTCCAAAATTATAAACAATTTAAAGTTTACGCTTCAAAGGAATGGTACAGAATTGAATCCACTTTCCACCGGGCACATTTTCTGGCTCAAGTAGTTTTTGTGGTCTTGCCAAAAATGTAATTGTTCAGAGCGTAGGTCCAACGATAGGGTTGTAATTGTTTGCAAAGAACGTTTTTTTGGTTTCTCACTTTTAAAGTTGGCTATTAGTTGGGTGGGAACCCAATTGCTTCATGCTTGTTATACAGTGCCAACCAGATTGTGGTACCTGCTATACAAATTATCTCTTCAGAGAGGAAGAGGACTCTAATTCTAGTACCACCTATTGGAAGAAGCAATCCTTAAAGTCAATATTGACCATTTAAAGGGACTCTGTCAGGTCATGTTTCAGTATAATTCTTCTAATAGTACCGTTGAATAGTGCTCAGGCAGACCTTTCAAAATATGTAAAAATCATTCATGTACTCTTTGTAGTTCTATTGCTATAAGCACCTGCACACCCAGCAGGCAGATGTAAAAGTAATTGTCCTGACTCCTCTGAGACACAGTATGTAAATGTTACATAAATATCCACGCCTATCCAAGCTGGTATTCTGTCCTTCCCCTCTGCTGAAGATACACTGAATCTCGGCTTCTGCAGGATCTGGGGAGGGGCTGAGAGGGGGGAGGCGTTTTGTGCTACAACTCTTGTGGTAATCTCACTAGCCTGTGCTGCCTCTGAGAGATTTCTGTTTATATGAACATTTGTTTTCCTGCATACATTTAACATATGTATCTGCTGAGCAAATCATCAAATGTTCATATAAACACAAAGAAATATCTCAGAGCACACATTACACACATGCCTCAGATACAATGAAGATGTCAGATCTGCATCTGCTAAGAGCACACACCACCTCCCCCTCCTTTCTTCTGTTTGCAATGAGTCCCTGTGCCAGGAGAGCCACACACAGCATACAGACCAGATGAAGGCAGGGTGATGATGCATGAATATTCATTTCCTTGGGGAGTGGGCAGTAGAGAAGCAAGTGATCACTCACTGTGATTGACAGATGGAATGAATCTTATTTTGAAGTTTACACAGGATCGGAAGGAAGTATAAATAATAGAAATACATGAATAGAGCGATCTTAGACAATTATTATATCATATTATAAAAATTATATCAGATACATAAGGATTTTTGACCTGACAGATTCCCTTTAACAAGCCTTGTCATGTGATTTAGAATTTCATATCACAAGGCTAGTTAAAGGGTCGATAATGGTTCGTTCGGATTGCTACATCTAATAGGTGGCACTAGAGTTCAAGTCTTCTTCCTCTCTGAAAAGACAACTTGCATATTTGATTTCCCAGAGGAGCATCGCGCCTTTTAAGTCTCCTCATTACTGTGTGTCATTCTCCACAAGGAGAAAAGCTCACCCCCGGTACCTTCTATACATTTAATACATGGTACCTTACCATGACCATACATATAGCCTTGAATGAGGATCTCCCGGTCATGAAATGTCCCACTTGGCGATTCCATGGCGTTCTACCAATGACAGATATTCAGGCTTATATCTCAGGCTTCACTTTGCAATAGTTCTTGCCGTTTATTTTTGTGCTTGGTTTCGATCACACCGCGGAAACGATATGCAGAAAGGCGACGTCTCCTGTGATGTAGAACAATGTTATTTCATGGATTGTACTTTATTTATTTACAGCCTGTTTTTTTTTTTTTTTTGTTTTTTTTTGTAAATGAAATAAATCCGAAAAAGAAAAACCTTTCCATATATCTATTTACTGATCTCAGATGCTGTACAGTAGTTTCTTATGTATATACTGAGATTTCTGTAATGAAAAGCACAATACTAATGTGGAATCGCTTCGAAGGGAGACTTTTGTCTTGTAATAACTTAAGATGATTAAAATGATGGTAATTTCTTTACACATTCTGGATCTTCGATTTCTTTGTTCTTTTTCATGACTTGTCACAGATTTGGAAGAGTGTGTATCCATTGCGAAAAATCCAGATGCGAATATGTAGAGCATTTGTTACTCTCGAAAAAGGGAATATACAGAGCTCACAAATGGGGATGAAAAGGGTAGGAAGGCCCTAACAGTAGGGGGTAGAGAGACGGGTCACCTCCTGACACTGACCTGTGTCTGTACCCTAAGCTACCTCACTTCCCTATACGGGTTCTTTGCCCTATTGCCATCACGTGCCTAGTGCTTAGCTATCCCTTCACTCTCCCTGGATGCTGTAAAGGCTGGTGAGTGTACTACCAGGGCGTAACTACAATAGGTGCAGGGTTGCGATCGCACCCGGCCCTGAAGCCTAGGGGGGCCCCAAAGTCCCTTTGGCCCATAGAAAAAGACTAATACTACTAAAGATTTGCAATAATGGGGGCCCCGTTGGAGCTTTCGCATCGGGGCCCGAGGCTGAAGTTACGCCACTGTGTACTACACTTCACTACTGCAATAATAAAGACACAGAGGAAGGAAGACAGACAGGGGAACTTAGACAAAAAAAGATAAACACCCAACTCCAAAGTTGCACCCAAATACTCCAGCAACTTCCAGAGACTTCCTCCCTCCATATCAGTGATCGGTTCAAAAATGAATTCTATAACCGGCATTATGTGATGGAGCATGTGACCATTTAAAGGGGAGTGGTCACAAACAGCTGCACCTGATATTGGAACAACCAGCAAGGAAAAAGTCATTAAAGAGAACCTGTCACCCCCCCCCCCCCACTACCCCCGGGCCTATGAAAGTAAAATAGCCACCTTCAGCAGCACTAAGGCTGCATTTTGTGAAGGTGGCTCTTATGCATATTATTCCGAAGGACACTGAAATAATCACTTTTATAAATTTGCCTCCATACCTCTACTGAGACTGGTAGGTGTGTTCGCTCCCCAAGTCTCAACTGCCTCGCTGCTGTCCATCATCCCACACTGTCCCCCGGATGCCGCCTCCTCTCTGCTCCTCACGTCCCCAGCACCTGCGCTGCGCAATCACTCCACAGGCATGCGCAGTGTGCGCTGCCCAACAACTGAGATCACATGATCTCCTCACAATACACCTGCGTTTAGCGGAGAGCCCAGATCCTGACCCCGCAGTGTGTTATGTATTCACAGTGCGGGCTGGGGCCTCCACTATACGCAGGCATGATATAAGGAAATCATGTGACCTCAGTTGTCGGGCAGCGCACACTGCACATGCCTGAGAAGTGATTGCACAGCGCAGGCGCCGAGGACGTGAGGTGCAGAGAGGAGGCGGCGCCCCAGGTCCAGACAGAGGATGATGGACAGCAGTGAGGCAGCTGAGACTTTGGGAGAGAACACGCCTCCCGGTCTCAGTGAGGTATGGAGGCAAATTTATAAAAGTGATTATTTCAGTGTCCCTGGGGATAATAGACATAAGAGCCACCTTCCCAGAATGCAGCATTAGTGTTGCTGAAGGTGGCTCTTTTACTTTCATAGGCCCTTGGAGGGGGGACAGGTTCCCTTTAAACCTTGCTGCACCAAAAGAAAGCATATAGAATTAAAACCCAGAGTTTCGCAGGGAATTGTGAACCTCAGATCCCTGACCTGTCAAGGTCTCCCAAAGACGGGAGACACTCATGACCCGTATTACATCACCACCGTGGTGGATGACATTTTATGAAATTGACCAGCATTGAGGATCTGACATCCACAGCCTTATGATTACTGCAGTCATCCCTCTGTTTCATGTAGCAAAAAATGCTGAAATTCCTACAATTCACTGCCAATACGCTGGAGAATGTTCTCTGAAAGTTCCACAACAAATCCGCCTCCTGTGTACATGCTGTGCAACTTATATTCTTTGTCCTCGAGTCTTCATCTCTTTTTTTTTTTTTGCCTTTTTTGGTTTAAATGTTTAGATTTTTTTTTTGTATTTTATGTTTGCCCCAAAATCATTTTTAGTGGCATTTTTTACATTAGATCCTTTTTATTCTTTGTCCAATTTTTATGTTTTCTTGATAATTTTGGGTTGACGTTTCGTTTTCAAGACTTTTTCAGCTAAATTAACATTTATGATGATTAAAAATATTGCAAAATGTTTGCACTTTTGTACTCCAATATCCTTATTGTTTTTTTGTTTACTATAAAGTGATGGGGGCGAGGGGCTGTAAAAGAAAGCAGATAGTTATTAAACATTATTATACTTACTGACACCCTGCTGTCCCATGTCCCTCCGCCCTGCCGTGTTTACTTCCGGACCCGATTATTAACTATTAACTTCCGGGATATTCACTGCACTGGCTCCAATAGCCAATCACACCGGCTGTCACACAGAATGGGCGTCTGTGATTAGCTGTTGGGGTAATCTGGAATCAGCCAATACATTCTAGAATGTATGGTCTGGTTTCAGGCTACTCCAGCGGGCAATCACAGATTCTCATGCTCTGTGACAGCATCTGTTTGTCTTTTTGGCCCCTCACAGATGTTGTAGTGTAAAATAAAAAAAAATAAAAAAAAGTGCATTTGCTCTGTGGTATTTAGTAACATAGTAACATAGTTTTTAAGGTTGAAGGAAGACTTTAAGTCCATCTAGTTCAACCCATAGCCTAACATGTTGATCCAGAGGAAGGCAAAAAAAAACCCATGTGGCAACACTTAACTCCACATTGGGGGAAAAAATTCCTTCCTGACTCCAGATATGGCAATCAGACTAATTCCCTGGATCAACGCCCTATCAAAGAATCTAGTATATATAACTGGTAATATTATAGTTTTCAAGAAAGGCATCCAGGCCCTTCTTAAATGTTAGTAGTGACTCCCTCATTACAACATCATGTGGCAGAGAGTTCCATAATCTCACTGCTCTTACAGTAAAGAATCCGCGTCTGTGATTATGATTAAACCTTCTTTCCTCCAGACGTAGAGGATGCCCCCTTGTCCCAGTCTCAGGCCTAAGAGTAAAGAGATCATTAAAAAGGTCTCTGTACTGTCCCCTCATATATTTATACATTATTATAAGATCACCCCTCAGCCTTCGTTTTTCCAAGCTAAATAACCCCAAGTTTAATAATCTGTCTTGGTATTGCAGACCCCTTAGTCCTCTAATGACTTTTGTCGCTCTTCTCTGGACCCGCTCTAGTTCAGCTATGTCTTTCTTATACACCGGAGACCAGAATTGTACACAGTATTCTAAGTGTGGTCGCACTAGTGACTTGTATAGAGGTAAAATTATGTTCTCCTCATGAGCATCTATGCCTCTTTTAATGCATCCCATTATTTTATTTGCCTTTGCAGCAGCTGCCTGACACTGGCCACTAAATGTGAGTTTATCATCTACCCATACACCCAGGTCTTTTTCAGTGATAGTTTTGCCCAGTGTTTTACAATTAAGCACATAATTATACCTTTTGTTTCCTCTGCCCAAGTGCATGACTTTACATTTATCCCCATTAAAGCGCATTTGCCATTTAGCAGCCCAAGCTTCTAGTTTACATAAATCCTCCTGTAATATAAAATTTTCCTCCTCTGTATTGATTACCCTGCAGAGTTTAGTGTCATCTGCAAATATTGAGATTCTACTCTGTATGCCCCCTACAAGGTCATTAATAAATATATTAAATAGAAGCGGGCCCAAACTGACCCCTGTGGTACCCCACTGTTAACTGTGACCCATTCTGAGTGTGTTCCATTAATAACCACCCTTTGTTTCCTATCACTAAGCCAGTTCTTAACCCACTTACACATATTTTCCCCTATCCCCATTGCCCTCATTTTATGTATCAACCTTTTGTGTGGCACCGTATCAAAAGCTTTTGAAAAGTCCATATACACCACATCCACTGCATTTCCTTGGTCCAGTCCAGAACTTACTTCTTCATAGAAGCTTATTAGATTAGTTTGACAGGAACGGTCCCTCGTAAAACCATGTTGATAATGGGTCATGAGGTTATTTTTGTTCAGATACTCCAGTATAGCATCTCTTAGAAAACCCTCTAGGATTTTACCCACAGTAGAGGTTAAGCTTACTGGCCTATAATTTCCAAGTTCAATTTTTGTCCCCTTTTTGAATATTGGCACCACATTTGCTATACGCCAGTCCTGTGGTACAGCCCCTGTTTTTATGGAATCTTTAAATATTAAAAATAATGGTCTATCTATGACAGTACTTAATTCCTGCAGCACTCTGGGGTGTATCCCATCCGGGCCCGGTGATTTGTCAATTTTAGTGATTTTTAGACGATGCCGTACTTCCTCTTGGGTTAAGCAGGTGACATTTAATTGAGACTTTTTGTTATCACTGATCATATTGTCTGTCATGGGATTTTCTTGTGTAAATACTGTTGAAAAAAAGTCATTTAGCATATTGGCTTTTTCCTCATCCTCATCCACCATTTCACCCAGACTATTTTTAAAGGGGCCAACACCATCATTTTTTAGTTTCTTACTATTTATGTAGTTAAAAAATATTTTGGGATTCTTTTTACTTTCTCTGGCAATGAGTCTCTCTGTCTCAATCTTTGCTGCCTTGATTTGCTTTTTACAAATGTTATTTAATTTTCTGTATTTATTTAATGCTTCATCACTACCTACTTGCTTTAAATTTATTATTCTCGGTGCAATTAAAGTGGACAGCTATGGGCTGCCACCCCCAGCTGCCTGGATTTAACTTGACTGGCAATCAAAATGCAGGGAAGCCTGTTTTTTTTTTAAATTTATTTAAACTATTGAAGTAATTTAAAAAATGCGTGGCTCCTACCATATTTTGATCGCCAGCCAAGGTAAAACCAGGTAGCTGGGGGCTGGGATTGTCACCGTGCTAAGGCCCAAGCATTCTGAGCCCTCCATGTTAAAATCCGCAGTCACCCCTGAAAATGGTGCATTCATTGTAGCGCCATTTCCAGGCTCTTTACCTGGCTCTTTCAGTGGCCCTGGTGGTGGTGGCACACTGGGTTATAAGGGGTTAATGCCAGCTTTGTGCTATCAGCTGACACTAAACCTGAAATTCATGATGGTACGGTCTAATATTGGCCTGACAGGGAAGGTTTTTTTTTGGTAATTAAAGATGAAGCCTCTAAATGTGGTATTTTATTTCTAAAAAAAAAAATTCCTGTGTTGTGTTTTTTTTTTTAATGTTCACTAGAAATTCAAGGTGGCTGGATCTAATATTGCCCTAACACCATGAATTTCAGGCTCAGTGCCAGCTAACAATACAAAGCTGGTGTCCCTTATTATCCAGCATGCCACTGCTACCAGGGCCACTGGAAGAGCCGGATAAAGCGTCTGGCAATGGTGCTACGATGAATGCGCCATTTTTAGGGGTGGCTGCGGTTTTCAGCGTGGAGGGCCCAAAATACTTGGGCCTTACCACGCTAAGATTCCCTGCCTCCAGCTGTTTTTTTCCTTGGCTGGCGATCAAAATACAGCGGAGCCAACACATTTCTTTTTTTCTAATTAACTATTTAAGAAATTATAATGGGCTTCCCTGTATTTTGATTGCCAGGAAGCTGCCTCTGATACTTATGTGGGTGATGTTTTATCTCTTTCACCCTTCATCCTCCCTACTTTAATTTTCCAAGAAAATTACCTTTGGGTTTTCATTGGCTGTAAGCCATAATAATCATCATTTACAGAAATAAACACTTGAAATTCCCTCTGTGTGTAATGACTCTATCTATTAGATAATTGCCGTAGCGACTTCCGTCGCGTCCGGCGCTACTTCCGTGGCTTTGTTCGCGTGGCTTGGCTCTTTCTCCAGGACTTACTCCGTGGCCGCGTAGTGGCATTGCGGGCATTGCGAGCCGTTACAGCCCCGCGAACAAACGCACCAATATCCCCCCTGACCATGCCCCAATATCCCCCCTATCCTCCCTGCCCTGACCATGGGGCTGTAGTCTACCCCGCTATGGTATACTACAGCCCCATGCCCAGCCGCCTCTCTGCCCTGCTCCCCTCGCCGCCGGCATGGGGCTGTACTGTACACCGCTATGGTATACTACAGCCCCATGCCCAGCCGCCTGTCCGCCCCTGCCCCTAAGCCCCTGCCGCTGTCACCCCCTAAGCCCCCTCCGCTGTCACCCCCTCAACCCCCGCCGCTGTCACCCCCTAAGCCTCCTCCGCTGTCACCCCCTAAGCCACCGCCGCTGTCACCCCCTAAACCCCGCCGCTGTCACCCCTAAACCCCCACGCTGTCACCCCCTAAGCCCCCGCCGCTGTCACCCCCTAAGCCCCCGCCGCTGTCACCCCTAAGCCCCCGCCGCTGTCACCCCCTAAGCCCCCGCCGCTGTCACCCCCTAAGCCCCGGGCCGCTGTCACCCCCTAAGCCCCGCCGCTGTCACCCCCTAAGCCCCGGCCGCTGTCACCCCCTAAGCCCCGCCGCTGTCACCCCCTAAGCCCCCGCCGGTCTCACCCCCTAAGCCCCGGCCGCTGTCACCCCCTAAGCCCCCGCCGTCCAGCCCCGCCCCGCTGTCACCCCCTAAGGCCACCCCTAAGCCCCCGACCGCTCTCACCACCTAAGCCCCCGCCGCCAAGCCTCCGCCGCCGCTCTCACCCCCTAAGCCCCTGCCGCTCTCCACCCCTAAGCCCCGCCGCCGCGCTCTCACCCCCTAAGCCCCCGTCGTCCTCGATCACTTACACTGTCCTCTCTTCTTCATCACTGATCCTCCAGTCCCACTCCAGGAGTCCTTCGTCCGTCCCCGGGGGTCTTCTGTCTTCTTTTCGCCATCTCCGGCTCCGACGTCCTCTTCACTTCCCATAGAGATACAATGGACCAAAAATCGTCCATTCTATGTCTATGGGAAGTGAGGCGCTCTCTGATTGGTCGCCGTCAGCACAGAGCGACCAATCAGAAGAGCGCCTCACTCCCCATACAGATACATAGCGCTATGTTGCCGATTTTATGCCCGGGCCCCTGGTTCTATTTTCGGGCACGGGGCTCGGCTCTGATCGGTCGTTCCACGGTTCCGGAGACTCGCCTCGCGGCCATTGCTCGCGCCTTAGCAATGGCTCGCAATCATTGCGAGTCGTTGCCGATGCGCTAGCTATCGCCGCGAAGGGCTCATTGCGAGTCTCCGCCCCCGTGGAACGACCGACCACAGCCGAGCCCCGTGGCCGAAAATAGAACCAAGGGCCCGGCCATAAATTTCGCGATACACCGCTAATGTATCTCTATGGAAAGTGAGGCGCTATTCTGATTGGTCGCTGTGTGCTGCCGGCGACCAATCAGAATAGCGCCTCACTTTGAGCGGTAAATTTGAAACTCAAAGTCGTCCATTCTATCTCTATGGGAAGTGAGGCGCTATTCTGATTGGTCGCTGTCTGCTGCCGCCGACCAATCACAATTCCGCCTCACTTCACATACACATATACACATATAATGGGAGATTTACACTTTCAAATTTACCGCTAAAAGTGAGGCGCGATTCTGATTGGTCGGCGGCAGCAAACAGCGACCAATCAGAATACCGCCTCACTTTCCATAGAGATACATTAGCGGTGTATCGCCAAATTTCTGGCAGGGCCCCTGGTTCGATTTTCGGCCACTGGGCTCGGCTCTTGCCGGTCCAGGAAAATCCCAAGGGACCGACGTGCCGGACTTACCGCGTCTGCAACTACTCACCTATCTATTTCTCTATATCTATCTATCTATCTATCTATCTATCTATCTATCTCTATTTATTTAATTATCTATCTCTATATCTATTTCTCTATGTATCTATTTTTCTATCTATATTTTGATCTATCTATCTATCGGTCCAACGACCGACCACAGCCGAGCCCCCTTGCCGAAAATACAACCAGGGGCCCGGCCAGACATTTCGCGATACACCGCTGATGTATCTCTAAGGGAAGTGACGCGGTATTCTGATTGGTCGCTGTGTGCTGCCGCCGACCAATCAGAATCGCGCCTCACTTTTAGCGGTAAATTTGAATCTCTAAGTCCTCCATTTTATCTGTATGGGACGTGAGGCGCTATTCTGATTGGTCAGCGTGACAACACAGCGACCAATCACAAGAGCGCCGGACTTACCGCGTCTGCAACTACTCTCGCCTATCTATCTCTCTATATCTATCTATCTATCTCTATTTATTTAATATCTATCTCTATATCTATTTCTCTGTTTCTATTTTTCTATCTATATTTTGAGCTATCTATCGATCTATCGATCTATCTATGTATCGGTCCAACGACTGAACATAGCCCAGCCCCGTGGCCGAAAATATAACCAGGGGCCAGGCCTGAAATTTGGCGATACACCGCTAATGTATCTCTATGGAAAGTGAGGCGCTATTCTGATTGGTCGCTGTCTGCTGCCGCCGACCAATCAGAAAAGCGCCTCACTTTTAGCGGTAAATTTGAAACTCTAAGTCGTCCATTCTATCTCTATGGAAGTGAGCCGCTATTCTGATTGGTCGGCGTCACAACACAGCGACCAATCACAAGAGCGCCTCACTTCGCATAGATATAGAATGGACGATTTTTCGTCCATTTTATCTCTATGGGAAGTGAGGCGCTATTCTGATTGGTCGCTGTCTGCTGCCGCCGACCAATCAGAAAAGCGCCTCAGTTTAAGCGGTAAATTTGAAAATCAAAGTCGTCCGTTATATGTATATGGGAAGTGAGGCGCTATTCTGATTGGTCGCTGTCTGCTGCCACCGACCAATCAGAAAAGCGCCTCAGTTTAAGCAGTAAATTTGAAAATCAAAGTGGTCCGTTATATGTATATGGGAAGTGAGGCGCTATTCTGATTGGTCCGCGTTAGCACACAGCGACCAATCAGAAAAGCGCCTCACTTCGCATAGAGATAGAGATAGAATGGGCAAAAAATCATCCATTCTATGGGAAGTGAGGCGCTTTTCTGATTGGTCGCTGTGTGCTGCCGCCGACCAATCAGAAAAGCGCCTCACTTTCAGCGGTAAATTTGAAAGTCTAAGTCGTCTATTCTATGTCTATGGCAAGTGAGGCGCTTTTCTGATTGGTCGGCGGCAGCACACAGCGACCAATCAGAATAGCGCCTCAATTTCCATAGAGATACATTAGCGGTGTATCGCGAAATTTATGGCCGGGCCCTTGGTTCTATTTTCGGCCACGGGGCTCGGCTGTGGTCGGTCGTTCCACGGGGGCGGAGACTCGCAGTGAGCCCTTCGCGGTGATAGCTGGCGCATCGGCAACGACTCGCAATGATTGCGAGCCATTGCTAAGGCGCGAGCAATGGCCGCGAGGCGAGTCTCCGGAGCCGTGGAACGACCGATCAGAGCCGAGCCCCGTGCCCGAAAATAGAACCAGGGGCCCGGCCGTAAAATCGGCAACATAGCGCTATGTATCTGTATGGGGAGTGAGGCGCTCTTCTGATTGGTCGCTCTGTGCTGACGGCGACCAATCAGAAGAGCGCCTCATTCCTCCATCTATCCCTATGGAAAGGCGCCCTCCAATCGCAATCACGGCGCCATTTTTGAACATACACAGCGACCAATCACATTCATGGCGCCATCTTTCTGAGGTTGCCGCCTACCAATGAGATAAGGCCGCTTATCTATAGCGCCAAATTTGAATCTTCCGCCTCTTTGTATCCTGTTTGAGGAGAACGAGAACCTAACGCTGGACCATCTGTTGGACTCTATTTCTGCCGAGATATCCATCCTTCGTGAGGGTCTTTGAGGGAGAACTAGAAGCTACCGCTGGACCATCTGTTGGACTATATTTCAGCCAAGATATCCATCCTTCGTGAGGGCCGTCGGGAAGCAAGCGCCGGATCGGGTTCTGCAATTTATCAGCTAAGATATCCTTTTTGAAAGATAACTTTTCACATCAGAGGCTATATTCCTGATGCTAACTTTTATTTTCACCTCTTTTGCAATCTTTTTTTTTCACCACTTTTACTATGTTGCGCCATGCAGCGCCACTGTTCGGACACTTCGCCGCTGCAAGCGCCGACTTCTGCGCTACAAGCGCAAACTTCGGCGCTTCTAGCGGCCTCCGCAGTGCATCAGCCCGCTGTGGCCGAACACTGATTCAGGCGCCGCCCATACACGTTTCTGCTGTTTCCGCTGACCGCCGACCAATCGAATTCTCAGCGTCTCTTCCCATAGAGATGCATTGAGAAATGAGGCGCGATTGTGATTGGTCGCTATGTATTTTCAAAAATGGCGCCGCGATTGTTATTGGTCACGGTAGATGGCGCTCTGATTCCGATTGGTCGGCGGTCAGCGGGGAAAGCTGTGCTTTCCCTGCCGAGGCCCTGGTTCCATTTTCGGCCATAGTGCTTTGCGCCATCGGCCTTCGATTTTTTGCGCATTTCATTAGTTTCATTTTAATTTCATTAGTTAATGTTATTCAGATTTTAATTTTATATATTTTTTTTTTTTTTTTTTTTTTATATAAATATAGTAAGGTCTTATTTTGAATTGAAGTTTTATTTTTGGATTAGTTTTATTTTTTTTTTTTTTTAGTTCATGTTATAAATATTTTATTTTTATACATTTTTATTTTAATTTTTTTTATGTGCATTTATTTATTATTATGTTATTTTATTTTTAATGTACTGATTTTTTCCCATTCCGAAAGATGGAGGAATGAGGCGCCAATGTGATTGGTCGCGGTGTATTTTCAAAAATGGCGCCTTGATTGTGATTGGAGGGCGTCTTCCCATAGGGATACATGGAGGAACGAGGCGCGATTGTGATTGGTCGCGGTTGATCGCGGTTTTATTCCGATTGGTCGGCGCTCAGTGGGGAAAGCCGCGCTTTCCCTGCCGAGCGCCTGGTTCTATTTTCGGCCATATTGGTCGGCGGCATCGGGGTCGCCGCTTTTAGCGCGGAATGCCGCGCTTGGAGCGCCGAACTCTGCGCCAAATTGTGGGAGTGTGTGCAATTTTATTCCGGCGCTCAGCGGGGAATGCGGCGCTTTCCCTGCCGAGCGCCTGGTTCGATTTTCGGCCACGGCGTTTGTGCACCTTGGAAGTGTCTAGCTATGCCCCGCTGTGTTGTGATTGGACAGCGGCAACTTTACAGAGTAGCAATGTGATTCCGATTGGTCGGCGCTCAGTGGGGAAAGCAGCGCTTTTACTGCCGAGCGCCTGGTTCCATTTTCGGCCATAGTGGTCGCCGGCATCGGGGTCGCCGCTTTTACAGCGGAGCGTCGCGCTTGGAGCGCCGAACTCGGCGCCGATTTGTGGGAGTGTGTGCCGGTGCTCACCGGGGAAAGCTGAGCCACACACTCGCACACACTTCCAGAATTCGGCGCCGAGTTCGGCGCTCCAAGCGCGGCGTTCCGCGCTAAAAGCGGCGACCCTGATGCCGCCGACCACTATGGCAGAAAATAAAACCAGGCGCTCGGCAGGGAAAGCGCGGCTTTCCCCGCTGAGCGCCGACCAATCGGATGCTCAGCGCCATCTTCTGAAGTTGCCGCCAGACCAATCATAGCACAGCGGGGCGGAGCTACATACTTCCATGCTACGACCGACCTGAGCCGTGCGCTCTGGCCGAAAACAGAACCAGGCGCTGGGCATCCAAGTCGCTGGTCTCCCTGCATAGCGCCGACCAATCGGATTCACGGTGCCATGTTTTTGAAGTTTCCGCTGCATAATCACACAGCGGCTGGCGTCTGCCGCCATTTTATGAATGAACATTACGCGTCCGTCATCTTAAAGCGCGAAATTTGAATTTTTTCACTATTTAAAACCTAAAAAGCTGTTTTCACAGTACAATCTCACATCAGAGTATATATTCCTAATGCCTATGCTTATATTAACCCCTTCTTTATACTAATTTCATATGAGCTACATTTCACCATATTGATCTGTTTTTTAATACCTTTTTAACCCCTTCTATTCTATTTGTACTCCAGTTGCTATCTCACTATGTGCTGTACTAAGGCCAATTTCTACATTAACCTCTTGTATGCCATTTCCATTTTAATTTTGTGTCACACTGTTTTATAGGGTTCAAACTGCTACATTAACCCCTTCCATTCTGTTTGCTATTCACTAACTGTGTCACTATGTGCTGTACTCATGACATTTGAAAATTAACCTCTTCTATACCATTTGTTATTTATTTTCTCATCCACACTGTTTTATTGGATGTAAGTAGTACATTAACCCCTTCTATTGTCTTGGCTATTCACTGCCTATGTCACTATGTGGTCTACTACTGGCATTTGAATACTAACTTTTTTAATACTATTTTTAATTTTATTGATCGTGCAGTATTTTGTACGCGTGCCAGTGGTACATTAACCCCTTACAGACTGTTCTATATTTTTATTTCTACTTGGAGTGTGTCGTTATACTGTTAGGAGTATATTAACCCATTATATGCCATTTTGATTATTTTTTTGATTATATTTCATACTAATGAGTCTGTAGGACTACTACATGTCTTATATTTAACAGTTTGGATGTAATGCTACCTTACCACTGCCTTATTGCCAGTGGGATATTAACTACTTTTACATACCAAATATATTGCCTGCATGGCATTTTGCACTATATGACCCACTGGGGCCCCTTTCACACGTGCGTTGTACATGCAGATTTACATAATTCCATAACATGTGGTAATATTCCGAATATTAATGCAAGTTTCCCATACCCGCCACCAGGGGTGCGGTTGCGTAAGGTCCCGCTACATCGCCCGATTAATGTTCATTTTTACATTGACCTGCCTGTTTCACCATGTACTGCGGAAGTTGCCTTATTTCTTTTTTCACCATGCTTGGTCACATTGCGCCATTTGACGCTCGCCGCTAATGCCGCTATTTCCCCAACTGCAGAGAGAAAAATAAAAACAACTACTTCCCCTATAATCCCAAAACCCTAAGTTCAAGGTAAAAATGAACGCTACCTCTGCCATTTTGCCCCAACTTCTGCAACTCCACCCCTGCTGGCGGTTATGCGGAACTTGCCGTCATATCGGTACTTTAACCGCTTTTTTTAAAATGTTGGAACTCTGCATTTACAATGCGCGTCTGAAAGGACCCTTACATCCATTTGTTTTGCCTTCAAGTCTCTTTTTAAGGACTTTAAACACACTGATTTCCATTCACAACTACATACAGTAAACATCATTAAATATTTGTTTCGTACTCTAAAGAAGTCCATGATTTGCTTTTCACAGGTTATTGAAATACACACTTTACTTTTATTGTTTTTGCCTATTTATAAATAGTTATTATTGATTGTTTCCTTAACTAACACACTCTAGCTCATTTTGGATTGGATTCACTGCCTATTCTTACAAACATGAGCTCTCCAACAAAAAATACGCTCTTGCCAAGGAGGCTGCATCTACGCCTAAGAAGAAGCGTGCAGAGGAGACTTCGGAAGAGAGACGTCTTCGGTTAGATCGTGAGAAGGCTGCTACGGCGAAACGCACTTCTGAGGAGACTTCAGAAAAGAGACGTCTTCGCTTAGATCTTCGTAAGGCTGCTAAGGCGAAACACACTGCTGAGGAGACTTCGGAAGAGAGACGTCTTCGCTTAGTGATAAGGCTGCTAAAGCGAAACGCACTTCTGAGGAGACTTCAGAAAAGAGACGTCTTCGCTTAGATCGTGTTAAGGCTGCTCAGGCGAAACGCATTGCAGAGGAGACTTTGGAAGAGAGACGTCTTCGGTTAGATCGTGCTAAGGCTGCTAAAGTGATACGCATTGCCAAACTCTCTTCTCCACTGAGACGTTTTCGGTTGGATGCTGCGAAGGCTGCTTCGAAGAAACATAGTTCTGAACTGTCTTCCGAAGAAAGAAGCCAACGAATGGCAAAAAGAGCCATGGCTGAGTGTCGCAGACGCAAACAACAAAAACTTAGAGTCACTGAAGTGAACAGCCTTTAACACCTCCTATGACCTCCATGGGTAAAACAAAAGCAAAGGTTGACAAGGACGCTGTGCGTATGCGCAAGAAGCGTGCGGACGAGAGTTCTGAAGAAAGACGACTTCGCTTGGACAAGGAAAAGGCTGCTTTGAAGACACGGCTTTCAAAAGAGTCTTTGGAAGGAAGGACGGAACGATTAGGCAAAAAATCAATGGCTGCGCGTCAAAGACGCCAACAACAAAAGTTAATGCCTACAGGAGATCCGTCTGATCCTCATACTGCTGCCACCTCTTCGTCTGACCCTCATACTGCTGCCACCTCTTCCTCTGATCCTCATACTGCTGCCTCCTCTTCGTCTGATCCTCATACTGCTGCCACCTCTTCTTCTACTGTGTTAACTACAACTGAACAGCCTTTACCACATCACAAGGCCACATGTAAACGAAAACACTCTGCTGAGGAGACGCCATACAGCAAACAGTCTAACATTATCCGCAAAAAAAGGACAAGACAGATGCGTCAAGATACGCTGTCTCCTATGTCCAAACAAGTCCGCTTGACCCATTTGGCTGCTTCACGTCGTGACGTACGCAAAACTTCTTCCATTTCAACATTGCAACACCCAGAACGGAATATATATTCAACTTCTTCATTTCTTGAATGTTTTGATTCTACGTCCCTTCCATGTCTCATCTATGTAGGATTACACAATAAACATCTAGATTTGTTATCTACACCTTTCCTACATCCAATGGGATTTACTGATCAGGATCATGCTATTGTAGAACATACCTGTGGTCCCATGAAGTTAATATGTGAACATTGTGAGGCTCTGCATTTTACTGCTGAACGCCCATCAGATCAACAGTTTAGTCTTTGTTGCAACAAGGGAAAAGTTAAAGTACCATTACCTCAATACCCGGAGGTCTTCCAACGCCTGCTGAAAGGAGAGAGTGAGTACAGTAAAAATTTGATGGAGAATATCAGGAGCATTAATAGTTCTTTTGCTTTTGCCTCCATGGGTGCCCATGTTTCTCCGCCACCTGGACACGGCCCTTACTGTTTCCGAATTCATGGGCAAATTTATCATTGCACGGGAACACTCCATCCTGCTCAAGATCAACCTCCAGCATATGCACAGCTGTACATTTTAGATACTGCAAGCGCTATAGAACAACGGCTACAGTCTCCAGAAAATGTGAAATGTCATCCAACTTTAATGAGTATCATTGCTCTTCAATTGGATAATATTAATCCCTTTGTTTCGGCCTACAAAATGCTACGTGACGTTGAATTAGAAGAACAACAGAAGGCAGTAGAACATGGCACCGTTATGCCAAATATTATCATGGCCATTAAACAAGACAGACAGCAAGACCTAGACCAGAGGTCCCAATGTCAGTCCTCGAGGGCCGAACCAGTGCAGGTTTTCAGGATTTCCTTACTATTGCACAGGGATTGAATCATTGCCTGCTGTGCAATACTAAGGAGATCCTGAAAACCTGCACTGGTTCGGCCCTCGAGGACTGACATTGGAGACCTCTGCCCTAGACGCTATAACAATCCTACTGTCAATGAAGTTGCTGTGGTCTTTGAACATGCTGATGGAGAGCCACCATTCAATAGAGACATTTTAATTCATTTGAAACCTGATCCAAATAACCCCTTGGCCCCAAAAACACAGCAAGTCAGTATTCTACACAGCAATTTAGATGCATTACTCTATCCCTTATTTTTCCCTCATGGAGAACAAGGCTGGCATGAGGGACTCAAGCATCAAGGTCAAAGTCTATGCAGGGTTACACAGCTCCAGTATTACTGCTATTTGCTGTCTGTACGGAATCGGTTCAATCCTGTCCTGAATGGTGGCAAACTAACACAGCAGTACTTAGTGGATGCGTATGTGAAAATCGAGGCTAATCGCTTAAATTTTATCCGTCAACACCAAAAGGATTTAAAAGTGGAGGATTATTGCGTACTCCAGGAACATCTCCTGAAACAATCTGTTGAGAAAGGTATTCCCATTGGCAAGACGGTCATTTTACCATCTTCCTTTGAAGGCATTCCAAAAAACATGCAGCAACGCTATCAGGATGCCATGGCTATTGTGACTAAATTTGGAAGACCGGATCTTTTCATAACCATGACCTGTAATCCTAAATGGAGGGAGATTACAAACAATTTAGAGCCATGGCAGCATGTGGAACATAGACCTGATTTAGTCGCCCGTGTCTTCAGAATTAAACTGGAAGCCCTATTAAAAGACATTAACATTGGATTATTTGGCAAAGTTTGTGCAATGGTTCATGATATTGAATTCCAAAAGCGTAGCCTACCACACGCTCACATTTTGATCATTCTGGATAGCAAATCCAAACTAAGAACTGAGGTTGAAGTGGATAATATAGTTTGGGCTGAAATCCTGATCCTGAAGATTACCCTGTGCTCCATGAAATTGTGATGCAACACATGATTCATGGACCCTGTGGACAACACAACCCCAATTCGCCCTGTATGGATCTTGGAAAGTGTAAGAAAGGTTTTCCTAAAGATTTCCAAACAAAAACAGTCTTAGCTGAGGTGCATACCCTACTTATCAAAGAAAGGAAGGATCATCCTTTCAACACTATTCAAAGATGATTGATAATTCTTGGGTTGTTCCCTATAACCCTTTCCTACTATTAAAATACAAGTGTCATATTAATGTTGAGGTATGTGCTTCCATTCAAAGTGTCAAATACCTATTCAAATATGTCTACAAAGGACATGATAAAGCCAATCTTGAAATTTGCCAAACTAATATCCACCATGATGAAACACATCAATTCATGGATTCAAGATACGTGAGTGCACCGGAGGCAGCTTGGCGAATCTTTGCTTACCCCATGCATAGACAATCGCACTCCATTATTCGCCTTGCCGTACATCTCCCACATTCTCAACCACTTTATTTTCATGAGGATGACTCTGTTTACAACATCAGTTACACAATGCACAGAAAATCCACTCTTATGGCCTACTTTGAGCTCAATGAGAATGACCCACGTGCTCATGATTACTTATACCGCCAAATTCCAGAGCACTATGTTTGGAAACAAGGTGCATGGGAAATTAGAAAGCGAGGAGGTTCTTCAGTGATTGGAAGAATATATACTGTCAATATGAAAGAACAAGAACGGTACTATTTAAGGTTGTTGTTACTGCATGTCAAAGGAGCAACAAGTTTTGACAACATTAAGACCGTTAATGAAGTGACATACCCAACTTTTAAAGAGGCGGCATTAGCCCTTGGATTGCTCTTCGATGACAGTGTTTGGAGAAATACTTTATTGGATGCCTGTGTTCTCAACATGCCTGCACAGCTTCGTGATATGTTTGCATATATATGTATTTTTGGTCCTCCAGCTCATCCATTGGAGTTGTGGAAAGAATTTAAACAAGACTTTATCCAAGACTACTGCCATGCATATCACTCCAACAGTGAGGAGTGTCAGAATTGTGAAGGATATGCTATGACTGATGTCCACAATGTTCTAAAATTTCATGGCAAAACTTTTACTGATTTTAATCTACCACGACCAAAAAGAAAGCCACACATCGCTCCACTATACAACAAGGATGATGAGTTAAGAAGAGCTCACCAAATGAAACCTACTTTAAATGACCAACAACTTTTGGCCTATGATGCTATCAATCAAGCTTTACATGATAGAAGTCTACAATCTAAGTGCTTTTTCATCGACGGTCCAGGTGGCAGTGGGAAAACATATCTGTATGATTTATTAATTCATGAACTAAGAGGAGAAGGCGAAATTGTCTCACCTGCAGCCAGTACAGGGATTGCAGCTAACTTACTGCAAGGAGGAAGAACCATCCATTCGCTTTATGGCATACCAATTCCAATAAATGAAACATCCGTTTCCAGAATTAAAAATGATACAGATGCTGCACAACATTTGAAAAGTACCAAACTTTTCATTATTGACGAGTCCACTCTGTTATCTAAATATGCATTGCATGTGATAGATCAACTTTTACGGGATGTCAGGACAACAGATATCTCCAAGAAAAATACAACACCTTTTGGAGGGAAAGTCATTGTTCTGGGAGGAGACTTTCGACAGTGTCTGCCTATCATCCCTCATGGTACAAGAACTGACATTATAGAGAGTTGTATTCAAATACTCAAGACAATGGCAGCTTTTCACTCAATTGCCACTCTTCAACAACATGCGTTCCATTGATCCTGATTATAGCAGTTGGTTACTTCAACTGGGAAATGGTGAATTGTCCAATGATTTCAACCTTGGAGATGATATCATTGAAATCCCACAAGACATGATCTGCACTGGCTCACTCATACTTGCTATATTTGGTGAAAACATTCTCATTGATGTACATAACAATGAAAGCATTCAGATTGCTGCATCTAATGCCATTGTTTGTCCTAAAAATGACCATGTGGATATGGTGAACTCTAAGGTCATGGATTGCATTGCTGGTGAATACACTGAATACATTAGTGTGATTCCATTGATCCTGATGAGACAGAAGATCCAGACCAATATCCAGTGGAATTTTTAAATTCACTCACACCAACGGGAATGCCTTCTCATCGCCTCAAATTAAAAATCGGTACCATTGTCATGCTTTTGCGCAACTTTAACAGCAGAAAAGGTCTTTGCAATGGGACTCGCTTGATTGTCATCGCTTTGTTTGACAATATGATTCAAGCAAAAGTCATTACTGGCTCTGCAGAAGGAAATGTGTGTATTATTCCAAGGATTGATTTATCTCCATCAGAGACTGGCTTACCTTTCAAGTTAAGACGTCGACAATTTCCCGTGAAGCCTGCTTTTGCCATGACCATCAACAAATCCCAAGCCAAACACTGGAGAAAGTGGGGGATTTTTTCGCCAGAACCCGTTTTTGGACATGGACAGTTATATGTGGCTTTTTCACGAGTGAAAAGACGATGCAATGTTAAGGTGAAAGTGCTGGATACACCCATTCAAGGCAAATTGCTGCCTAATTCTGAAAATGTCTTTACAAAAATATTGTCTATAAGAATATTTTATCTTAAATTCTTTAGATACATATTACATTTAATACATAATGTACATAACAATGAAAGCATTTCGATTGCTGCATTACATGCCATTCTTTGCCCTAAAAATGACCATGTGGATATGGTGAACTCTAAGGTTATGGATTGCATTGCTGGTGAATACACTGAATACATTAGTGATGATTCCATTGATCCTGATGAGACTGAAGATCCAGACCAATATCCAGTGGAATTTTTAAAATCATTTACACCAACGGGAATGCCTTCTCATCGCCTCTAATTACAAATCGGCACCATTGTCATGCTTTTGCGCACTTTAACAGCGAAAAGGTCTTTGAAAGGGACTCGCTTGATTGTCATTGCTTTGTTTGACAATATGATTCAAGCAAAAGTTATTACTGGGTTTGCAGAAGGAAATGTGGTGTTTATTCCAAGGATTGATTTATCTCCATCAGACACTGCTTACTTTCAAGTTAAGAGTCGACAATTTCCCGTGAAGCCTGCTTTTGCCGTGACCATCAACAAATCCCAAGGTCAAAAACTGAGAAAGTAGGATTTTTTCCCAGAACCCGTTTTTGGACATGGACAGTTTATATGTGGCTTTTTCACGAGTGAAAACACGATGCAATGTTAAGATGAAAGTGCTGGATACACCCATTCAAGACAAATTGCTGCCCAATAGTGAAAAACTCTTTACTAAAATATTTCTATAACAATATTTTATTTTAAATTCTTTAGATACATATTAGATTTAGATACATAGTTACTTTCTAATTAAACACACATATTACAATAAATTAGTTTAGCCATAGATGTATAGGAATAAAAAAAAAATAAAAAAAAATTAGTTTAGCCATAGATGTATAGGAATAGAAAAAAACAAAAATACCAAAAAAATCAGTTTACTTATAGATAAAGACATTATAATTAGTTATTAGATATTAAATAGTAATTTAAGAAATATAGTCGTTAGTGTTCGTTTTCATACAAATATAGTCTATAAAAATATTTTACTTTAAATTCTTTAGATACATATTAGATTTAGATACATATTATTTCTAATTAAACACAATATTAGAATAAATTAGTTTAGCCATAGATGTATAGTAATTGAAAAAACATAAAAATATAAAAAAATTAGTTTAACCTAGATGTATAGGAATAGAAAAAAAAAATACCAACAAAATTAGTTTAGTTATAGATAAAGTCATTATAATTATTTATTAGATATAAAATAGTCATTTAAGATATATAGTCATTAGTTTTAGTTTTCACTAAAAATATATAGTGTATAAAAATATTTTCATTTAAAATCTTTAGATACATATTAGATTTAGATACATAGTTACTTTCTAATTAAACGCACATATTACAATAAATTAGTTTACCAATAGATGTATAGGAATAAAAAAACAAAAAGTCCAAAAAAAATTAGTCTTGCAATAGATGTATAGAATAGAAAAAAACCTAAATACCAACAAAATTAGTTTAGTTATAGATAAAGTCATTATAATTACTTATTAGATATAAAAGTCATTTAAGATATATAGTCGTTAGTTTTAGTTTTCACTAAAAATATAGTGTATAAAAATATTTTAATTTTAATTCTTTAGATGCATATTAGATTTAGATATATAGTTACTTTCTAATTTAACACAAATATTAAAATAAATTAGTTTAGCCATAGATGTATAGGAATAAAAAAAAAAATTACAAAAAAATTTGTTTAGCCATATATGTATCGGAATATAAAAAAACAAAAAAAACAAAAAAATTAGTTTAGTTATAGATAAAGACATTATAATTAGTTAATAGATATAAAATATTTAAGATATATATAAGATGTGGGGAGTCCGTGGTTTCCCTGGGCAGGGGGTGCAAAGGGAGAGACCTCCTTAAGACACCGTACTGACAGGGGAGTGCTACAACCCAGTAATGGGATGCACTTAAGACTGGGAACCTAGTACATTGAAACACGTCAAAAGAAAAATGGTTTTGGTGTATATAAGCATATATGCGAATAACATAATGATTGGTCTACAATATGGTTCCTCGTGTATAGGAAACCAGAGGCTAAAGTTGGTGAGAAAAATGTCCCCAGAAAATCCCTTGGGGAAATATATACACATATATATAGAGCACTGTCACTTTAAGCACAAACCGAAAGGTCATCCACTAAAAATAATATGTAAATAATGAATCTTACAAAGGCACTATAAAAGAGTTGGTTTGCATAACCTTTTTAAAGATTTTTAATAGCCATGATAAAAGTATATAAAATCAAAGGGTAAGCTGTAGAATCGCGCACTGACAGCCGCTGTGGTTCCACAGGGCATGCGCGAGTTAGAGAAGATGGCGCTGGAAGTGATTCCGGTTGCATTTAGTAACTAGGGACGCGCATAGCTGGCACGCATGCGCAGAGAAATGTAAACAACGCTGTAATGGCGGCGCGCAGTGAGATAGCGGCCGCACATGGCGAGTGACACGCTGGGCCAGCAGGATATGACAATTACAGGTAATTAGGCGGGCACCTGAGCTATAAGTGATCATACTCATGTAATCTACTGTAAGCAGGGGATTTAATATTCCTCAAATGTAAATATTGAATGTAAGGGCACAAGCAGTAATCACTATGTAATACTTAACATGGTTGTAAGTTGTATATGCACTGTAAATGATGATTAGGCTGTTAATTGAATAATGTAATCTGACATAGGAGGATGTATAAGAACCCTCAGCATTTGCTTGTAGTGACTGCCAGAGGAAGGTCTGAGGACCGAAACGTCGCTTACCTAATGCCTTGAGAAGCCATTAAAGGCTGTAATCTTTCCAAAGTTGTGTGCTGCAGCCTTATTTGGTATTTATATGTCTGGAGATAGTGGTTTGATACCACTCTAAAGGACTGCTAAGCACTGGGCGTATGCCAACCAAGAGACGCTGCTCACCCCTTTTTTCTCATCATAAGATATATAGTCGTTAGTTTTTTAAGCTTAGAAACATTATTTTTATATTTCATAGTATATGTATATAAACACACATTTTGTTGTAGATTGTAGATGTGTATCATCTAAATGCTTGCATTTAGTGATAAGAACCTGAAGCTCCAGTAGTATAGCTGCTGAGAGATTTCATTTTCTTTTTACAAAGGGTGAGGTTTTTGTGAACAGCTAAGAGACGGGTGGGACGCCTGTTCACACACATCTCTATCTCGAACTGTGTTCTGTACATATAAGTACATACATACATACATATAGGTACATATTTAGACACATAGGTACATATTTAGACACATAGGGAAAGAATAGACATTTTGATTTTAAATCTGAATTCTTCTACTATTTGTTGAATTTATAGTGGGAAAAAAGCAATTTTGCCACTTGCTGCCTAATTGTAACCTACAGCATTCTTACTGTAAGTTGCATGAAATTTATATTGAATTTGTGGTTTACTTGCGGCAGTTGCGGCACATGTGGTTTCGACAGTTTCAACCACCAAAATCGAAGTTAGCTCTGATTTTTAGTGGTTGCATTTAGTGAATCTGTCGAAGCTGTGCTTGCCGTATTTACTGCAAGCTAACTGGAAGTTCCATATACATTACATGTTACTTGCTGAAAGTGATCTGTAGGTAGGCCCTTTGGTGCCAAGTGCAGAAATTGTATTTTGTTATTCCACACCTTCTGCAAATAGCCGAAAAATATCTGATTTAAAAGGAGTCTAAGTATTAATAATTAGGCATAGAGTAGAGTAGGTCCCACCAGCTGTAAGACTACCTTCCCGCGGTTGGTGGGGAAACATGTACTGGCTAAACCATAGATTATGTATATTCAATTTATATATGAATGTTAATAATCTGTACAAAACATCGGTGCCAGTATCTGTACGAAAAGCCTTGCCTTAGAATCATGACATGTACTACACTGACATATATCATACAAACATTGGTAGTTGATAGATACATATCATGTCTTATGTGCATTATTGTCAAATTTGAATGAATAATGTATATATGCATGCTACACTCCCTATTTAGAATCAGGCCGCCATCTTAGACATATAATGGACGACTTTGAGTTTCACATTTACTGATGAAAGTGAGGCGCTATTCTCATTGGTCGCCGGCAGCAGACAGCAACCAATGAGAATAGCGCCTCATTTACAATGGTAAATGTGAAACTTAAAATATTCCATGTATTTGAAGTATGGCGCCATACAGCGCGGCGCTCTTCTGATCGGTCGCCGCCTTCAGTGCGCCGAACAATCAGAATAGCGGTGGCCGCTATGCCGCCATATTTGAAATATACTGAGTAAACTCTACACAGATTCTAGAATCCCGATGCAATCGCATCGGGCTCACAGCTAGTATATATATATGGGTTTCACTTTATGTATTGAATTACTGAAATAAATTAAGTTTTTGATGATATTCTAATTTATTGAGATGCTCCTGTAGAAACACACACACACGCCGCTGCACACACTGTGCTTACACCTCTGTCCTTACTTACAGGAGGCAGCACCTGACGGCAGCCTAGAAAGCCGCATTTACTTAAAATTCAGGGACAAATTAAAAGCAAAGTCTCCTTGGAGAGTCTTTTCCATCAGTGCATTTCTGCTATTATCTCAGTATAATTAAATTTTCCATTAGCAGTAAATTTTTTTTTTTTTTTTTAAAGCTAAAAGATACTTAAATGGAATCTGTCATCTAGGTTTTTGCTCCCCCATCTGAAAGCAGCATGCTGTAGGGGCAGAGACCCTGATTCCAGTGATGTGTCACATACTGGGCTGCGTGCTGCAGTTTTGCTAAAATCTCTGTTTTATCTGCTCCAGATCAACAAGTCCCTAGACTGTTGAGCTGTGTCTAACCCTGTCACCACCCGATTGGAATCTGGCTGTGGATGCTGTGCATAGGCAGAACACTGCTAATCAGTGATGGGGGAGGCTATACATAGCTCTTGAATATTCAGGACAACATGGCAGCAGGTTTACTAGTATTCTAGTGATAATTTCCTGCTAATAAAATCATTGTAATCAAAACTACAGCAAGCAGCCCAGCGAGTGACACCACTGGAATCACGATCTCAACATTCAGGGTCCCTGTTTGTTCATTTTGCTGCTCTCAGATGAGTTGGCAAAAACATGGTGACAGATTCTCTATCAGGGAATTTTTAATTTATTTTCGCCACTTTTTTGAGTCCTTAACTGTCCAGTTTTTCAAAGAACATCCCTTTAAAAGCAATGGAGTAAGAGCAGGTTTAGCAGCAAAAGGAGATGCGGGGCCAGGGTGGAAGAGAAGCAAACACAGAGCCATACAACAAAAGTGCTGTCCCTGCAGGGACAACATCCAGCTACGTAGAAATATACATCTACTATTGGATTTAGTGGTGGCTGTAGATATTTATATGCAGTGACCTCCCCTAGTGGTGACTGTATATATTTGTTTGCAGTGAGGTCCCCTTAGTACAGAATTTTGGAATTTGTATGCTGTGACCTCCCCCTAGTGGCAACTGTAGAGATTTGTGTGCAGTGACCTCCCTCTAGTGGTGACTGTAGAGATTTGTGTGCAGGGACCTCCCCCTAGTGGTGACTGTAGAGATTTGTGTGCAGTGAGCTCCCTTAGTGTGACTGTAGAGTATTTGTGTGCAGAGACTCCCTCTAGTGGGACTGTAGAGATTTGTGTGCAGTGAGCTCTCCTTAGTGTGATTGTAGAGATTTGTGTGCAGTGAGCTCCCCTTTAGTGGTGACTGTAGATATTTGTGTGCAGTGAGCTCCCTTTAGTAGTGACTGTAGAATTTGTGTGCAGTGAGCTCCCATAGTGGTGACTGTAGAGATTTGTGTGCAGTGAGCTCCCCTAGTGGCGATTGTAGAGATTTGTGTCCAGTGAGCTCCCCCTAGTGGTGACTGTAGATATTTGTGTGCAGTGAGCTCCCTTAGTGGTGACTGTAATATTTGTGTGCAGTGAGCTCCCTTAGTGGTGACTGTAGATATTTGCTGTGCAGTGAGCTCCCCCTAGTGGTGATGTAGATATTTGTGTGTAGTGAGCTCCCCATAGTGTGACTGTGGATATTTGTGTGCAGTGAGCTCCCCTTAGTGGTGACTATACATATTTGTGTGCAGTGAGCTTCCCCTTAGTGGTGACTGTAGATATTTGGTTTCAGTGAGCTCCCTTAGTGGTGATGTAGATATGTGTGCAGTGATGCTCCCTCTAGTTGTGACTGGTAGATATTTGTTGCAGTGAGCTCCCTTAGTGTGACTGTAGATATTTGTGTGCAGTGAGCTCCCTCTAGTGGTGACTGTAATATTTGTATGCAGTGAGCTCCCTTTAGTGATGACTGTAGATATGTGTGCAGTGAGCTCCCTCTAGTGGTGACGGTAGATATTTGTATGCAGTGAGCTCCCTTTAGTGATGACTGTAGATATGTGTGCAGTGAGCTCCCTCTAGTGGTGACTGTAGATATTTGTATGCAGTGAGCTCCCTTTAGTGATGACTGTAGATACAGTTAGGGCCAGAAATATTTGGACAGTGACACAATTTTCGCGAGTTGGGCTCTGCATGCCACCACATTGGATTTGAAATGAAACCTCTACAACAGAATTCAAGTGCAGATTGTAACTTTAATTTGAAGGGTTGAACAAAAATATCTGATAGAAAATGTAGGAATTGTACACATTTCTTTACAAACACTCCACATTTTAGGAGGTCAAAAGTAATTGGACAAATAAACATAACCCAAACAAAATATTTTTATTTTCAATATTTTGTTGCGAATCCTTTGGAGGCAATCACTGCCTGAAGTCTGGAACCCATGGACATCACCAAACGCTGGGTTTCCTCCTTCTTAATGCTTTGCCAGGCCTTTACAGCCGCAGCCTTCAGGTCTTGCTTGTTTGTGGGTCTTTCCGTCTTAAGTCTGGATTTGAGCAAGTGAAATGCATGCTCAATTGGGTTAAGATCTGGTGATTGACTTGGCCATTGCAGAATGTTCCACTTTTTTGCACTCATGAACTCCTGGGTAGCTTTGGCTGTATGCTTGGGGTCATTGTCCATCTGTACTATGAAGCGCCGTCCAATCAACTTTGCAGCATTTGGCTGAATCTGGGCTGAAAGTATATCCCGGTACACTTCAGAATTCATCTGGCTACTCTTGTCTGCTGTTATGTCATCAATAAACACAAGTGACCCAGAGCCATTGAAAGCCATGCATGCCCATGCCATCACGTTGCCTCCACCATGTTTTACAGAGGATGTGGTGTGCCTTGGATCATGTGCCGTTCCCTTTCTTCTCCAAACTTTTTTCTTCCCATCATTCTGGTACAGGTTGATCTTTGTCTCATCTGTCCATAGAATACTTTTCCAGAACTGAGCTGGCTTCTTGAGGTGTTTTTCAGCAAATTTAACTCTGGCCTGTCTATTTTTGGAATTGATGAATGGTTTGCATCTAGATGTGAACCCTTTGTATTTACTGTCATGGAGTCTTCTCTTTACTGTTGACTTAGAGACAGATACACCTACTTCACTGAGAGTGTTCTGGACTTCAGTTGATGTTGTGAACGGGTTCCTCTTCACCAAATAAAGTATGCGGCGATCATCCACCACTGTTGTCATCCGTGGACGCCCAGGCCTTTTAGAGTTCCCAAGCGCACCAGTCAATTCCTTTTTTCTCAGAATGTACCCAACTGTTGATTTTGCTACTCCAAGCATGTCTGCTATCTCTCTGATGGATTTTTTCTTTTTTTTTCAGCCTCAGGATGTTCTGCTTCACCTCAATTGAGAGTTCCTTTGACCGCATGTTGTCTGGTCACAGCAACAGCTTCCAAATGCAAAACCACACACCTGGAATCCACCCCTGACCTTTTAACTACTTCATTGATTACAGGTTAACGAGGGAGACGCCTTCAGAGTTAATTGCAGCCCTTAGAGTCCATTGTCCAATTACTTTTGGTCCCTTGAAAAAGAGGAGGCTATGCATTACAGAGTTATAATTCCTAAACCCTTTCTCCGATTTGGATGTGGAAACTCTCATATTGCAGCTGGGAGTGTGCACTTTCAGCCCATATTATATATATAATTGTATTTCTGAACATGTTTTTGTAAACAGCTAAAATAACAAAACTTGTGTCACTGTCCAAATATTTCTGGCCCTAACTGTATGTGTGCAGTGAGCTCCCTCTAGTGGTGACTGTAGATATTTGTGTGCAGTGAGCTCCCCCTAGTGGTGACTGAATACATTATTTATATGACTAGGAAATTTGAAATTTGTAGGTTCATAAAACCCAGTCCTAGAGTTATTAGGAAATAATCAGCACATAACTTTACAATTTCAAGAAAAGATTGTAATCATTAAGACAAGAAACGCTGTCACTGTATAATAAAAAGTCCAGATCACCATAATAACAATGGCAAGTATCATAAGACCAGAGTAAGCACACATTGGGCTAGAAGTGAGCACCATAGTGCGGCATAATACAGATTTTTGTCCTTCTGGTTTCCTCTTTATAGCAGCAGAACTTAGCACTTGCATAATAAATATTTGAGAACTTTCAGAAACAATGTGACAATTATTCCTCATGGATCTAGAGATCTATGGGCAAAGATATCAGCATAGATATCAAGGCTATGGGCCCCATTCTTCATTTGACATTTTTTTTAATCACTTTATTTTTTTTTCTGTGCAAAGATATGAAACCAAACCCTGCAATAATGAATAGAAAGCAAAGAACTATGAACACTTTAACCTCTACTGATGTTAATCTCTTTGCCCATCATAGAATAGCATAAGTAAACTTTCTACATGTTATTTTTTGCAGTTTCTCTGAAGTAGGTTATCGTTACTTCTGTCCATTCTTTATTGTATATTTTTGTTATACGAACCATTGTACTGTAAAGCGCTGCAAAATATGTTGGTGCTATACAAATAAAGCTTTATTATTATTATTATTATTATTGTCGTTAATTCTTTATCTAGAATGATCTGCAGAAATGTTGCAAATCGAAAAAAAATGCTGCACCTGATTCTGACAGAGCTCTCTACATCAGTGTTAGAGGTAGCAGCATGGAGGGGGTTGAATAAAGATTTACACACAGTTTGACAAAGGCGTAAAGCAACTACAGGCTCCAGGAGGGTATAGGAAACGGGCTATAGAAAAGGGAAAAAATAAAGCACACAAAGAGGAAATAAGTGCAGGATAGAAGCTGTGATGAAAATCTCAGCAGCATCCTGGATACACACAGAGCTCACATCCACTCTATATTACTGGGAGGGACACACATACCTCACATACAGCCTATATTACTGGAGAGACACACAGAGCTCACATCCAGCCTATATTACTGGGAGAGAAACACAGAACTCACATCCAGCCTATATTACTGGGACAGACACACAGAGCTCACATCCAGCCTATATTACTGGGAGAGACACACAGAGCTCACATCCAGCCTATATTACTTGGAAAGACACACACAGAACTCACATCCAGCCTATATTACTGGGAGAGACACACAGACCTCACATCCAGCCTATATTACTGGGAGAGACACACAGAGCTCACATCCAGCCTATATTACTTGGTAAGACACACAGAGCTCACATCCAGCCTATATTACTGGGAGAGACACACAGACCTCACATCCAGCCTATATTACTGGGAGAGACACACAGACTCACATCCAGCCTATATTACTGGGACAGACACACAGAGCTCACATCAAGCCTATATTACTGGGAGACACAAAGACTTCATATCCAGCCTATATTACTAGGAGACACAGAGCTCACATCCAGCCTATATTACTGGAGAGACACACAGACCTCACATCAAGCCTATATTACTGGGAGAGACACACAGACCTCACATCCAGCCTATATTACTGGGACAGACACACAGAGCTCACATCCAGCCTATATTACTGGGAGAGACACACAGACGTCACATCCAGCCTATATTACTGGGAGAGACACACAGACCTCACATCCAGCCTATATTACTGGACAGACACACAGAGCTCACATCAAGCCTATATTACTGGGGACACACAGACTTCATATCCAGCCTATATTACTAGGAGACACAGAGCTCACATCCAGCCTATATTACTGGAGAGACACACAGACTTCATATCCAGCCTATATTACTAGGAGACACAGAGCTCACATCCAGCCTATATTACTGGAGAGACACACAGACCTCACATCAAGCCTATATTACTGGGAGAGACACACAGACCTCACATCCAGCCTATATTACTGGGACAGACACACAGAGCTCACATCCAGCCTATATTACTGGGAGAGACACACAGACGTCACATCCAGCCTATATTACTGGGAGAGACACACAGACCTCACATCCAGCCTATATTACTGGGACAGACACACAGAGCTCACATCAAGCCTATATTACTGGGAGACACACAGACTTCATATCCAGCCTATATTACTAGGAGACACAGAGCTCACATCCAGCCTATATTACTGGAGAGACACACAGACTTCATATCCAGCCTATATTACTAGGTGACACAGAGCTCACATCCAGCCTATATTACTGGGAGAGACACCAGGGGCTGGCTGAAAGTGCCCTGGGTGGCAGTTCACTCTGTACAGCCAGGGTCCAAGTGAGTAGTGGGGGGGGGGGGGAGTAGTGCTACTGGGGCAAAGTGAGGAGCGTGGGGGGGAGTGGTACTGGGGTAATGCGAGGAGTGGGGGGGAAGGTGTTTCTGCTCCATGACTTACTGGCTGGCTCCTTTAAATCAAGATTAAAGATGTGGTAGTCAGTAAGAGTAATTTTTTTCAGACCAAGCAGAGGGTAAAATTATGGAATCATGAAAAACAAACAAGCAAAACAACTCTCCAATACATCACTAGTATTCTGTTGCACCACCTCTGGCTTTTATAACAGCTTGCAGTCTCTGAGGCATGGACTTAATGAGTGACAAACAGTACTCATCATCAATCTGGCTCCAACTTTCTCTGATTGCTGTTGCCAGATCAGCTTTGCAGGTTGGAGCCTTGTGGACCATTTTCTTCAATTTCCACCAAAGATTTTCAATTGGATTGAGATCCGTACTATTTGTAGGCCAAGACATTGACCTTATGTGTCTTCTTTTAAGGAATGTTTTACCAGTTTGTGCTCTATTAATAATATTATGAAAACTGGCACACCTGCATGTTTAGGTGCTAGCTAGAAAATAAGTGCAAAAAACTACTAGAAAAAAGCAGCATAAAAAAAACTCACCATGTATGCCAAAAGCAGAATCAAAATGCACTCTCAGGTTGCAGTCAGAGCCCATATGTGAAGCAAGCCCAGCTGCAGGCTGATAAATCACCTCTACCAGCAAAATGTGGGAGGCGATCTGCCATGCATACACTGAGCCTGCTTAGAGCACCATTCACACAGATACAGTTGATGCAGAGTGTCTGAAAGCGACCCATCCTGCGCCGCTGCTTGAGCGATGGGTCGCACAGTACGATACCTCTGCACCACTAGATGAATGGCACCCCTAAGGGCCCAATTGCAACCTGGATAGATAAAAAGTGCAAAAAGTCTCTTATATGATGAATAAAAAACTTTTACAAATGGGATTTTGGTTCATGCAATGGCCAAGACATTTAAGCTGATGACCCACGACAAGGGATCCCATGTTTATCAGTCCTATCAAAAACTTGTGCAAAAAACTACTAGAAAAAAGCAGCATAAATAAACTCACCATGTATGCCAAAAGCAGAATCAAAATGCACTCTCAGGTTGCAGTCAGAGCCCATATGTGAAGCAAGCCCAGCTGCAGGCTGATAAATCACCTCTACCAGCAAGATGTGGGAGGCGATCTGCCATGCATACACTGAGCCTGCTTAGAGCACCATTCACACAGATACAGTTGATGCAGAGTGTCTGAAAGCGACCCATCCTGCGCCGCTGCTTGAGCGATGGGTCGCACAGTACGATACCTCTGCACCACTAGATGAATGGCACCCCTAAGGGCCCAACTGCAACCTGGATAGATAAAAAGTGCAAAAAGTCTCTTATATGATGAATAAAAAACTTTTACAAATGGGATTTTGGTTCATGCAATGGCCAAGACATTTAAGCTGATGACCCACGACAAGGGATCCCATGTTCATCAGTCCTATCAAAAACTTGTGCAAAAAACTACTAGAAAAAAGCAGCATAAAAAAACTCACCATGTATGCCAAAAGCAGAATCAAAATGCACTCTCAGGTTGCAGTCAGAGCCCATATGTGAAGCAAGCCCAGCTGCAGGCTGATAAATCACCTCTACCAGCAAGATGTGGGAGGCGATCTGCCATGCATACACTGAGCCTGCTTAGAGCACCATTCACACAGATACAGTTGATGCAGAGTGTCTGAAAGCGACCCATCCTGCGCCGCTGCTTGAGCGATGGGTCGCACAGTACGATACCTCTGCACCACTAGATGAATGGCACCCCTAAGGGCCCAACTGCAACCTGGATAGATAAAAAGTGCAAAAAGTCTCTTATATGATGAATAAAAAACTTTTACAAATGGGATTTTGGTTCATGCAATGGCCAAGACATTTAAGCTGATGACCCACGACAAGGGATCCCATGTTCATCAGTCCTATCAAAAACTTGTGCAAAAAACTACTAGAAAAAAGCAGCATAAAAAAACTCACCATGTATGCCAAAAGCAGAATCAAAATGCATTCTCAGGTTGCAGTCAGAGCCCATATGTGAAGCAAGCCCAGCTGCAGGCTGATAAATCACCTCTACCAGCAAGATGTGGGAGGCGATCTGCCATGCATACACTGAGCCTGCTTAGAGCACCATTCACACAGATACAGTTGATGCAGAGTGTCTGAAAGCGACCCATCCTGCGCCGCTGCTTGAGCGAGGGGTCGCACAGTACGATACCTCTGCACCACTAGATGAATGGCACCCCTAAGGGCCCAACTGCAACCTGGATAGATAAAAAGTGCAAAAAGTCTCTTATATGATGAATAAAAAACTTTTACAAATGGGATTTTGGTTCATGCAATGGCCAAGACATTTAAGCTGATGACCCACGACAAGGGATCCCATGTTCATCAGTCCTATCAAAAACTTGTGCAAAAAACTACTAGAAAAAAGCAGCATAAAAAAACTCACCATGTATGCCAAAAGCAGAATCAAAATGCACTCTCAGGTTGCAGTCAGAGCCCATATGTGAAGCAAGCCCAGCTGCAGGCTGATAAATCACCTCTACCAGCAAGATGTGGGAGGCGATCTGCCATGCATACACTGAGCCTGCTTAGAGCACCATTCACACAGATACAGTTGATGCAGAGTGTCTGAAAGCGACCCATCCTGCGCCGCTGCTTGAGCGAGGGGTCGCACAGTACGATACCTCTGCACCACTAGATGAATGGCACCCCTAAGGGCCCAACTGCAACCTGGATAGATAAAAAGTGCAAAAAGTCTCTTATATGATGAATAAAAAACTTTTACAAATGGGATTTTGGTTCATGCAATGGCCAAGACATTTAAGCTGATGACCCACGACAAGGGATCCCATGTTCATCAGTCCTATCAAAAACTTGTGCAAAAAACTACTAGAAAAAAGCAGCATAAAAAAACTCACCATGTATGCCAAAAGCAGAATCAAAATGCACTCTCAGGTTGCAGTCAGAGCCCATATGTGAAGCAAGCCCAGCTGCAGGCTGATAAATCACCTCTACCAGCAAGATGTGGGAGGCGATCTGCCATGCATACACTGAGCCTGCTTAGAGCACCATTCACACAGATACAGTTGATGCAGAGTGTCTGAAAGCGACCCATCCTGCGCCGCTGCTTGAGCGAGGGGTCGCACAGTACGATACCTCTGCACCACTAGATGAATGGCACCCCTAAGGGCCCAACTGCAACCTGGATAGATAAAAAGTGCAAAAAGTCTCTTATATGATGAATAAAAAACTTTTACAAATGGGATTTTGGTTCATGCAATGGCCAAGACATTTAAGCTGATGACCCACGACAAGGGATCCCATGTTCATCAGTCCTATCTGGTGCTCAGTCAGTTTAGTATGCAGCGGATCATTATTATTATATATTGTTATTTTCTAGCTAGCACCTAAACATGCAGGTGTGCCAGTTTTCATCATATTATTAATGTTACTGTTTTTGACTGAGCACCCTTCCCCCGGTAGCCTAGCTAAATTTAATCATGTTTTCCACCATCTTGCTGTAGTCAAGCTTACTACCACACCCATACACGTAGGTTTTAAATTGCACTCAGAGGCTTATACCCTCATATGCATTTGTACCACAGACAGAGGCATAAGGTAAGGGAGATAGGGACCTAGTATACATGATAACACCTTGAAACTGGTTATCGGGCTTACATGCAATGGCCAATGCATCAACTAAGATTCTCATATTTGATATTATGTCCTGAAGCAGTTTGTGCTCTATGGCAGGATGCATTGTCATCTTGATAAATGATGTCATCATCCCCCAACATCCTTTCAATTGATGGGATAAGAAAAGTGTCCAAAATATCAATGTAAACTTGGGCATTTATTAAAGATGTAATGACAGCCATCTCCCAGTGCCTTTACCTGACATGCAGCACCATATCAATGACTGTAGAAATTTGCATGTTCTCTTCAGGCAGTCATTTTTATAAATCTCATTGGAACGACACCAAACAAAAGTTCCAGCATCATCCCCTTGCCCAATGCAGATTCGCGATTCATCACTGAATATGACTTTCATCCAGTCATCCACGATTGCTTTTCCTTAGCCCATTGTAACCTTGTTTTTTTCTGTTTAGGTGTTAATGATGGCTTTTGTTTAGCTTTTCTGTATGTAAATCCCATTTCCTTTAGGCGGTTTTTTAAGGTACCGTCACACGCGGCAATATTGCAAGCAATTTCACTGGCAATTTGCTGGTTGCAGTGAAATCATGGACCCATTGTTCCATTTGTACACGGCAACAAAATAGAACAATGTGTCCATGATTTCACTGCAACCAGCAAATTGCAGTGAAATTGCTTGCAATATTGCCGCGTGTGACGGTACCTTTACAGTTCGATCACAGACATTGATTCCAGTTTCCTCCCATTCGTTCCTCATTTGTTTTGTTGTGCATTTCCTGTTTTGGAGACATATTGCTTTAAGTTTCCAGTCTTGATGCTTTGATGTCTTCCTTGGTCTACCAGTATGTTTGCCTTTAACAACTGTGAGGCACCGCCGGCATGATCCCCATGGCCGGGGCGCATCACATGCAGGATCAGGGTATGATCCTGTTCACACTGGCCGGTTTGATAGTGGATGACGCTGTGTGAACCTATCCTGAACACAATGAGTTTAATGTGACTAGTGAGTGGCTCATGAGATCGAGGAAGCCCTGAGGAAAGGGATGTAATGAGTGATTGCTGACAGCCCAAGTAGGTGTGTCAGGTGGGTGTGTCCAGAGGAATAGCAGCCCAGATGGATGAATCAGTGTGGGAGGGGCAGGCACGATAAAGAGCCGGCCAGCTGAGTGATTGAGAGATTCATTATCAGCCAGAGAACAGCCTGAGAGGATGGTGATCTATGAACAGCCAAAGTGCAGAGCCGTCCAGTCCAGGGCTCTGTGTGTGATGGAATAATGGGAGCATGCTAGCTCCATGCCGGTGCCTAGGTCCAGGGTCGTGGCAGCACCTGGAAGGGGAAGCCATGGCTGAACCTGGTGGATACTGGTCCGGGCGTGGAGTGAAACACGTCCGGGAAAGGAGCCCGTGGGGATGCCTGGTGGAACCTGTTATACAGGTAGCGAGACCCGGAACCGTGCCCGGTAAGAAAGCAGTTCTCAAATGCTTGTGTGAACTGTGCACCTGGTGTATCAAATGTGCCAGGCGGGCATAGCCGCCCGAGGTCCGACTAGAAAGTCAGTGAGGGACCTGTGTTAACTATATGTGTATGAGGGCTTAGGTAATTGCCCTGAATGAGAGACTATGGCCTATATGTAAGAGCCATGTATAATGATGGGGAGAGAGAGTGACCCAGCTAGTGTGGATGATATTGGAGGATTTCTGTCCCTGTGGGACGAGAGGGAGGCTTGCCCTGCTGCTTGCAGAGCGTACCCGTCCCTCAACCACGGCCTCTAATGGTGTGGGTGTGCCTGTGGTGCTAGACACAGGGGTAATAGGGCTCCTAGTAGGTAACGGATGAGTTTCCCGGGTACTAAGGTTTGCCAATCCCTGTAATGGACCATGGAGGAGCCACAGTCCATGGATGTATTATGATGGGCTGTGAGCGGATGTGTGGATGCATGTGATCCATGGATAGTGTATGATGGATCACATGTGGTATGTAAGGTCCCGGTCAGGCAGGAATCCTGACTACGGGATATATATATATATGGAGTCATCAGGCTGGGTGACTAAAGCCAGGCGGCAGGTACCGCCATTGGGACCCTCATTTCTGTTATGAACCCGGAGGGGTCATCGTCGAAATGTAACTTATGTATTTATGTGTAAAGGGTATATAGGCCGGAGGCCGTAGCTACCACGGGAGCAAGTGTTAGAGCTCCAATGGGGAGAGAGGTGGTTACCGGTCCCGGGTTACAATAATGGTATATGTGCAATGTTATATGTAATATCAATGTATTATGTGACGTGTATGTGTTAAATGTTAAATGTACTAACCGGTTATTGATGCTGTTGAGAAATAAACGGGTAGTTATGTGAAAAATTATACACATGTGTTGGCGTCATTACGCAGCAAGCGAGTCCCCCGGCTCGCTACCCAGGGCCGGGACAACAGCTAGGCGAACCTAGGCGGTCGCCTAGGGCGCCATCTTCTGCAGGGCGCATTCTCGCCTGACCGGAGTCCGGTCACCGCCGCCCGGCCCTGGAGTTGCGGGGAGAAGCTGCGGCAGGGTGCGGTGGGCGCCGCCATGTTCTTTGTGGCTGGCGCCCACTAACAGTACAGCCGGTCAATAGAGGTTGAGACCTCTACACAATGGCCGTGGTCTACAATTAGCCGCGGCCATTTTGTTGAAGTCTCAGATTCCACCGACCGGCTGTACTGTTAGTGGGCGCCGGCCTCAAAGAACATGGCGGCGCCCACCGCTAGCTGCCGCAGGCCCGCAGCTACTCCTCGCAGGCAGCGTCCTGCAGATGTGCCCTCCGGGCTCCGGCACCCCTGCTCCGCATCCACAGCTCCCCACAATGGTAAGTTATGCTGGAGGCTGTGGGGGAGACAGGGGGGCTGTGGGGAGACAGGGGGGCTGTGGGGGGAGACAGGGAGGCTGAGGGGGAGACTGGGAGGCTGAGGGGGAGACTGTGGGGAGACAGGGAGGCTGTGGAGGAGACAGGGAGGCTGAGGGGGAGACTGTGGGGGATACAGGGAGGCTGAGGGGGAGGCTGTGGGGGAGACAGGGAGGCTGTGGGGGAGACAGGGAGGCTGTGGGGGAGACAGGGAGGCTGTGGGGAGACAGGGAGGCTGAGAGGGAGGCTGTGGGGGAGACAGGGAGGCTGAGAGGGAGGCTGTGGGAGAGACAGGGAGGCTGAGAGGGAGGCTGTGGGGGAGACAGGGAGGCTGAGGGGGAGACTGTGGGGAGACAGGGGGCTGTGGGGGAGACGGGGGCTGTGGGGGAGACAGGGGGGCTGTGGGGGGAGACTGGGAGGCTGAGGGGGAGACTGTGGGGAGACAGGGAGGCTGTGGGGGAGACAGGGAGGCTGAGGGGGAGACTGTGGGGGAGACAGGGAGGCTGAGGGGGAGGCTGTGGGGGAGACAGGGAGGCTGAGGGGGAGGCTGTGGGGGAGACAGGGAGGCTGAGGGGAGGCTTGTGGGGAGACAGGGAGACTGTGGGGGAGACAGGGAGGCTGTGGGGGAGACAGGGAGGCTGTGGGGGAGACTGTGGGGAGACAGGGAGGCTGTGGGGGAGACAGGGAGGCTGAGAGGGAGGCTGTGGGGGAGACAGGGAGGCTGAGGGGGAGACTGGGGGAGACAGGGAGGCTGAGGGGGAGACTGTGGGGAGACAGGGAGGCTGTGGGGGAGACAGGGAGGCTGAGGGGGAGGCTGTGGGGGAGACAGGGAGACTGTGGGGGAGACAGGGAGGCTGTGGGGGAGACAGGGAGGCTGTGGGGGAGACAGGGAGACTGTGGGGGAGACAGGGAGGCTGTGGGGGAGACAGGGAGGCTGTGGGGGAGACAGGGAGGCTGTGGGGGAGACTGTGGGGGAGACAGGGAGGCTGTGGGGAGACAGGGAGGCTGTGGGGGAGACAGGGAGACTGTGGGGGAGACAGGGAGGGGGAGACAGGGAGGCTGTGGGGGAGACGGAGGCTGTGGGGGAGACAAGGAGGACAGGGAGGCTGTCAGGATGGAGGGATGCAGTCAGGATGGAGGGAGGCTGTTGGTATTGAGGAAGGATGGAGAGAGGCTGTCAGGATGGAATAGGCTATTGGGATAGAGGGAGGCTGTCAGGATGGAGGATCGCTGTTGGGATGGCGGAAGTATGGAGGGAGGCTGTCGGGATGGAAGGAGGCTGTCAGGATGGAGGAAAGAAGGAGGGAGGCCGTCAGGATGGAGGGAGGCTGTCGGAATGGAGGGAAGCTGTTGGGATGTTGTCTATATGGCTGGCAGCCATCTCTATTGCGTACGGCCAGCAGTAGTCTCTATTGTGTATTCTCTATTGCGTACGGCCAGCAGCAGTTTCTATTGTGTATTCTCTATTGTATGTATAGCCAGCAGCAGTCTCCATTGTGTATACGGTCCGCAGCCATCTCTATTGTGTATACAGGTAGCAGCTGTCTCTATTCTGTATTCTCTATTGTATATACAGCTATTGTGTTTAGCGTTATAGAAAAGAAGTTGCAACACACAATCAGCGGTGTTTATTCACTCTTTGTGGGGTGGCGCTTCAACAGGCATATAGTCAACAGGCATATGGTGGACTATATGCCTGTTGAAGCGCCACTTGCGGTGTGAAACGGCCATCGCCTTTGAGAACCCCCCCCGTCCTCCCACCCGCATGTAAGACCACACGAAGAGGGAATAAACACCGTTGATCCTACGATGTTGCAACTTCATTTCTATAACGCTAAGCGGAAGTGATGAACCGCTAACTGGAAGTGTGGGACTGGGTTGTTTGAGTGCTCAGCAGGCTGAATGCCGGAGCGCTGGTGATCAGGAAGGGGGCACCCTGAAGCAATCTGCAAGCTGCAGCTCTCCAGAAACACCGTGGACAGATTGGTGCTGGCACCAAGAATCGTCAGAACCGTGACTGATACAGCTATTGTGTATTCAGCCCACAGCAGTCTCAAGTGTGTGTGTAATATATAATAGAGAGAGTGTAAAAAAAGGAAAAACAGCACAAAAAATAGAAAAAAGTGGACTTTATTGCCCAATGCGTGGCCACGGGGGGGCGCCGTTTGCCTTACCTGCCTAGGGCACCAAAATGCCTTGTCCCGGCACTGTCGCTACCTCACACAACCTTCCCATGTTGTTTGTATTTGGACCAGATTTTAGACACAACTAACTGTGAACAACCAACATCTTTTCCAACATTGCGTGTTAATTTACCCTATTTTGATGGCCACTTTACGTGTCCCGATATCGTCGTCCAATTTCGATAAAAAGTCATGTGGTTCGTGCGTTGGCGCCAATATCGTTCGTGCGTTGTGTGGTGTAAATGAACAATTCGATGTAAGAACGATACCAAAACGATATCGGAAAAGAATTATGCAGGCTCTCCAACTTCCCGATATTGGATGGACGATCTGGCAGGATCGTGCTGTGTGACAGCCCAACAACGACTAGGAGAGCAACTTCCCCTATTCACTCCCATGTTAAATGGTCGTTCCCTGGGTCGCTCGTACAAGGGGGCGTAGACATCGGAGTTGTGTTGCCTGCCGATATCGCCCTGTGTAAAAGCTCCTATGCGATCTTGGATTTCAGCCAAAAAAATGCGCGCTCCCGTGCCGTTGTATACAACATCGAAACGATGTTGGGACGTGTAAAGTGGCCATTAGAGTTTGATAATCCTCTCCTTTGTTTCAGTTGACATCTCTCGTGTTGGAGCCATGATTCATGTCAGTCCACTTGGTGCAGCAGCTCTCCAAGGTGTGATCACTTCTTATTAGACGCAGACTAACGAGTAGATCTAATTTGATGCAGGTGTTAATTTTGGAAATGAAAATTTACAGGCTGTTTTCAAAATGTTTTCCTCAGAATTGAGTGATTCCATAATTTTTCCCCCTGCTTGGTCTACAAAAGTAACCATTACTGGATAGCATATTTCTTTTTTCAAGATTCCTTTTAGTGTTTCTTCAAGCCATAAAGTTGCCATTGGAAATTACTTTAGTTTTGTGTCAGGTCTGTGATCTGCTTTTTTTCTACAACATTAAACAACTGAATGGACATCCTCCGAGCCCGGGGATTCCATCATTTTTGTCAGGGGTTGTAATAAGACATAAGGACAGGAGCAGTGGAGTAACTTGAAGCTGATGGGCCCCGATGTGAAAGCTCCAACGGGGCCCCCAATTATTGCAAATCTTTAATAGCAACAGTCTATTTCTATAGGCCAAAGGGACTTTTGGGGCCCCCTAGGCTCCAGGGCATCACAGCTACTTTAAAGCCCCCGTCACACCTGGCGACGGGGCAGGGGATGTCGGAGGCGACTGGCGGGTGCTCTGGCTGCTCTAAAACCAGGTGACTGGCAGGCACCGCCGACATCGCCCCTTTACATGAGGCAACGTAGGGGCGATGACGCCGCAGATAGGCCACACCCCCACGTCGCCTCTATAATGGGCGGCGATCTCGCCCCGTGTGACGGGGGCATAAGACACCCTTGATAGTGATGACAGATATTTAAAGGGTTAACACCAAGAGGGATGTGCTATTCCAGTATCAGTGAAAGTGTCCTTATAACAGTAGGAGCCATCGCCTGATAATAATGTCACGTCATGATAATGACACGCTTTCAGGCTGACGTGCGCTATATATTCATTTTATGTTCTAGATTAATATTATATCTAGATGTATTCTGCCATCTGGTGGAGGAACATGTAAGTTGCAGGGAAAATTTGCTCTTTTCAAGACAGGACTTTGCTTTTCAGCATCCGAAGCGACAATCTCGGAATTACTGGAGTTCGCAACGTAAGAATTTCCAGTGATCAATAGTTCCTGCTCTTTCCTCCTTATCCTGTGTATGCGGTATAGCTTTTGATTTTAAAAATAGTCCTTAATAAAAAAAATACTTCCCGACATGTGACATACAGGTAAGTCATGTGATCCCGTTCTTGGTCGCAGGCTCAGGAGCTGATCCCGCATCTTTGGCAGTAGATGACAGCTGCATTACTCAGCAATGATCCGATAACTGAGCTCAGCTCTGCTCGCTTCTGTTAACCTGTTAAATGCTGCTGTCAATTGGAAACAGCGGAGATTACAGTGTGAAACCGGCCAGGGCGGAAGGGGGCGCTATTCCAATTGCCAAGGATGATCACAAGGCTCTGATAGGGGTCTACTGTAGACCATCATGGTATACATTTGACAGCCTGTCCATGGCATCGCGTTAGAAAGGGACTGTGATTTTTGCCATAAGTGCCAGATCCGGCAAAACCGCAAGTCTCATAGGGAATGAATGGGGCTTGCCGTAAGTGAGCCGTTATGCGACAGATGGGGTAAATCTGCCGCAAACAGGCAAAATGGCTGATGTGAAAGTAGCCTTACATGTTGGTCTATGGAATTTTTAGATATTGTTTAATAAAAATATTGCTTTTAAAATGTATTATTTGAAGTTGGTATTTCTACTTCTTAAGCCATATACCAGGTAATACCTCCTACTAATATCTGTAAATTCTTTAGCCTAAATACATTTTTTTTTAAATTTTTCACCTTTTTCCGAAACTTCATTTTTCGGGATCTGGGGCTGTGTGTAGTTTATTATTTGGGTCTTGAGCTGACGATTCTAATGACACCATTTTTGGGTAGATGTGATGTTCTGATCACCCGTTATTGTATTTTATTGCTATGTCGCGGCCACAATAAAACATAATTTGGCGTTTTTAATAATTGTTTCCTTGTGCCATTCACTGATCAGATTAATTTATCTAATATTTTGATAAATCAGGACATTTTCTGAATGCGGCGATAAAAAAAGTTTCATTTTTTAATCCTTTTATTTTCAAGTTTGTCATGACAGGCAGAACCCATCGATGCCCCATGATCACATCATAGGGCCGCCAATGATAGCCAGCATGCGTTAACTTCCACAGTCAGAAACTGACAGCAGGATTTGTCTAGTTAACAGGCACCTGCGGATCTCCGCTCTGCCCCCTGTTAGGCCGGCTTTACACTGTGATTTCTCACTGTCAGGTTCCGTCCGGTGTTTTGCAGGATGCACCGGACAGAACCTGACAGCCCAGGACGCACAGTACCAGAGGGCATATATGCCCTCCGATCCTGTTTTGTACCGGATTAGTTCCTGCACGCAGCTGCTGCTGTCCATTGCTGAAATTTCATCATAGCAGCTGGAAAGGAGATATGCCCGATGCTGAAATTTCAGCTGTGGAGCTCTCCATGTGCTGAACTACAGCAGCGACAATTTCAGCTGCGCTATCCAGGTGCTGAAGGAGCGCAGCTTGAATTTCATAGGTGCCGCTCTTTCAGCACCTGGCGTCCGAGAACCAGATAGACCATAGACTCCCATGTTATGGGTGCTGCATCGCCCCGATTTGGGAGAATCCGGTTTTGTTTGTTTTTTGCCTTGGACACAAAAAATGCTGCATGCTCCGATTTTGTGTCCGGGGCAAAAAATGAACATAACCGGATCTTCCTGAATAGACACAAAACTATAAGTGCCATCCGGCCCCATAGGGATACATGGGGGCCAAAACCGGATCCGGTTCTGTCCAGTTCACACTGGACAGAGCCACATTCAAAATATTATGGTTTGAAGTCGGCCTTAGAGGCACATGTCTGCTGATCAGATCATCCGACATGTGCATGGAAAGATGTGGGCTCAGTGTGCGACCCCCGCATCAAAGCAGGGAATACCAGCTTAGGCTGGCTTCACATTGCGGGTCACATCCGATCCGAGGCTGTCTGTGTAAACTTGACAGCCCCGGACCGGATTTTGGCCCCATAGTATCCTATGGGGCCGGATAGAAGCCGGATGGCAGAGAGCTGCCATCCGGTTTCTATCTGTCCGGGACAATCCGGAGAATTCAGTATTCTCTCACAAGCAAGCAACGTTTTTGTGTCCGAGAGAAGAATATCTCCTCTAATTGCCTATTCCCGGATTGCCCCGGATTCGCCCGAATCCTCCCGGATCCGGGGCAATCCGGCGCTCCCTAACATGGGAGCCTATGGGGCCGGATTGCTCCAGTCCGGGAGGATCCGGGAACCGGACACATGCAGCTGCACGCCGCTGTTGTTTCAGGACCATGGCTAGCTCCCCGCCAGCCGTGGTCCTGATTCATCAGTGGCAGCAGCTGCGTGCGGGTGCACACCGGATCCGACAGCCTCGGATCGGATCTGACCCGCAATGTGAAGCCAGCCTAAGACATATAGGTATTTACCAAGGTCAAGAAGAGGCTAAAGGTACCGTCACATGCGGCAATATTGCTAGGCAATTTCACTGGCAATTTGCTGGTTGCAGTGAAATCATGGACACATTGTTCTATTTTGTTGCTGTGTACAAATGTAACAATGTGTCCATGGTTTCACTGCAACCAGCAAATTTCCAGTGAAATTGTCTAGCAATATTGCCGCATGTGACGGTACCCTAAAGATACCAAAATTTGATTCACCCCTTCGTTTCCACATTTTAAAAAAAATGTATATGTAAAAAATACACATCAGTAAAAGTCATATCTATCAGAATTGCAGGGTTCTTTGCTGTGTCAACAGTGCAAAAAAACCCCCCCAAAAAAACGCAGTAAGAAGTAAAACCTCATATCTACCCCAAAACTGTATTAGTATAGATGTCAGCTGAGTGCACAAACTATCACAAGGACCCGTCAACTAAAAATGTATAGACTGACACAGGCAAAAAAACAAACTAAAAACAGAAAGCAGGGGTGAGGAGGGGTGAGGAGGGATCACATTTTCACCACCCTTGGAATTTTTTTCATTTTCCAGTAATGGACGATGTCCTTCGAAAGTACAACTCGACCCGCATATAACAAGCCAAGGGAAAGAAAAAAGTTATCAAAGAGCGGGAGGGCCAGCGCTGTCTATGATCAGCAGCAATACAAAAAGTGTGAATGCACATGTTAATTCCAAAATGTACTTAAATGTAGAATGAGATTTTTAGTAAATGATTGGTCAATTTGAGCCACCCTGCCAACATCACGGCAAGTCTCAATAGGGCGGTCCTACGCTACATTTTTTTTATCTACATTGTGCCGAGTGGCCTCCTAAATACATTAAAAGCAGAACCACAAAAATGCAACATGTACCCGGAATATATCAGAACCGATCCCATGGCGCCAGAAAGACAAATAGGGATAAAGGCGGACCAGGTCCGAACATGAGCAGCAAATGCTACAGACGCCCGAACATTATCAGTTGTGACGCCCTCAGTGCCAGACCAGTAGACCATTAATTGCTCCCCCTTATTAGTATATTATTGGTTGGCGGCTGACCCACGTCTTGCCGTGCAAGCTTGGTTTCATGTGTCATTCCGTCTGTCTTTACTATAAATGACTTTGGTTGCTGTTCACACACAGGAAGACTTTAAGTCCATCTAGTTCAACCCATAGCCTAACATGTTGATCCAGAGGAAGGCAAAAAAAACCCCATGTGGCAACACTAATCTCCACATTGGGGGAAAAAATTCCTTCCTGACTCCAGATACGGCAATCAGACTAATTCCCTGGATCAACGCCCTATCAAAGGATCTAGTATATATAACTGGTAATATTATAGTTTTCAAGAAAGGCATCCAGGCCCTTCTTAAATGTTAGTAGTGACTCACTCATTACAACATCATGTGGCAGAGAGTTCCATAGTCTCACTGCTCTTACAGTAAAGAATCCGCGTCTGTGATTATGATTAAACCTTCTTTCCTCCAGACGTAGAGGATGCCCCCTTGTCCCAGTCTCAGGCCTAAGAGTAAAGAGATCATTAGAAAGGTCTCTGTACTGTCCCCTCATATATTTATACATTATTATAAGATCACACCTAAGCCTTCGTTTTTCCAAGCTAAATAACCCCAAGTTTAATAACCTGTCTTGGTATTGCAGACCCCTTAGTCCTCTAATGACTTTTGTCGCTCTTCTCTGGACCCGCTCTAGTTCAGCTATGTCTTTCTTATACACCGGAGACCAGAATTGTACACAGTATTCTAAGTGTGGTCGCACTAGTGACTTGTATAGAGGTAAAATTATGTTCTCCTCATGAGCATCTATGCCTCTTTTAATACATCCCATTATTTTATTTGCCTTTGCAGCAGCTGCCTGACACTGGCCACTAAATGTGAGTTTGTCATCTACCCATACACCCAGGTCTTTTTCAGTGACAGTTTTGCCCAATGTTTTACAATTAAGCACATAATTATACCTTTTGTTTCCTCTGCCCAAGTGCATGACTTTACATTTATCCCCATTAAAGCGCATTTGCCATTTAGCAGCCCAAGCTTCTAGTTTACATAAATCCTCCTGTAATATAAAATTGTCCTCCTTTGTATTGATTACCCTGCAGAGTTTAGTGTCATCTGCAAATATTGAGATTCTACTCTGTATGCCCCCTACAAGGTCATTAATAAATATATTAAATAGAAGCGGGCCCAACACTGACCCCTGTGGTACCCCACTGTTAACTGTGACCCATTCTACAAGTAAAGGGTCCTTAACCTTTGCTGCAGCAAAATAAAGCAAGTACGATTAAACCTAGTGTCCCAAAGGCAATGTGAGACTTAGATCCCAAACCTATCACACCTCTCCAAAGGGACATAATAACCTTAGTCCAACACTGTTATATCCATTTTACTAAATAACACAGAAATATGGCTCCAACATCTGCAGAACTTTCTTTTCCTCACTACATATAGGTTAGAGATCTCAGGAGAAGCGATCTGTAATCCTACATTATGTCACGTTCTCCCTGATGACTGTAAGGAGGTATCCATGTAGAAGAGGGGAACCACATTCCAGCCTTAATCCAATTATCACAATCGTGTCATGTCTTACAATGGTGCGTAAAGCGAAACATTGCGGCCTGTAATTATATCTTCCCTGTACGGCCTCGCTGGCTACATCAGTGCCCACCTCATATTGGAATTTTGCAGATTATACGTAGAATTATTCTATACAAAAAGTGGAGGAACTTCATAAATACATTGTATCACCGATCTTCTAGTGACACTGAAGTACAGTCTGTAGTCTACTCCAGAGCTGCGATCACAATTCTGCTGGTGACATAGATGAAATCTCTCAGGATTGGCCACTGTCTCAATATCTGCACACAGTTCACCCTGGTAATTTTGAGTCCTGAAAAAGTTTAGTATTTACAGTTATGGGCAGAGCATGAGATGAGTGGACCTGTGGGTGGTCGGGTCCACCGGGCCTGGACAAACGTTTTCGAGAAGTCCAATTCAAGACCCGGATCCGACCAGAACTTCACCCCAGACACATATTCCCATAGAAATGCATTGTGACCCGAACTTGTATGGTGAAAATTTCTCTCTCGGTTGCTCTCTTTTGCTCTCTTTTTCGCTCTCTGACAGGAGTGTTTGTATTTTGTTACTTGATAAAATTAAACTACTAAGTGAATGTGACTCACCCCTAGGGCCGTGGGGTACTCGGAGCTGGGCTGGTTCGGTCTTTCGGGTGGACGCACAGGGGCTGAGACCTGGCTCCGTGGCCCTGCAGAGTCGCTAAAAATGCGGGGGATATGATTTAGGGATAAAGGATCATGTCGTTACCCGCGGTATTCGGCTATTTGGGTCGACGCTTTCAGACGGGACCACTGGGGATTATGGATGGGCAGCTATGGTGGTATCACTCCCCACAGATGGAGGGTATCCCCAGGGCAACCAGAAAGGTCTATGGCGTTGGAAGGGCATTGGAAAGCAGGACGGAGGGCGCAAAGTAACAGACAGACTCAAGGTTGTTGTTTCCTCAAGTCCTTTGCTGGTGGTGCAGGTACAAGCCGGGACACTGTCAGGTGATGGCAGGGCTGCCACCAGGGGGGTACTGCTCTGCCTGGAGTCAGGGGCCCCAGATCTGACAGCAGGGGAAGTGTCTATAACTGCAGGGGGTGTGGCCATTTGGAGCAGGAAGCAGGAAGGCCCTCCCCATGGCCGACACACGCTGACGCTGTTTTGCTTTTAGCCAGCAGCAACAGCAGCAAGCCAGCAGCACTATGTGAGCCATCTGTGTCTGTTCCCTCCAGCTGACAGAAAGGTCTCTTTACATTATAGTCTGTGTAGTGGGCGGGGACGGCTTTTCGCGCTATTTGGCAACCCCGGCCCATGATGGTAGGCTACACCACTCCCCTTGGAACACACGTGGTGCTTGTTCTTTTTGTCAGGTGCCATTACACAGTCATATAGTACAGTCTCTAGGCGCATGGGACCTGGTTCTACTGGGTCAGTACATCCTTTTTGTGATGCTAAAAAGGACTTGCCCCATGGAGGCCATGGGGTACTCTGAATCAGGCCCGACATCCTCATCGAGGGATGGGATGTCACGGTGACTGGAACAGGCCCGTGACCCGGAGCCGTCAATAAAAAGGGGAATTCATTGAGAAGGGGAGAACGGGTTTTAGGGATTGGTTTGTCGTGACGCCACCTGAAAAGGCTGACACTGCAGTCCGGGACCTCAGGGGATAATGGGATGGCAGCTGTGATGGTTTTGCTCTCCACGGGTGGAGAGGATCCCCAGGGCATCCAGTGTTGAGGGATTGGGGTAATGGAGGGACAGCGGGCCAGATCTGGCTGCAGGGAAGGATCAGAGCGGCTCACATGCAGGGCTTTGTGGCCTGTGCGGGTTATCAGTCTACCTCTCCTCAGGCAGGTAATGAACAGTCTCACACACAGTTCTGAGTTTCAAACCCGGTTTACTGACTCCACACCTACTGACCGACTACTTTCTGTTCTTTTTTCCTTTTGTCTCCTGTCCCACTTCCTGACTGCTCCTCCTAACTTCCTACCCTCCAACTTTCTCCCCGCCGTCCCACTGACTACCTGGGCTCTCCCTCTATCGGGTCCGCCCACGATCCCTGGGACCGGGTGTGTTGGGTGCTTTTGTGGGTGTCTGGACTTACCATCGCGTTTACTGAGAACAGGAATACTACACCCGTGAATTGGGTGCAGTACCCCTGTGTGGCGACCAGACCGCGGGGGCGCCACATTGGATAACCTTATATTGTAATGAAACAAGTTTAAAACAAAATGTAGCATATAATCTATTGAATACCGCCAGCTGAGATGTAAATGTGAAATATTCCCGTACAGTAGAGACAGGCCGGGATCAGCGGCTGTAAACTTGGCGAGTTTAATCTCCCGCTTATAATTTAGTGACTGTTCCCCTGACGGTGACATTCGTCTGATTCTCCTATATTGTGTTGACTGCACATATGATTCATATTAGGGTTTCTGTAGCACCTGCAATCAGACCCCCACACGCTCCTATTACTGGAGGATGAGGGGGGGTAGATTGGAAACATATGTGGTGCTTTACACACATCACGTGAGGTTAGCTGAGGTTTTATTTTGCACCTATTCAGCATTCAGATGTCATCAGATGGATACAGCGGGATAGCGGGAGGGGGTAACTGTATCCCAGGCAAAGCGGGCAGGAAAAAATGATCCATGACAATTCCCCGGTGTTTCTAATCAGTGCAAAAGGGGGTGAAGACAAGGCACGGCCTCGGGGCATGGTCTCTCCAAGACGTACACTGAGGCCTGCATAAATACTTAAGGATGGAGCGGGTTGAATGTCCATTGAAATTAACATGACAGTTTGCAAAAACATTTTTGGAAAACTTTTTTTTTCTTTTTTTCTTTTAATCCAAAAATGATTAATAAAATGGACAGGTCACATAAAATACAAGCCATAAACATTACATTTTATTTGTTGTTGGGGGTAATATAGCAATAATGATACCAATATTACTGAAGTATAGTGATAGAGTGCTATGCATTAAAAGGCACACAATTAGGGGGATTTCTGAAGGTTTCTTATTTATGTAACAGCTGTGTTGTTTAAGCGGTGCTAATTAAAACTAGATAAATTAGGGTAGTTGAAAAGAATATGCATTAACTCAGTTGGAGATCAAGTTTGATGTGTTTCGCCTTGTCCCACTTCTTCCTGTGCTGACCCTCTGACTAAGCCTCTGATGAGGGAGCTTGGGATGAGTCACAGATAACTTATTAGATGAAATGTCCTTTGTGTAAAATGGTTATTATTGATTGCAATATGATTAAAAGTAGATTTTCACATATTCTGTATAGAGAGGTCCATTCTTATTTCTGCTGCTTGGTCCATAAATGATCCCTTCTGACCTAATCCCTTAATACCTTACTGCTTGTAAAATCTGAGCCAAGCAAAACCCTCTTCTTTGCTTTAGGGTAAGTTCACACATACAGTTTTAACCTCGGTTTAGCAGCGGAAACCGCAGGTCGGTTTCCATGAGGTTTATGCAAATTTATGTTAATCCAAAAGCGGCTTTTGGGTTAACATATAAACCTATGGAAACCGACCCCCGGTGTGCACACACCGGCGGTTTCCACATGCTCATCTGTTGCTAACCCGCTGGGTTCCCAGCGGGTTAGCAAAGAATGATCATGTTCTATAAACCGGCCGGTTCTGCAGTGGCTGCAAGCAGAATCATGTGCTGCTTCCAGCCGCTGCAGAACCGACGCCACTAACCCGCTGTGCACCCGCCCGTCTCCCGCCGCACATACCCGACAGGAAGCCGGTGGACGGCTGCCGAGCTTCCTGTCGGGTCCGCCCAGCCGCCGCCGACACTAAGCCGACGTATGTGTGAACTTACCCTTACCCTACGCTGCTCTTCATCTCCAAGACTTCTCTCATGCTTCACCCATGCTCTGGAAATTGCTACCCCAGCACATAAGACTTTTACTTCTTGTCATGCCTCGGGATTCAAACCGGCGATCCTGTGCTGTGTGATTGGCCTCTTTCACCTCTGAGGCACAGTAGGTTCTGTTTCTTTCTGTTGCCCTTGTTTCATTCCTCTTTAGACAACAGGTGTTTCCAGTTGATAATTTAGTCTGCCCTATCATCTTTTGAGTTCGGCTAGTTAAATCTTCCCCTGGCTGATCTTTCCTGCTGATGGCATTCTTAGTGGATTCTGTTTGGAGTTTCAGCCTTACTGCTTTTTGGATTTCTGCACGTGAGATAGAGATCAGCAAAGTTATTATCTCTTCTGTTTCTTATATCATTCCTACTGCTTTCTACTTTTTTTTTTAGCTAAAAGGCATTTCTTTCTACTTCACGATTTCACTCTGTTTTTGTGCTTTCATATTTTCTCACTCAGGGATTCTTTGTATCTTTGCATGCCCCTGATTCAGAGTTATAGTGCTCTTCCCTTTTCCCTGATTCCTAATGAGGGACGAGGCGCACTCAAATACAAAGCCAGGTCCGAGTTGTCTTCTTCTAGTCCTGTGGTTAGGGTTATTCCAGCCTGTGCAGGGACCACTAGGGACTGCGTAGCTAGGAACCTTAGTCTGTACAGGAACCAGTTGAGTCAGGTGTGTTTATTCTGAGATGGGCTATAGGTTCCTGAGTGGATTACTACCAGAGCATAACACTTCCAAGAAGAAACTTCAGCTTTTCTGAACACCATGCACCCCTTGATAACGCTTTCTCCATTACACAATTATATATATAACTTCTGCCCTCACATTCTGTCGCTCTCCCACACTGATTTTACACCTTCGTGGACAGAGTCCTCTCATTTTCTTCAATCACATGGTGACAGAAGAGTAAATTGAAGGTTACAGACCCCCAAAGCAAAATTTGCACCCCATAATGCACTAGGGACTGAGTGTGACCCCAATAATTAACCCCTTGTATGGCAGACTGATGCTTGTCTTTATCATTTGCGCAAAACTTTCAGTTTCTTTCGCAGGAATGCCAAGTCACGTCAAGATAACGCCGCCACCCTGAGTCATACTGATGCCTGGCGAGGAAAGGAATTAAAGATTAACAGGTTACTTGGCGAGATATTAGATAAAGCATGTGAGACGTAGGATGCTGCAGAACGCACATCTTAAAGAGACACTGTAACTGGTGAGCTTACACCATGTGCTCTGCAGAATCCTTCACCCATCCCTATTTATTTTTTATTTTTTATTACATTTTTAGAAAGTTTATAGATTAAAATGTAATTAAGTAGGATAAGAATATTCGCCAGGCAGGGAGATAGCATTTATACTAGAGCATGCAAGGATTAAAGGGGTTGTCCACTACTTTTGTAATGATGCCCTATCCTTAAGATAAATCACTAATATAAGAATGGTGACCTGCACCGATCATTTGTAATCATGTCTGGTACTGGCGAGTTGTAAACGGTGTACGAAGTGGAATTGCACAGCTCCGACCACTGTGTAATGGCCGCTGCCAGAAGACTGCGGATCAGCTCTACTGAAGAGAATAGGTGCTCATCAGCGGTAAAGCACCCCCGCCTCCTGGCTTTCTGCCTGCTAGAGGCAGTGTGCTACTGATTGATTGACAGTTCGGACAAGCAACGGAGAAGCAAGGGTAGTGGCATAACAATTACGGACACAGAGGTTGCAACCATGTTCAGGTCCAGGGGTGGAGGGGCTCCAGGACCCCAGCACCTAGTTCAGTTGGATGTGCATCTGAGTACATGGAGGAGATATATACCAGAATAGGGGACATGTATACCAGGATGGGGGAGACATATACCAGAATAGGGGACATGTATACCAGGATGGGGGAGACATATACCAGAATAGGGGACATGTATACCAGGATGGGGGAGATATATACCACAATAGGGGACATGTATACCAGGATGAGGGAGACATATACCAGAATAGGGGACATGTATACCAGGATGGGGGAGATATATACCACAATAGGGGACATGTATACCAGGATGGGGGAGATATATACCAGAATAGGGGACATGTATACCAGGATGGGGGAGATATATACCAGAATAGGGGACATGTATACCAGGATGGGGAAATACCAGAATGAGGGACATGTATGCCAGGATGGGGAGATATATATCAGAATAGGGGACATGTATACCAGGATGGGGAAATACCAGAATAGGGGACATGTATACCAGGATGGGGATAATATATACCAGAATGTGGCCAGGATGACAGACATATATAGTAGAATGGGCTCAGGATGAGGGACATATATACTTGGAAAGGGACCATGATGGGGGATACGGTATATAGACAGTGCTGTGCAAATTAATTGGGACAAAGCATTTTTTTTAAGTAAAATCGCAAGTTGGTTACCGGTCAGTGATTCAAACCAGTTTTACCTGCTTTGAACAGGTGTGAGTGTACAACCTTGAGTAACAAAATGTGGTTTGACTGGTTTTAGTCATAAAATACCAGCTAGCTGCCCCTCAGCTTCAGGTGACAGCTTGTTTCTGTGAGGAGTGGTTTAGTGGACTTTTTCTCTCAGTGTGATTCGTGCCTGTAAAAATGGATGTTACTCCACGGATGAGTCTAGAATTATTACTCTTAATGAACATACAAGTCTGACTGTAAGAGAAATCGCTTCCACTGTTAGTAATGGAAAATCTACCGTTTCCAGAATAATTCGCACACACAATGAAACTGGATTATTTTCTCAAAAACGAAAAGGGAAACGTGGGAGAAAAAGGAAAATGACACCAAGAACTGAGAAAACACTTACCGGTATAAGAAATAGTAAAACTAATGCAAGAAAAACAAGACTTGCTTTGTCCCAATTAATTTGCACAGCACTGTAGTAGAGTGTGGCCAGGATGGGGGATATATATAGAATGTGGTCAGGATGGGGGGCATATAGACCTAGAAGGTGCCCAGGATGGGGGACATTACTACCTAAGGAAGAGGGTGGGGCAACTCCTATGTCTTTATAAGATTTAGAATGCTACAAGGATACGTACATCTGACCAACAGATCCAGGTCCAAATTTTGCACCTGGGCCTATCAGACTCTAGTTATGCCACTGAGCAAGGGAGCACTGAAGCTAGCTGTATTCACTGTCCAGCAAGCTTCAGAGCAGCACTTACAAGCTCTATGGCTATAGCACAGAGCTTGTAAGCATTGGGCTACTTGCCTAGGAGATTGGCAACCAGCAGAGGTGTCCGGTAATCTAGAAAATAAGCAGTAAACGATAAAATTAAAAATGCTTCCATTCTTTAGAAAACATTTTTTTTAAAAAGAAATAAATTGCAAAGTTGCTTACTTTGCAATTTTACTTATTTATGATTTAGAGACAACCCCTTTAAGGCTCAAAATAGTTGCATCCTAAAAGGGTCCAATTAAGCATGAGGAAAAAAGTAGGTTGCAGTAAGTAATAGGAAACCCTACACGGCTCCCATTGAAATCAAAGCAGCATTTATTTAAACTTTTAATTTGGGATTCATTGTCATCGGCATCACTCACCTCCCAATGTGGAAGCGAGCGGCACTGAAAGGAGCCCTTAATGCACGGACATGACTGTGTTCCTCCAAGGCAACAAACTTTCCTACAGTTGCTTTTTGCTCTGGTATAAAACAGTGGACTTATATACAATCTGACACCAAAGTAGACAGTTTTTTCCTCATTTTATTCCCAGTGCGCCCCTGTATATTCCAATTGTGTTTAGTTATTTTTTAAGGCTGCTTCCACACTGCAGTTTTTTCACTGATCATGTCCATCAGTGTTTGGGTGCCAAAACCAGGAGTGTCTCCAAAACTCAGAACAGGTGTCAATCTTTCAATTATAGTTTTTCTCTGCAAGTTCCTCTCCTGGTTTCTCTCCGGGTTTTGGCACACAAATCTGATGGACACTGATCAGTGAAAAAACTGCAGTGTGGAAGCAGCCTAAATTGGCCCTGGAGTCTCAGAGATCTGGACCTTTTTGTTTTGTGCTATGTTTTATGGTCTTTGACAGCAAATGTTGTTCACAGGATCCTCTGGGGCGTGTCTTAGTGGATCCTCTGGGCGTGTCTTAGTGAGAAAAAACATAAAATCTAGGACTAAATAAAAAGGCCCATATCTCTGGATCTGAGTGGCGGATTTCAATAATTGAACAGTATATTCAGGGGAGCAGTGGGATTAAAATAAGAGCAAAAACTGGAGATTTAAACAAGGCAGCCCTTGATATTAAGTATCAGGGTATTTGAAAAGGGGCTGCTTTATAGCTGACTCTGCTTTTATTAGCCCGTGATGTTGTAATATGTTCTGATCTCTCAGAGTCTTCTGTAAAACCATTACACCGTCACTTTGAGTGGAAGCCAAAAAAAAGTTAAAAAAAAGTAAAAAAAAATGCAAAAGCAACAGATGATGTAACAGATATTAATAGAGACACATGATTTACGGCTGAACGTGTTTGGTCATAAATAACCTCGGTTTTCACATTGCAATGGAATAGGCCATCTGCCAACCTGCCTGTACGGCTGAAATAAATCTTGCTGTTTCAGATATGAAGTCATCAGTACCTGTCATGTGCTCCCTCCGTATACACACCAGGCCCAATGTTTATCTACACCATGGAACGGTGAACTGAGAAGACCTCGGGCCCGCTTGTACATTTTGTGCCTCGTCTGCTACTTTTTCTTCTGTTATCTAAGATATGAAGTGTCTTCTGCTTCTTTTCTGTAAAAGCGCCTACGCATGTCCTACAGCTGTTGTCCGACAGCCACTATCCCCCCCAACCCATGAACATTAGGTTCAGCAAACTCTGGTATTGGCTGATCTCCCCTGTGGACAAGAGGATGGGGTGATAATTCAATTTTTCTCTTTACCCCAATATTATTTGTCTGGGAGGTCCCCCAGGAACAGAATTTCCTTTTTTTTAATTTCACATTTAATTCCACAAAATTCCTTTAAAAGTTCATTTAAATCAATAGATCTTAGAATAATAATAATTTCCACAATTGATGTGATTTAAAAAAATGTTCCTGTGCTGAGATAATCTTATATATGTGTCCCTGCTATGTACTGTGTAATGGATGTGTCTGACCGTACAGGGACATGGTCTGATCATACCACATCTCCTGTGCAGAGATAATCTTATATATGTGTCCCTGCTATGTACTGTGTAATGGATGTGTCTGACTGTACAGGGACATGGTCTGATCATACCACATCTCCTGTGCTGAGATAATCTTATATAATTATATATGTGTCCTGCTATGTACTGTGTAATGGATGGGTCTGACCATACAGGGACATGGTCTGATCATACCATATCTCCTGTGCTGAGATAATCTTATATATGTGTCCCTGCTATGTACTGTGTAATGGATGTGTCTGACCGTACAGGGACATGGTCTGATCATACCATATCTCCTGTGCTCAGATAATCTTATATAAGTGTCTCTTTAAGTATAAATAAGTATACTCTTTCCTGTGCTGTAATGTCTGTATACTCTTTCCTCTGCTGTAATGTCTGTATACTCTTTTTGCTTCCTCCCCGGCCCAGGAGATGGGGTATGATCAGACCATGTCTCTGTACAGTTAGACACATCTATTACACAGTACATAGCAGGGACACATATATAAGATTATCTCAGCACAGGAGTTGTGGTATGATCAGACCATGTCCCTGTACGGTCAGACACATCCATTACACAGTACATAGCAGGGACACATATATTAGATTTTATCAGCACAGGAGATGTGGTATAATCAGACCATGCCCTGTATGGTCAGACACATCCATTACACAGTACATAGTGTGGAACTCTGCAGTATAGGCAGCCACAGGAACACTTAGTGCATGGAGGGATTTTCACAACAGGTGCCCTTACACACACAACACCTTCCACCCCAGGCCTGTAGGGAGAGCCCCACTTGCTGCCTTAGGCAAGATCCCCTATAAATACATGTGCTGGGGGCGCGGAGTTAGTCAGTCCGTGCAGTACGGAGCAGTACTGTGAAGATAACCTGGTAGTGCAGCCGTGCTAGGCCCAAGCCAGAGGAGAGCCTAGCCAGAGTAGAGGAACCGAGAGTGAGGGTCGGAGGCAAGGCGAGCAACCGATTGGGGCAGAGGAACCATACTAGTTTCACCCCAAGGAAGCAACCTCGGACACCGGAGTCCGTGTCTGCTAAGGAGCACTTAGCTCAGCAGAAAACACCGTTTCACCGAGGAGACTCTAGTCTCCCGGACACCTGTATCAGCAACCAAACACAAGAGCCAGGAACCGCATGAGAGAGAGAAGCGGCAATCGACAGAAGGTTTTTACTAACCACTAGCCAGGCCAGGTTTTACACAGGTCAGGGCTTCAACACAAGTAAGACAGGGACAAGGAGGCCTTACAAATCACTCGCTGTGAAATCATGAAGTGCTTCCCGACCACCTGGAGTGTAACCTGGACAGTACCGGTTTAACATCAGTAAAGGTACGGTAAAACTACTCCCAGTGTGTGTCAGTCCTTACAGCCCTGATCCTGTCCAACCAGAGACTGTAGAGACATCCTGCCTGCAGAGCCACCTCCCTGTGCCAAATCCTATTCTCACAGCACTGTCCCAGGACCCCGCTCCACTACGCGGGAAGCATCACCAGGCTGCCCATCCATCATCCCCGGGGTCTGCAGCAGCGCTGGTGCCATCACCAGACACCGTAGGTGGTCATCACAAACTATTTAACAAAACCCCACCCCTTTTTAAGCGACCGCCAGGGCACTGGACCCAGGCACCGACCGCCAGTGACATCCCCAGTAACCAATGCCCAAGATACGAGTACCCCAGCCTTGGGGTGGTCACTTCCTGGCGTCCAGGATCCCGTGCCCGTATCACCGGGTACTGTGTGCCATGTATTGACTGTGTTTTGTGAACTGTTGCTATCGGGCCGCCATTACTGCGCCAAGGGGGCGTTAACGGCCGAAAGGGTGCGAAGACAGGCCCCGCCCCGTCTCTACCGAGAACTGCCGAAGCGCAATGACCCGATCCGGAAATTCCCGAGTACTCAGCTCTCCGCCTGCGGAGCCATCGCTGTTTTGTTTTAAAGAGACTGGCCATAATTCACTAGGGGGGAGAGAGGATGGATGCAGAGGGGGATGCACAGTTCCCAACCCAGATCCCGCTGCTAATGCAGCGCCAGCCAGTACCTCAGCCGGGACTTCAGCCGGTGGAGTAGCCGCAGCACTAGGAGCAGTAGCACCGATCATGCCGATCTCTTTGCCATATGTCCCGGGAGCTAAATGGTTATCTCAGTATGATGGCCGGCCAGACACCTTGGCTGGATTCAAGCGAAAACTATGCAGCGTATTAGATATGTATGCAATGTCTGGTAAACAAAGAGCATCTGCTGTATTAGGACAATTGACAGGTGCAGCAGAGTTGGAGATAGAAACCTGGTCAGAGGAAGATCAGGAATCAGACACAATGTTATACAACACTCTGGTTGAGTTTGGAGAGCGTGCGATTGCTCTGAGGCTTGTCCTCAGCATCGCCACGCTCCACCCAGCCAGGATGAGCGAGCGCACGATAACGCAGGGAGATAATGAGCTTACATGACGGACAACAGTGCTGCGCCCGGTGATGCCAGCGATCAAGGTCCATAAATGCAGTGCTTTGGGTGCGTAGTTTTCTCAGTTTCTCCTTTTACAGGTTGAGCATTTGTATTTATGTCTGTTTTACTGATGTATGTAATGGTTTGACATTTTTATTAAATTGTCCCCTTCAAACAGAAGTGCCGCGAAGTGGGCGGCATAGTATGTATATAACTTGTGTCCCCTGTACTTGCCACATACTCGGGACCGTAGCAAGCGACACGCGTCGCGAATCGCATACGATCCGTTGCCCTTCGTGCCCCCTCCCTGCACCCTGTTTTTCCACGAGTTCTTGGAATAAAGGATACCTGTGTATCTGTGATGCCGCCTTCTCTTTGTGTTTCACACGCTGGTGCTGGCAGTGCACCGCCGGTGGGAACATGCCATAAAGGAGGATTATCCGACTGACAGAGTAAGCTTATGCCACGTTCACTCACTTCATTGACCCATCTGAGAAGATTCAACTTGCTGACAGCCCAGAGGACATCCCATGGATGAGAAGAAAGAAGAACATGTTGCTCCGTGGGAGGACCAATGATCGCTACAGCTCTACAGGAAAACCCATCTGTCGCCATTGCAACAATACAGGCCACTTCGCAAGATTGCGTCCTTTAAACCAGCAACCCCTGAGGTCGTAGGCCAACCCCCAGGAATAGATCCTTCAGGCCCATCAGACTGGTATGATAGGTGCATAGGAGGACGACCATACCTGTCCATCACGCTAGATGGCATACCTACACCTGCATTGCTGGACACTGGTTCACAGGTGACCACCGTTCCTCATATCCTTTACAAAAGATTCTGGTCTGATGCTGAACTTGAACCACTAGATCCTAAACTCACTGTGCATTACTGTGGGTTACCTCTTAACCTAGTAGGAGTTAGAAAGGTAGCAATAAAAGTGCGAAGGGTTGAATTACAAGACCAATGACATATAGTGGTTGAAACACACCCTAGAGTAAAGGACTCTTATATTAGTCTTGGTACAAATGTCATTGGTAATTGTTTGGGTGAAGTGTTGTTCTTGCTCCAACAGATTGAAGATACTGCCCCTCCCCGCCAGCGGAGAGTTCTTCAGAAAGAAATCAGAGCCCTCCAGCACCAACAACAGGTAAACCTGACCGGTGGAGAAATTGGTAGTGTACGGGTAACAGACCCGATTCCCATTATGGTACCACCAATGAGTGAAATGTTAATCTGGTGTAGGGCAGAAATAGGCTTCAGAGGGCAGGACTACCTGGCAGTAGTAGAATCCATAACCTTAGAAAGCAGGGCTACAACCCTGACAGCCAGGGGGGTGGTTGGTGTACGCAAGGGAAGGGTGCCCATACGCATATTAAACTGTGGAGAAGACGAGGTTAAATTACCCAGATATTGCACCGTTGCTAAACTGCACACTGTAGATAATAACGCAATACATGCAGTGGAACCCTTCACCCCGCCTGACTAGGCCGAGGATAACAGTTCCAAGGGGACGTTGAAGGACTGGTGTCAAGAGCTCCATATAGGAACTGACCACACTGCTTTCCACCAAAAGCATGGTGTCTATTGGGTGGTTCAGGAGTATGAGCGGGTATTCAGTAAGCATCCACTTGATTTTGGTTGGATAAAATGGGTACATCACCATATAGACCTATTCCACCAGCTCACTACCAGCGTGCCAAAGAGATGTTGCAGGACGTGAAGGACGCAGGGTCATAAGAGATAGTTGTAGTCCCTGGGCAGCTCCATTAGTCCTAGTTAAAAAGAAAGATGGCAGCATGAGAATGTGTGTTGATTATAGGCAAATAAATAGCATAACACATAAAGATGCTTACCCGTTACACCGCATAGAAGAATCACTTGCTGCATTAAAGCCTGCTAATTATTTTTCAAACCTAGATCTTACTAGTGGGTACTGGCAGATCTCCGTTGCACAAGAAGACTGTGAGAAGACTGCGTTCATGTGGCGCCCCTGCGTTCAGGAGGCCACAAAGGGAACTGCAGCCAGGCAGGTAGGATGACAGTTGAACACCAACACCCTCACACCCACACAACCCACGTACAGTAGAGGGCAGCACCCAACCCGGAGCCTAGGAACTCTAAGCAGGCGAGGGGTGGTGGGTTTAGAGCAGTGGGTGGGCAAACACGTAGTCAGGTGACGGAAGGTAGAAATAGTGAAGGGGGAGGAGGAAGGAGTCAGTAGGCCGAGGTAGGCTGAGATGAAAAGATAGAGATCACACGTCCTGCCAGTGTGGGTGTAGGAGCGCAGAATCTGAACAGAGCCAGTGCGAGCCGCAGAGAGAAAGCCCGTCCGAAGCCAGCACCCCAGGAGTGTGAGGAAAGAGAGGGACAGTGACACTGGTCCCTAGAACTACAGCCGAGATGACCAGACTGCAGGCGGAGTAGCCCTCCTATGATATCTGAAGACACAGTAGAGAGAGCCTGGTAGAGCCTCACACGGGAGGACTGCTGGAGGCTAGGCTGAAGTAGAGTGTCGGCTCTAGAGGGGACCGTAGTTTCACCCGGAATCCCCAGACAACCGATGGGGGACCACAGCTACACGTTAGGGTCCCTACCCCAAAGGACAGGCAGCTCAGTGACAACCAGGAGGACCCAGAGGGGCCCGAGTCACCGCCATACTGTCCGGAGTCACGCACACCAAAGTGAGTCACAGAGAACGCAGTAACTGCCTGGGAAGGACACAGAGACAGAGTGAGGGGTCACAGAGAGGAGAGACCTGGCTGCAGAGAGTAAAAGGGGACTCGGAGGGGAGAGTGAGCCCGTGTACTGAGAACTGAACTAAGACTTGTAACCAACTGAGAACTGTACTGAACTGTAACTTGAACTTGAGAACTTGGGAAGTAAACACGGTGAACCCTGAATACGACTCTCTTGTCTGTCTCTACCTGAACACTACTCCTTCCATACAGGTTTGCAGCAGCCCTACAACTGGAGAACCACAGCGTGCAGGCTCCGACACTGAAATAGGATTTCTGCAGCATCTGGACAGTAAGTGAATTGCACTCAGCACCAAGCCTGCACACCACACCATAGACTTTAACCATCACTGCCCCGGGGAACACAGTTCTGCCCACGGGAACTATTCCATCTCTGCTGCCATCACATCATCCCCGGAGGTTCTGCGGCAGCGGCGGCCCCATTACTGGCCGCATACAGTGGGTGGCGTCACGACTAACATCGCCTGTAAATATCCCCTATTATTGCCAGGGCCCGGGACATGGTCCGGACCAGGACCACCTGTGACTTCCCCAGTAGCAGACCCGGTCCGGTACCGAGTACCCCTGTCCCAGTGGGCTCGACATTCACAACACCAATGGGCCTGTGTGAGTTTAACAGCATGCCATTCGGACTCTGTAATGCACCCGGAACGTTCCAAAGATTGATGGAGTGTTGCCTTGACCACAGAAACTTCGAGACTGTGCTACTCTACCTGGATGATGTCATAGTGTATTCCAAAACTTATGAAGAACACCTGAAACACTTGGCAGAGGTATTCAAAGCATTGTCCAAGTTCGGGATGAAGCTGAAGCCATCAAAATGCCATTTGCTGAAGCCAAAAGTTAAGTATCTCGGGCATGTGGTGAGCTCAGAAGGAGTGGCACCAGACCCTGACAAGATCACCATCATCAAGGAATGGCCAGAAACAACCCAAGTCAGAGAAGTACGTCAGTTTTTGGGGCTGGTAGGATACTACAGGAGGTTCATAAAAGGCTACACGAAAATAGTAGCACCCTTGCAAGATCTCCTGGTAGGCCAGACCAAGAAGGGCAAGTCCAGAGGTCCTCCGTTTGAATGGGGTGAGAAGCAAGAAGAGTCCTTTAAACAGATGAAAGAGGCCATGACTGGAGAAGAGATCCTGGCCTATCCTGACTACAACCAACCGTTCTTGCTGTATACTGATGAGTGGTGCAGGCCGCCGGGCCCCGTTGTTCTCAGTCTCTGTTAAGGCCCCGTTACACGGCACCACAATGGAACGATATTGGCAACGATCTCGTGGGCGCGCGGTCGTTTCAGACAACGTGTTGATAGCGTTGGTGAGATATCACACGTCTAGATATCGTGGACGACGCACCAACGATGTTTATGAGCAGCTATCGTTCGCAAACCCCGTGAACGATCCCTGCTTATTGCTGTGAATGGGCAAAGTCGTAAACGACATCGTTATCGCGGTGTCAAACACAACGATATACCAGGTTGGCTGATCGTTGATTGTGTGATTTGAGAACATGTTCTCAAACCTACGATCAGCGATCCAACGATTTATCGTTACAACTTTGCAGAGTCACACGCAACGACGTCCTAACGATGACGCTTGAACGACTCCAAACCCGTGACGTTTAAGCGATATTGTTAACGATGTCGTGCCGTGTAACGAGGCCTTTAGTCAGTACTCAGCTGAAGGGTGTCTCGGCTTGGGGATGCTTTCCCTTCTCCTCTACCCTCCAGGAGATCTCTCCTCTACTCCTCTCACCACCCCTCGCCTGGCATAAAGTGACTTGGGCTCAGGGTCGTTGTGTGTGTGGGTGTTTTTGTGAGCTGACCTTTTTACGTATCCCACTGCAGTTCACCCTATGGCCGCCTGGTCGCAGGGGCGCCACAGAAGCACAGTGCGCATGGGGTTTCTAGAAATCCCATGCACTATGCTGCTACTGTACAACGCAGCGTTTTGGACTCAGCAGCAATAAACTGCGTCCAAAACGTTGAATTCCTGACCGTGAGCACACAGCCTAAACGGTCTGTGAGAGGAGAATTCCTGATGGTTGGTCGGTGATCAAATACTTATTTCATGGAAAAAAATGCAATTTAATTATGTAAAAGTTCTACAATGTTATTTGCTGGATTTTTTTGGTCTCTCAAAGGTGAAGTGAACCTACAATAAAGATTACAGACCTCTTCATTCTTTGTAGGTGGGAAAAGTTGCATAATCGTCAATGTATCAAATACTTATTTTCTCCACTGTATGATGATTGGACTTTGAAGTGATGCTTTAACTTCCATATTATTCCCATCTGGCAGTCCAGGTGCAACATAAAACCTACAAAAGAAGGAACAAAGGGGTTTTCAGTAAGTTCCTGGAATATGAGCAGAAACACGGCCATAAATATCTACAGATTGTCAGGTAACGTGTGTCATCAGGGCCCACGGGTAATTACTGTAGCGTTTCATTTACTTACATTTGAATTTTGGCAAAAATGCAGAGAGATGAGACACCACCGTGTTTATTACTGCATGAATGATACAACATAATGACAAATATACTTATAATATTGCGTGTTTTGTGACTTTTATAAAATATATTTTTTGAAATGCTCATTTATTTGTATTTCTAAAAAGGGAAACTGTCACCAGCTTTTTTCTACCTAATCTGAGAGCAGCTTAATGTAGGGATAGAGACCCTGATTCCAGCAATGTGTTATTGTCACGCGCTTAGTTGGCACTGACATTGCTGGATGCTGCTGTGTATGTGTTTGTCTTTAAGAGGTGCATGGTTGATAGTTGTGAAGGTCCTGGCCTCCTGTGTTGTGCTCCAGAACTGCATTCACTATGAGGTTCGGCTGCTGGTTGAGGGGTTAATGTGTGATTCACCTGAGCTCCCCTCCCCCTAGCCTTTAAGTAGCCTCTCCTCCACCAGGTGGTGCTGCTGATAGAGTTGCACTCTATGCCTAGAAGCCGTGCTGTGCTGACCTGTGTGTTTGTGTGGCTGAAGTCCTTTCCTTTTGAGTTGCTGTATTCCGGTTCTGTGGAGGGAGGTGAGGGGGGGATAGCGCAGGGCTGGTTGAGGAGTTTAGGGAGTGGCTGGAGGCCGAACCTTCTCACCATCAGAGATACCTTCGAGATCAGGGCCATTCAGGGTTCCTAGACTAGGGTCAGACTAGTCTTCCCTCGTCACCCTGCCCATAACTGCCATTCCCTCATCAGCATTCTCACTACACCGTGACAGTTATTTACTCGGATGTTTGCGGTAGATTTGATAAAACCACTGTTTTTCGAGGAGCTCAGCCTAAGGGCTCATGCAGACAACTGTATTTTTGGTCCGACCGCTATCCATCAAAAATCAGACTGCACTCAGGCCAATGCTATTTGATGGACGATTTTTTTTTTCCTTGGACCGGTAGGCGATTTGCCTCCAATAACGGGATGGCACCAGGACATTCAAGTCTATGGGTATGATTTTCACTGACTGACAAAATGTAAAAGGTGGAAAATGTAGATTATTTCTTATCTCTCCCCCTCTGATCAGAGTGTTTGTCTTGGGGCTCAAAAGCTTCAAGTTACCTCACTGCTCTTCTAGCCTCTGTGCATTGTGTCTAGCAAACAATGACATTTGTAGGTGTTGCATGAAAACAGATTATATGCAACGGCCGTAAGGGCCGGGGGGGTACTCGGTAGCTGGACCGGCTGATTCCTTGGGGAGGTCACAGGTGGCTGTGGCCCCGCTCCGTGGCCCTGGCCGTGTAGTACATTGGTATTTACAGGGGAATTTAGTAGTCTTTTTGTGACGCCACCTGTGGTATTCGGCCAGGGATGGCTGACGCTGCTGATTTGGGACCCCTGGGGCAGATGGTGCGGCAGCCAGGATGGTATCGCTCCCCACAGGTGGAGCGGGGCCCCAGGGATAGTGTTAAAGTTTATGGGGACAGTGATGGTGACTGTGCAGCAGTGCCGGAGGGCGCAGAAATATAAGAGTACACCGGGGTTGCAGTTCTCAAGCATTTACTCACAGTTCAGTGCAGCAGTCCAGCCCAGCAAGGGCACCGTGTTCTCCGGGTCTGCGATCCAGCCAACTTCCAGGCAGCTTGGGTCCAGTCCTCTGAGACACCCTGTCGTAAGCCTCTCCTGGTTGACTCTTCCACGCTGGCTACTTGCCTCTCCTGCCCTGCATCTTTGTGCACAGTGTCCCAAGCAGGTGGCCGTAGGCATTGTTGGGTGACGGGTGTCCTGTCCTTTGACCCTAGGTCTAGCCACCGTTTCGGCAAATATGTATGGTTTGTGGCCACTGCCCGTACAGGTGCAGCAGCCTCCGGTTTCCTGGTGGAACCTTGAAGTGTTCCCACCAGATCGGTGCCAGTCCCCTCCTGCAACCACCTGACTCATGTCGTGTCCAGATTCGGGGTCTCACGGGTAGATCTTCCACTCCCGTACATGCTAGGACTCCCTCTCTCAACTCCTCCGCTCACTCAAACTCACTCCTCTCTTCCTCCACTCTCTGAACTCTACTCTTCCCACTCCCTCTACTTACTCTCTCACCCAGCCAGAAGATGGGGCCCTTCCTCAATAGGAAATGCTTAATAAATCATTAATCCTGCAGTAAAGCACCATTGACAGAGCAGAGTGAAAGAGAAAGAGCTGCTCTGTTGACGGAAAGTGAAATGAAGAAGAGAACAGTTGGCTGAGCTGGTAACATCATGGTTAGCAACTACCTGCCTGTTAGTTCTTACCTTCATATATAAAAGCAATAAAAGTCTTGGAGAACCATTATAAAAGGTACAACCCTCCGGTGCACCACTGTCCTCAGAGCAAAATGTGGCACCTGGTGGCTACTGCAAAATATTTTCTACCATACACACAGGCCTGGACTGCCAGGGCTGCTTTTTGGTCCTGCATATAAACATAGGTAAAGGTAGACACACACACAGATAGACGTTATATACTATACGGCACATAAAACACACACGTATGCTATGGTGAGTGATTGCAACCAGTCAACGCTCCACATCCTTCCTGGGACGCGCCATCGCCCGGTGCTACCTCTAATCATACAGTAATGTAATACAGGTGTTCTTAAAGTCAGCGGGATGTTGACAGAAGGACGGATTTTCAGACGATATGGTCATCCTGGTTTCTGCAAACCACATGGGACAAAACCACAAATATTTCCACATCTTGTGAGCAAAGCAAAATTACATTGTAAACATGGAGGCGCCTAAATGGTTAAGTGTTAAAAGGCGACTAAGTGTCCTCATTACTATTCACTCAGCAGAAAAATGGATCTGTGCAGGCACCGCATACATGTCACCGCTATTGTATTCCCTAGGAAATGGCAGCAATGCCTAATGCTGGGTCTCCGTAAAGAGGAGGCATTATACGGGATTAGGCCAAATGTTGGTGTAAGGTCGAGACTAGATATCGACTTTACTCACGAAAGAAAAATTGCCAAGAATTGCTCCATATTGATACGTAAAGCGATGAATGGCAAGTCCCAAAATTTCGATTGGTTCCAACTTTTTTGTGACTTGCTTGTGTGGAGCACAGAGGGCTGGGGTACTCAGCAGCTGGGCCAGTGGTAAGGATCCCCAGTGCTGTGGCCCTGGCTCACATTGAGAAGAAAGAAAAAATGGAGAAATAGAACAATAAGAAAATAATAAGTTTGGGACTTCCAGCCTTTGGGGGGGGGGGCAGCACTGCAGATAATCCCTAGGAGATAGGTGGTGTAGCAATGAAGATAGTTAACCCTTCCCAACTAGGACTGGCTCCCAGGGGATGAGGATGATGAGGGTAGTAGTAGGTGTGATTGGTGCAAAGAAAAAGGAGGCACACAAGTCAGTCTTTTTGCTTTTTACCTTATGCTTAAGATGTTGCAGCAAATCCAAGGTTACAAGCACCACCAGGCTGTGGTCCAGCCTGTCTGGGAAGAACTGTAGTCTGCTCTGCTTGGTGAAATATCATAGCCTACCACTGAATTGTCCTGGTTAAGGTTACTAGGTGCCTCTCAGCTTTCCTTACTTTCTCTGATTGCCATGACTTACCTCCAGCCAGGCAGATAATTGGACCTTGTGAGCAGCTGTATCTTCCTACAGCTCTCTGGACCTCTTGTGTGTGGCTACTGGGCATAAAACCCAGCAGCCTCCAGTTTCTGTTACTAGATTTTGAAAGTCTAGCAACCTAGGTCCTGGAACCTGTTAGGGTTCCCTCCTTTGACTGAACCTCTCCTCTTGCCTACCTCAGCCTTACTACCCTAACTCTTCCCTCCAACTAGAAACTGAGACCTGCCCAAATAGGGTTTTTTCAGTTCTCAGCTTCCTGATTGAAGTTTGGACTGTGTTGGATGATTTGGGCTTCCAGCAGAGGGCGCTCCAATTCTCCCCAGACATGGCATTACAAAAGAGGTATATGAAATATCATTTGTAGCAGCCGGGCTGCAGGGGGGCCACACTTGTCTCAGAACACGATGGTGCAACTCACATCATTAGCCATGCAATCTGTGCTGTCACCATGTACCCTGGCCAAAAATATCACTGAAAGGGTTAAGACTAGGCCTTTTAATGGCGCTGTAAATTTAATTTTTTTTGCACTTTAGTTTTTTCCCTGCTCTTCTTTTCTTGTTCTTTTTCTGTCCACATAGCCGTATGAGCGCTTTTTATTTTCATGGCAAAGTGCAGTTTTGAATGACACAATTCAAAAAGTATTGAAAAACGGGAAAAATGCAAATAGGGTAAAGAGGTGAAAAAACTCAATTCTTGCATTTTTTGGGGGACTGGAGTGCGGAGACACGAGGGATAGTGGGTGCTCCCGTCCGCTGACCTGGCTGTCCTTGGCCTTGTGCATACACTGTGGGTTTTGGTGCAGATTTGCTGCAGTTTTATGACAAATCTGCATGCCCATCTTGAAGCCAGCTAGATGAGTGAGGATTCTGAAGTGTTGTTCACACGTTGCTTATTTTTTCCTTGCAGATTTGGTGCCCATTTCCTGCATTTTCAGCCATTGACGTCATTAAGAATAATGCATGGCACAAATCTGCCCCATAAATGCATTGTGTTTTTGGTGCGTTTTTCTGCCAGAGGATACAGATTTGCTGCAGAATATTTCTGCACCAAATACTCAGTGTGTGCACATAGCCTTTAGAAAGACTCAGGGCTCATTCCACTGCACGTCCGCACTCCTACCCTGTGGGCAGAACACTACTCAGACAACACAGGGTGAAGGTACCACACTCCGGTAACAATTTACTTGGTCAGTAACAGTCAACAGTATATAGTACAATCCTAGCAAGGACACAAGATGGTGCATGTGACAGAGCCTCAGCCTTCTGCTGGCCCACCAGGTATCAAAGCCTCTGCAACGTCAAGGATATCCAGGGTCAACTATCCCGGTCAGCAGCACCTATAATCCACTGAGAGGAGGTAGCAGCAAGCTTACGAAACCGGCCGAGCAAAGCGAGGTATATGGCCAAGGTGACTGGGTTGTCCCAACCTGGGTTTTCCAGACAGATTTGTGGGCTAAGTATTGAGCAGCAGAGCAGTTCTATAATCCACCAGCTGGAACCATGTCCCCTAGGCTAAAGTCCTGTAGAATCTCCCCGATGACAGGAGCAGGCCCCTTTTTAATCAATCAGCTCCCATTTCAGGGCATTGTGCCCCACCAGATTGGTGTGAGATAGCTGTAACCTCATTGGTTCAATCCAACTGTATAATTGTCCTCTGAATGACGCAGTCTAATACTCTGCAGGGGGCTGATGCAATCCACAATCAGCAGACATTCCACAAATTAGCAGACAAAAAGGGGGCACAGGACAGTCTTACATGAAACAATGGCTCATGGCCCTTGCCTTGCAGAACAAAAGGACTAGTGCGTCTGGTATAAATAAGAATAGTTCACCCCCGCACAAGTGGCCAGATGCAGAGTCCTCATCATAGGGAGTTTATTTTTACAGCATTTATTGTCCAGTAAAAATCTACTGGCAACATGATTTTCCAGGCAGTGAGATTACCGTGATACCAAACTTTTTTTATTGTCATTCTAGTGGCTTAACAAAAAAACGATGCGGCTGAGACTTGTAACTTTTATTTTTCCATTGATTAACCTATATGAGCTCCTGTAGATTTAATGGTACCGTTTTGGGGCACATATGGTGTTTTGATTGTATGTATAATGTTACATTTATTACCCCCACCCGCTCCAAAATAAGCAGAAATTCTCTTTTTTTTCTTTATGGAATTTACTTTATGGACAAAGTAGTTTTATATATTAGATTTTTACATAGGTAACAATATTGAGTATGCCTATTTTTGACTTTTTTAATTTCTTATGGAATAATGAAAATGATTCATACTTGTATGCTTTTTTTTCAATATTTTTTACTTTTTTTACTTTTCCCTTTATTTTTTAGTATTCATAGACGCCTTGAAAGCTTGTACTGTACTGCAATACTTCACTTTTACAGTATAGTTGTCATGTGTGTATCGCGTCTGGCTAGGACCTTTGTGGTATGTGCAATCAGAAGGTCACAGCAATTAGCAGACTGCATGGCTTTTTGGAGTCCGCCCAGTGATGAATGTAAGTGAAGCGGATGTCGTCTCTCTTGGTGCTGTAGGGGTTAAGAGAATTCCTTTTTGACCCTGATAATATTCATTTTTCTCTAATCTCAGCTGCTGCTTATTGCCACTCCCTTCTGTTATTTAAACTCACTCCTGGCTATCCCATATGCCAGTTATAGTTCTCCTATGCTGACCTCCCTGGAGAAGTAGTTCCTATCACAGCTGTGGAATTGCTTTTGTTGTTTTATATTCACTTGTTTGTCTCTTTCCCTGTGTTGCCTTACAGTAATAGTAAGACTACTGTCTAGCAGCCCATATCACTATCCAGGGCTAGCCCAGGGACAGCCAGGGCCTAGGCACTTGATTGCGTGGGAGGGAGGACCCATTTAGGAATGCTAGGGAGTGTAGGTCTCAAGCAGAGGTAGGTGTCAGAGGCTTAACCCCTTCCTCTTCTCCCTATATTTAGGGCCTTCCTTTACCTTGTCCCTGGATTCCCCCTTTTTTGGTGTCATACATTGGGCCGTCCCTAACTCAATCGTGACATTAGCTTTTTGAAGCCAAGTCAGCAACAGAGCCTAGGCAGGCCCAAAGAATTGTTTCCTGTTGGCATTCTGCAAGTGCATCATTTTTGGTGTAAGGGTAAGCGATTGCCACCCAAAACAAACTCCCACCAGGATTGCACCAGTTAGATGCTGCTTTCAGAGATTGAGAGGGGCATTTATGTGATTAAACAGCAAGGAAGGAGGAATTTGTCAGCAAATGTTTATTTTTTTTTCTGTAGCATGACCACAGGTGAAGTAGAGTATGACACTGTGGCACCCCAGTGGTCCGGTTGCCACAGTGGCATTGCCTCCCTCACAGGCGGTGAAATCATGCCTGGAAACAGGAGGAGGTCTCCACGCTAGGTAACACCAGCATGCAACACTTTTCCTGACCCCAGGCCAGAAGGGGAAGCTCTAGAACCCGACTTCATGGGAGCTGCCCTGGATCTGGCCAAGTGGAGAGGTTAGTTAGAAAGTCTGAGGAGAGGGAAGAGAGAGGACATGAGAAGCGCTCTGGGGAGTGGAGCTGCGACTGAGCTAACCCCGGAGCGGAGCACTAGGAAAAGGACGCCAGGGTCCTGGGCTGTGCAGGTGCTGTACGCCCCAACAGCTGAATCTGGAGGCTAGAAGACTGCAAGTCTCCTGGCCACACCTAACACCCGGAGGCACAGCAGCATCCTTAGAGAACGGCACCGCCAGGAGCGCAGGGGTGCCTGTGATAGGCTCAAGCTGCCTGCCATACAGGTGAGGAACCATCCAAGCAGGAAGAGGGCCACAGCTTAGCTATACGCAGCAGGGACCCAATAGAGAGAACGCAGCAGTAAGGCCTCCAATCCCACCTGGCGAGGTGGATTCCCTGAATGCTTCCAGGCTGGCTGGATCCCTTCTACCATCTGTGACCAGTACCCCGGACTGCAATACCAACCGCCAAGTAAAGGTAACAGTAACTGCACCTTTCCGTGTCCTCCAGTTATTCACTGCTCACTCTGTTCTGAACCCCAACGACGATCACCACCCTAATAGACTGTTCACACTATCCTTGGGGCCCTGCTCCACCTGTGGGGCGCTTTACCATTTCGGCTGCACTACCATCTGCCCCAGCGGTTACACCCTGCAGCGTCGACCACGCCTGGCCGAGTACCACAGGTGGCGTCACGAACTTTCCCTTGTAAATATTCACCTTTACTGCACTCCCAGTGCCACGGAGCCAGGTCACCGAGTACCCCTGGCCCTAGCGGGCGTCGCAACATGATGTTTATTGAAACCAATGGTCTGTGTATGCATTGTATGGACATGCCTGGTCCTCCAAAGAAAACAGCAATTTTCTAGGGGACCAAGAGGGAATACAGACAGGGGCTTTTAAAGTCAAACACCTGTCCAGATGAAGCTGAGGGTTGAGTGCACTTTATAGTGGAAGCTTGTGGGCAATTGTCTCTTTATCCTGCCCAATATTCCAGCCCCATTCATTTATATTCTCAGGGGAGTATCTGTATAGGATATAGAGGTAAAGGTTGCTCCCAGGTCCCATGGCACCTCTACCAAATAAAAGATGTTGTATTATCCCCTTTGCACACTCTGGCCTACCTGTATGTCATGGCCAGGGAGCACCTGTATGAAGTGGGCTCAGGAGCTATGCCCGCTCCATATGGGAGAGATGCCAGCAGTAATACATAGCATATGACTCACCGCGGCCGGCAGACTCCGGTTTAGACAGGCGATTCTTCTCCTTCCTTGTCACGGGTGGACCGCGCCTGCCGGTAGTGGGGCCCGGTGTAGTGCAGATCAAAAATTGAAGACGTCTTGCGGGAACAGATTAAAGGGGTTTTAATTTGTTTTTCTTCGTGACGCCACCTATGAGTAGATTCGGTAAGGGCTACCGACGCTGCGGGACCCCGCGGGGATGGACAGCAGCAAGATGTTACGCTCCCCACAGGCTGAGCGGTGATCCCCGGGGGCTGGAGCTGCTCAAGATGTTGTGCGGCAGCTGCGGTTACCTTAGTGTGCGGACGGATAGTTCATAAGGAAACACGGACACAGATAGTCTCTGCAACGGGTCTTTACTGTAACCAGCAGGCAGTACATGGCTTACAGTGGTTGAGTAGTAGACCGGGTGGACTCAGCAGTGATAGTGTTCCTCAGAGATCCGCAGTGTTCCTCCATTCTACCTACTTAGTTCCTTCTTTTGCCAGCGTCGCCCAGGAATACCAGGTCGGGTACGGGGAGGCTGCTTCAATGCCCTATCCATGATGTACGTTCTGGATGCTTTGGGGAGCCTTGTGTCCCTCAGTGGGTACACCGCTGGTTAGACGACTGGAAACTGGCTGGTGGTGGGGTGCTCCTATAAAGCTGCTCCTCCACGGGGCTGGTTCGCGTGACAGAGGTGAACTGCTGCCAGCTTCGGTACCAGTGAACCGGCTGTAAGTTATGGGCACGGGAGTCTTTTGGGAACCCGTGTAGATAAGCCCAATCCCGGTGGTTAAGGCCTCAGGTGCTGACACCCGACCGGTGACGGCCCAGGGGCCCGCACGGAGTGCGGAGCCCCCTCTCCTCTCCAAGTTCTAGTCTGCTCTTGTCAGGTTCTAGATTCTCTTCTTTCTCTGTTCTCACTGTCTAGATTATTGTGTGTTCTACTACACTACCCTAACACTCCACCCCCCAGGACCTATGATTGGTCCCCTGTTCTAGGTGTTGCATGTTGGGTTGGATCTCAGAGTTAACTATTTCACTGCTTTGTCAGAGAATATTGCGGCTGCAATACTCCCTTGTGACGCACTCGTTGCGGGGCGCCACACTCCCCCTTGGTTAAATCAGCTTGTCCCCAAGCGTCAAACTACTCACATTACAGAGGTTTTTGCATTTTTATACATATATGACACACTTTTATTAAAATAGAAAACAGGTAAAGGTATGCTTTGGTGACATAAGCAAAGAAACAGGTAATCACTTTGTGCGGACCCGGCGTGCGGTCGGCTGTCCTTTAACTAGAGTCCAGGTTGTAGCCGCAAGATCACACAGTCAGTGATTAACGGGAACAGAGTCATTGAGGAAGTTCAAGTTTTAAAGTCACTGGCTCTGAGGGTGATGGCGCACCCGGATAGCGAACCACCCATCTGCACAAGCGTAGCGCTCGTAGGTGATTATGTCGCCCCGGTATAGGTCGCGATCGGGATGTCCTCTTGGCAAGTTTGACTCAACGTCCCGGCGCCCCACAAACACCTCCTCATTCAAACCCACCTCCCAAGCGAACCCCCACCCGGTATGTAAGTTAAAGGTGGAAATTCTACCTTCACGGCGGAGTTCATCAGGCAGCGGTGGCTGGCGGCGAGCCTCGGCACGGGCCTCCATGTTGGCGCGTTCTCTGGCTTGCCACTCCTCTCATCGTCTCTGGCGTACATCTCCGTCGTTACGGCTCGGGGTGTAAGATGAGTAACGGAGCTGGTGGTTTGGCGGGAAGCTTGAACTTGGCGGGCTGTCTGTATTGGAACCCGGTGGAACGGCACAGGGGAAGGTGTCGGCATTGCACCCGACCAGTGTACCCGAGCTGTATGCCCGGTAGGAAGTTCCTTGTTGTCTCCCCAAGCGAACCCGGTGTCGAAATCCTCAGCGGTGCTGTGGGTCTCGTCGTCATCCTCTCCGACCTCTTCCTCGATGACCACATCAGGCTGCTCGATGGTGAGAGATGTTGAAGCTTGTTCCGTTGTACAACAGGGCGGTGGTGCTGCGAATCCTTCCGTAGGGACGTCCTGCAGGGCTTCCAGGCTGCCTGCCTCTTCATCTGTTTCCGCAGGTAAAGGTGTTTCAATCCCGGTTACCAGGTAGGCCTCGGCAATGGCAAGGGAAGCCTCCGGTACGGGGATAAAACAGGCGACTGTCTCTGTAGTGGTGAAACATGTCGCGGGTTCCTCAGTGGGAACCTGGTAGAGATCAAGTTCTTCCATGGAGTGTGTTATGAGCTCCGGCTCAAGAACGGGATCGGTTGCGATATTGGTCGCTGGAACGGGTCGAGTTGCGGCCTCCACCGGAATGACGCAGTCTATTGGCTCTGGTGACGGAGCAGGACAGGTGGTAGGCGACGGTGAGGCGGTCGAGAAGCTGGTGACGTCGTCTGGGCTTGGAGAAGCTGTACCCGGTCGGCTCTGCTGCATCGCATGGTGTAGTCGTCTGCCTAGGGTCGCGCTCCAGCTACGGATCGTCCATTCCACTGTCTCTAGTAACCGCACCCGGAGGTCTTGTAGAGCCTCTAGCCAGAAGTCGGGACTGCCGTCTATGGTAAGGGCAGGATCCGGACCCGGTTGGCTGATGGCTGCTCTGGCCTCCGCCTCGACCTCCCGCATCAGGTCTTGAAGTCTCGTGCTGGCCATTCTTCTTGGAGGGAAACCACACCCGTTCAACCGGTAAGACGTTCTGGTTGAGCTGGTGAAGAAGTCTTCTCTCTGACTCTCATACTCTCATTTCCTGTGGGCTTTTGTAGTCCAATGGTGGGAAAAGTCTTTGGGGTCCGCCCCCATGGTTGATTCGAGCAATCAGGGCGGACAAAGAGTTTGGCGCCTTTTGTCTTTAGCCCTCCCACGATGAGGGGGGGGGTTGACTCACTCCTGGGCTTCACGTGGCGGCTTCTTGTGGCGGGAACGCCATCTTGGGCGCCATCTTGACCCAATGGTGTAAAGGCGGGAAAGTTCTTTTAGGGACGAACAAAGTCCAATTGTAGACAATAAAGTCCATTTTAAGCACATTATACCCGTTGGATAACGGGCCTGCTCGTATCCTGTTCGTGACGCCATTTTCTGACTCACCGCGGCCAGCAGACTCCGGTTTAGACAGGCGATTCTTCTCCTTCCTTGTCACGGGTGGACCGCGCCTGCCGGTAGTGGGGCCCGGTGTAGTGCAGATCAAAAATTGAAGACGTCTTGCGGGAACAGATTAAAGGGGTTTTAATTTGTTTTTCTTCGTGACGCCACCTATGAGTAGATTCGGTAAGGGCTACCGACGCTGCGGGACCCCCGGGGGATGGACAGCAGCAAGATGTTACGCTCCCCACAGGCTGAGCGGTGATCCCGGGGGCTGGAGCTGCTCAAGATGTTGTGCGGCAGCTGCGGTTACCTTAGTGTGCGGACGGATAGTTCATAAGGAAACACGGACACAGATAGTCTCTGCAACGGGTCTTTACTGTAACCAGCAGGCAGTACATGGCTTACAGTGGTTGAGTAGTAGACCGGGTGGACTCAGCAGTGATAGTGTTCCTCAGAGATCCGCAGTGTTCCTCCATTCTACCTACTTAGTTCCTTCTTTTGCCAGCGTCGCCCAGGAATACCAGGTCGGGTACGGGGAGGCTGCTTCAATGCCCTATCCATGATGTACGTTCTGGATGATTTGGGGAGCCTTGTGTCCCTCAGTGGGTACACCGCTGGTTAGACGACTGGAAACTGGCTGGTGGTGGGTGTCTCTATAAAGCTGCTCCTCCACGGGGCTGGTTCGCGTGACAGAGGTGAACTGCTGCCAGCTTCGGTACCAGTGAACCGGCTGTAAGTTATGGGCACGGGAGTCTTTTGGGAACCCGTGTAGATAAGCCCAATCCCGGTGGTTAAGGCCTCAGGTGCTGACACCCGACCGGTGACGGCCCAGGGGCCCGCACGGAGTGCGGAGCCCCCGCTCCTCTCCAAGTTCTAGTCTGCTCTTGTCAGGTTCTAGATTCTCTTCTTTCTCTGTTCTCACTGTCTAGATTATTGTGTGTTCTACTACACTACCCTAACACTCCACCCCCCAGGACCTATGATTGGTCCCCTGTTCTAGGTGATGCATGTTGGGTTGGATCTCAGAGTTAACTATTTCACTGCTTTGTCAGAGAATATTGCGGCTGCAATACTCACTTGTGACGCACTCGTTGCGGGGCGCCACACATACATTGCCCCATAACAGCAGTGATTGGCACTAGCCATGATTGCTGTTGTTTAACTGGTTAAATGCCATTGTCACCCAATGACCGTGGCATTTAAATAGCACAATAGTCAGTGTTCACTCTCACTGATCCCCCGAACATGATATTGGGCGGCAAATGGATTATCATTGCAGGTGATGTGGCCACTGAAGGCCACTGTCACCGCCATCTTGTTTAAAGTTACCTACATAGACTAACAAATAACATACGAAATAAAAAAGTGTAAAAAATATGAGAAAAATGAATGAAAACCATTTTCCCAGTTTTAATAACACAAAAAAAACATAATTGGTATTGTCGCATCTGTAAACATCTGCTCTATCAAAGTTGTTTAAAACATTGTTAGGAAAGGTCAGGTTATGCAAATTTCACAGCTTTATAAAAATCCAGCTTCTTCTGTGTGCCTAAAAAACAGCAGCCCTGAGTTCTTCTAAGCAGCAGCCAAGCACTCTGAAAATGGTGGAGGCCCACAAAGCAGGAGAAGTCTGTAACAAGATAGCAAAGTGATTTCAAGTTGTTCTTTTCTCAGTTCAAAATATAATTAAGGATTGTCAGTTACCAGGAACAGTGGAGGTCAAGATAAGGTCTGGAAGACCAAGAAAAAGTTCAGTGTAAGCTGCTTCTAGGATTGCTAGAGAGGCAACTCAGGACTCCCACTTAACTATAAAAGACCTTCAGAAGGATTTCACAGACTCTGGAGTTGTGGTACATTGTTCTACTGTTCAGAGACACCTACACAAATATGGCCTTCATGGAAGAGTCATCAGAGAAAGACCTCTACTGCGTCCTCACCATAAAATTCAGCATTAGAAGTATGCAAAAGAGCATCTAAACAAGCCTGATGCATTTAGGAAACAAGTACTGTGGATCGATGAGTTTAAAATAGAACTCTTTGGCCACAATGATGAAGGATGTGTGGAGAAAAAGGAGCACAGAATTTCAGGAAAAGAACATCTTGCCAACCATTAAGTATGAGGGTGGATCAATCATGCTTTGGGGATGTGTAGCAGCCAATGGCACAGAAAACATTTCTCTGGTAGAGGTAAGAACGGATTCAATAAAATTTGACGCAAACTTAACACCATCTGTAAAATAACTGAAGTTGAAAAGAGGATGGCTTCTAAAAGTGGATAATGATCTGAAACACATGTCAAAATCCACAAAAGAGGACCTCAAAAGGTTCAAGCTGAAGGGTTTTACAATGGCCCTCACAGACCCCTGATCTGAACATTATTGAAGTAAGTGGCTAGACTTCAAAAGAGCAGAGCATGCAAGAGGAGCCTAGAATCTCACAGAACTGGAAGACGAACTAGGAATCTCACAGAACTGGAAGACGAGCCAAGAATCTCACAGAACTGGAAGATGAGCCAATAATCATCCAGAACTGGAAGTTGAGCCAGGAATCTCACAGAACTGGAAGACGAGCCAGGAATCTCACTGAACTGGAAGATGAGCCAGGAATCTCACAGAACTGGAAGATGATCCAGGAATCTCACAGAACTGGGAGACAATCTAGGAATCTCACAGAACTGGAAGACAAGCCAGGAATATTACAGAACTGGAAGACGAGCCAGGAATCTCACAGATTTGGAAGACGAGCCAGGAATCTCATAGAACTGGAAGATGAGCCAGGAACCTCACAGAACAGGAAGACAAGCCAGGGATATCACATAACTAGAAGATGAGCTAGATACCTCATAGAACTGGAAGGCGAGCTAGGAATCTCACATAACTGGAAGACGAGCCAGGAATCTCACAGAACTGGAAGACAAGCTAGGAATCTCACATAACTGGGAGACGAGCCAGGAATCTCGCAGAACTGGAAGATTAGCCAGAAATCTCACAGAACTGGAAGATGAGCCAGGAATCTTACAGAACTGGAAGACGAGCCAGGAATTTTACAGAACTGGAAAACGAGCCAGGAATCTCACAGAACTGGAAGACAAGCCAAGAATCTCACAGAACTGGAAGACGAGCCTGGAATATCACAGAACTGGAAGACGAGCCAGGCCTCTCACAGAACTAGAAGACGAGCCAGGAATCTCACAGAACTGGAAAATGAGCCAGGAATCTCACAGAACTGAAAGATGAGCCAGGAATTTCATAGAACTGGAAGATGAGCCAGGAATATTACAGATCTGGAAGAAGAGCTAGGAATCTCACAGAACTGGAAGACGAGCCTGGAATCTCACAGAACTGGAAGATGAGCCAGGAATATTACAGAACTGGAAGATGAGCCAGGCCTCTCACATAACTGGGAGACGAGCCAGGAATCTCGCAGAACTGGAAGATTAGCCAGAAATCTCACAGAACTGGAAGACGAGCCAGGAATCTTACAGAACTGGAAGACGAGCCAGGAATTTTACAGAACTGGAAAACGAGCCAGGAATCTCACAGAACTGGAAGATGAGCCAGGAATATTATGACGCACACCAGGGGCCAGGGTTACTCCCGGTTTAGACAGGCGATTCTTCTCCTTCCTTGTCACGGGTGGACCGCGCCTGCCGGTAGTGGGGCCCGGTGTAGTGCAGATCAAAATTGAGGTCGTCTTACGGGAACAGATTAAAAAGGGGTTTTAATTTGTTTTCTTCGTGACGCCACCTATGAGTAGATTCGGTAAGGGCTACCGACGCTGCGGAACCTCCCGGGGTGATGGACAGCAGCAAGATGTTACGCTCCCCACAGGCTGAGCGGTGATCCCCGGGGGCTGGAGCTGCTCAAGATGTTGTGCGGCAGCTGCGGTTACCTTAAGTTCATGACGGACAGTTCATAAGGAGACACGGACACAGATAGTCTCTGCAACGGTTCTTTACTGTAACCAGCAGGCAGTACATGGCTTACAGTGGTTGAGTAGAAGACCGGGTGGACTCAGCAGTGATAGTGCTCCTCAGAGATCCGCAGTGTACCTCCTCTCTACCTCCTTAGTTTCTCTTGCCAGCGTCGCCCAGGAATACCAGGTCGGGTACGGGGAGGCTGCTTCAATGCCCTATCCATGATGTACGTTCTGGATTCTTTGGGGAGCCTTGGGTCCCTCGGTGGGTACACCGCTGGTTAGACGACTGGAAACTGGCTGGTGGTGGGGTGCTCCTATAAAGCTGCTCCTCCACGGGGCTGGTTCGCGTGACAGAGGTGAACTGCTGCCAGCTTCGGTACCAGTGAACCGGCTGTGAGTTGTGGGCACGGGAGTCTTTTGGGAACCCGTGTAGAAATGCCCATTCCCGGTGGTTAAGGCCTCAGGTGCTGACACCCGACCGGTGACGGCCCAGGGGCCCGCACGGGGTGCGGAGCCCCCGCTCCACTCCAAGTTCTAGTCTGTGTTCCGACTTGTTCTGACTGTCTAGATTATTGTGTTCTCTTCACTACCCTAACACTCCACCCACCAGGACCTATGATTGGTCCCCTGTTCTAGGTGTTGTATGTTGGGTTGGATCTCTGAGTTAACTATTTCACTGCTTTGTCTAGAGAATATTGCGGCTGCAATACTCCCTTGTGACGCACTCGTTGCGGGGCGCCACACTCCCCCTTGGTTAAATCAGCTTGTCCCCAAGCGTCAAACTACTCACATTACAGAGGTTTTTACATTTTTATACATATATGACACACTTTTATTAAAGTAGAAAAACAGGTAAAGAAATGCTTTGATGTTATAAGCAAAGAAACAGGTAATCACTTTGTGCGGACCCGGCGGGCGGTCGACTGTACTTTAACTAGAGTCCAGGCTGTAGCCGCGAGATCACACAGTCAGTGACTAACGGTAACAGAGTCATTGATGAAAGTTCAAGTTTTTAAAGTCACTGGCTCTGAGGGTGATGGCGTACCCGGATAGCAAACCACCCATCTGCACAAGCATAGCGCTCATAGGTGATAATATCGCCCCGGTATAGGTCGCGATCGGGATGTCCTCTTGGCAAGTTTGACTCAACGTCCCGGCGCCCCACAAACACCTCCTCATTCAAACCCACCTCCCAAGCGAACCCCCACCCGGTATGTAAGTTAAAGGTGGAAATTCTACCTTCACGGCGGAGTTCATCAGGCAGCGGCGGCTGGCGGCGAGCCTCGGCACGGGCCTCCATGTTGGCGCGTTCTCTGGCTTGCCACTCCTCTCGTCGTCTCTGGCGTACATCTCCGTCGTTACGGCTCGGGGTGTAAAGATGAGTAATGGAGCTGGTGGTTTGGCGGGAAGCTTGAACTTGGCGGGCTGTCTGTATCGGAACCCGGTGGAACGGCACAGGGGAAGGTGTCGGCAGTGCACCCGACCAGTGTACCCGAGCTGTGTGCCCGGAAGGAAGTTCTTTGTTGTCTCCCCAAGCGAACCCGGTGTCGAAATCCTCAGCGGTGCTGTGGGTCTCGTCGTCATCCTCTCCGACTTCTTCCTCGATGATCACATCAGGCTGCTTGTTGATGAAAGACGTTAAAGCTTGTTCCGTTGTACAACGGGGCGGTGGTGCTGCGGATCCTTCCGTAGGGACGTCCTGCAGGGCTTCCAGGCTGCCTGCCCCTTCATCTGTTTCCGCAGGTAAAGGTGTTTCAATCCCGGTTACCAGGTAGGCCTCTGTGGTTGCAGAGGAGGCCTCCGGTTCTAGGGAGAAACAAGCGACAGTCTCGGTAGTGTGGAAACTAGTCGCGGGTTCCGCAGGTGGAACCTGGTAGAGATCGAGTTCTTCCATGGAGCGTGTTATGAGCTCCGGCTCAAGAACGGAATCGGTTGCGATGTTGGTCGCTGGAACGGGTCGAGTTGCGGCCTCCACCGGAATGACACAGTCTATGGGCTCAGGTGACGGAGCAGGACAGGTGGTAGGCGAGGGTGAGGCGGTCGAGAAGCTGGTGACGTCGTCTGGGCTTGGAGAAGCTGCACCCGGTCGGCTCTGCTGCATCGCATGGTGTAGTCGTCTGCCTAGGGTCGCGCTCCAGCTGCGAATCGTCCATTCCACTGTCTCTAGTAACCGCACCCGGAGGTCTTGTAGAGCCTCTAGCCAGAAGTCGGGGCTGCCGTCTATGGTAAGGGCAGGATCCGGACCCGGTTGGCTTATGGCTGCTCTGGCCTCCGCCTCGACCTCCCGCATCAGGTCTTGGAGTCTCATGCTGGCCATTCTTCTTTGGAGGGAAACCACACCCGATCAACCGGTGAGACGTTCTGGTTGAGCTGGTGAAGATGTCTTCTCTCTCTGTCGGTGTGTCTAGGTATGACACTCCCATCTCCTCTGGGCTTTTGTAGTCCAATCGTGGGAAAAGTCTTTGGGGTCCGCCCCCATGGTTGATTCGAGCAATCAGGGCGGACAAAGAGTTTGGCGCCTTTCGTCCTTAACCCTCCCACAGTGAGGGGGGGGGGTTGACTCACTCTTGGGCTTCACGTGGCGGCTTCTTGTGGCGGGAACGCCATCTTGGGCGCCATCTTGACCCAATGGTGTAAAGGCGGGAAAGTTCTTTTAGGGACGAACAAAGTCCAATTGTAGACAATAAAGTCCAGTTTAAGCACAACATACCCGTTGGGTAACGGGCCTGCTCGTATCCTGTTCGTGACGCCATTTTCTGACGCACACCAGGGGCCAGGGTTACTCCCGGTTTAGACAGGCGATTCTTCTCCTTCCTTGTCACGGGTGGACCGCGCCTGCCGGTAGTGGGGCCCGGTGTAGTGCAGATCAAAATTGAGGTCGTCTTACGGGAACAGATTAAAAAGGGGTTTTAATTTGTTTTCTTCGTGACGCCACCTATGAGTAGATTCGGTAAGGGCTACCGACGCTGCGGAACCTCCCGGGGTGATGGACAGCAGCAAGATGTTACGCTCCCCACAGGCTGAGCGGTGATCCCCGGGGGCTGGAGCTGCTCAAGATGTTGTGCGGCAGCTGCGGTTACCTTAAGTTCATGACGGACAGTTCATAAGGAGACACGGACACAGATAGTCTCTGCAACGGTTCTTTACTGTAACCAGCAGGCAGTACATGGCTTACAGTGGTTGAGTAGAAGACCGGGTGGACTCAGCAGTGATAGTGCTCCTCAGAGATCCGCAGTGTACCTCCTCTCTACCTCCTTAGTTTCTCTTGCCAGCGTCGCCCAGGAATACCAGGTCGGGTACGGGGAGGCTGCTTCAATGCCCTATCCATGATGTACGTTCTGGATTCTTTGGGGAGCCTTGGGTCCCTCGGTGGGTACACCGCTGGTTAGACGACTGGAAACTGGCTGGTGGTGGGGTGCTCCTATAAAGCTGCTCCTCCACGGGGCTGGTTCGCGTGACAGAGGTGAACTGCTGCCAGCTTCGGTACCAGTGAACCGGCTGTGAGTTGTGGGCACGGGAGTCTTTTGGGAACCCGTGTAGAAATGCCCATTCCCGGTGGTTAAGGCCTCAGGTGCTGACACCCGACCGGTGACGGCCCAGGGGCCCGCACGGGGTGCGGAGCCCCCGCTCCACTCCAAGTTCTAGTCTGTGTTCCGACTTGTTCTGACTGTCTAGATTATTGTGTTCTCTTCACTACCCTAACACTCCACCCACCAGGACCTATGATTGGTCCCCTGTTCTAGGTGTTGTATGTTGGGTTGGATCTCTGAGTTAACTATTTCACTGCTTTGTCTAGAGAATATTGCGGCTGCAATACTCCCTTGTGACGCACTCGTTGCGGGGCGCCACAATTACAAAACTGGAAAACGAGCCAGGAATCTCACAGAACTGGAAGACGAGCCTGGAATATCACAGAACTGGAAGACGAGCCAGGCCTCTCACAGAACTAGAAGACGAGCCAGGAATCTCACAGAACTGGAAAATGAGCCAGGAATCTCACAGAACTGAAAGATGAGCCAGGAATTTCATAGAACTGGAAGATGAGCCAGGAATATTACAGATCTGGAAGAAGAGCCAGGAATCTCACAGAACTGGAAGACGAGCCTGGAATCTCACAGAACTGGAAGATGAGCCAGGAATCTCACAACTGGAAGATGAGCCAGGACTATTACAGAACTGGAAGATGAGCCAGGCCTCTCACAGAACTGGAAGACAAGCCAGGAATCTCACAGAACTGAAAGATGAGCCAGGAATCTCACAGAACTGGAAGAGATGCCAGGAATCTCACAGAACTGGAAGACGAGGCAGGAATCTCACAGAACTGGAAGATGAGGCAGGAATCTCACAGAACTGGAAGACGAGGCAGGAATCTCACAGAACTGGAAGACGAGGCAGGAATCTCACAGAACTGGAAGATGAGGCAGGAATCTCACAGAACTGGAAGACGAGGCAGGAATCTCACAGAACTGGAAGACGAGGCAGGAATCTCACAGAACTGGAAGACGAGGCAGGAATCTCACAGAACTGGAAGACGAGCCAGGAATCTCACAGAACTGGAAGACAAGCCAAGAATCATCCAGAAGTGGAAGACGTTTCCAAAGAAGAATGGATGAAAATCCCTCAAACAAGAATTGAAAGACTCTTGGCTGCTACTAAAAGCGTTTACAAGCTGTGATACTAGCAAAAGAGGGTGTTCCTAGGTATAACCATGCAAGGTGTCCAAACCTTTGTATCGGTCCCTTTTCCTTTTTCTAATTTATAAAATGTCAAAGATGAAAACATTATTTTTTCTGCCTAAAATACAAAGGAAATGTGTCATCTTTAATTTTCTGCCTTTTAGAGATCATTTCATCTTCAACTTTCTTAACTGTTCACAACATCAATAATGTTGACCAGGGTGCCCAGACTTGTATGTGACCTGCGCAGCGGAGTCTTGTGTTATTTTCGCTCTGAGTGGATATGTTGCTGAGATTTAGCAGACGTTGCACAGGCTCTTGTGATTGCAGAACTATGACTCTGAGCTGCTGATGTTTTTGTGGTTGGTGCTCATGTTACTCATTATAGCTGGCTTGTTTTTTTTCTTATATGTTCTCTCTGAAAAAACAAACAAAACAGCTTTAGATGTGACAGCCCTTCCACACGTGTCCCGCTCCCATCATGTTTTGATGGCCAAGATCAATTTCTGGGTTTCCAGCTTGACTTCTTATTTTTTCGGAACAGCTTATTATTATGATTATAAGTGATCCATGTCTACAGACCCAGTTGATTCAGCTTAAAAAAAAATTACGGACGCCTTAAAAATATTTTACGGACAGGGGAACAAAGTGCCCTACTTATACAGACTGTCCTAGAACCTCTGGATGGTTCGCAACCCAGACTGGATCTCCAAAGTGATTCCCCCTCCTTCACCCCAATGGTCAGTGAAATACATACAGTAGAAGATAGAGAACTTTGTTGCAAAATCTTCGTCCACTACTATCTCGCAGGGTTTTCCATCCAGGACAGAAGACAGTGGGTGTCACGTGTTGACTGCTCTGCAGTCCATGTGAAATACTGTGCTGTTAAATGGGAGTAAATATCCTTTGGCACATTAAGAGTTAACGTTAGAAGCCGCTTTAGTGTTGCTGTGTTTGTCTGAGGCGGCTCTGCAGCTGGAATGTTGTGAATGTGTTAGGTGGCCTTTAAATAGTTCCCTCTTCCACCAGCAGATGTCGCTGATGGAGTTTTAGTCTCTGCCAAGACCGTGTGCTGTAAGGACGTAGTGGAGTTTTTGCTGATGCCTTCCTGATGTTCTTCTGGAGTATTACTTATTCTGTAGGCATTACTATGCATACTGATTCATAGGTGGAGTTGAGGGGAATTTAGGATAGGGCTGATCAGAAGCAAAGGGCAAGGATGGCTCAGATGTCCTCACTTTCAGAGGTAATTCCAGGAACAGGTAGAGCCAGGGAACCCCAGTCTAAGGATCAGAGTAGTTTCTCTTTTCACCTTTTCCCCAACTTACTATCCTGCTACCTGACTCCCTTTACCACCCGTGACAGTGGGGAGCATATGGGTGGTTGCCCTTGGTGCAAAAATTCTTAAGAGCAGAAAAATTTAAAAAAGAAAAACATTTTTTTAGCAATTGTGTCACTGGTGCCACCAATCTGTAGCAATGCATATGCCCCTGATGAAAGCACGCCACTTTGGACTGTGGTGGACATGGGAGCCATAGGTCACAAGGTATCAATGTCCTGGCACACACGGCACAATGATCTCACTGCATTGTGTGCAGGTCTCTCAGATTAGGTATAGAGTATAAACTTACTCTTTTTGTCGGGGGTTGAATAGAGGAGGTATTATTACTTTTGGAAGAGGGCATTATTTGTTTTAAGTGGGCAATCCTACTGGGTTAGGGGGCACAATAATTGCCTTTCTCCCAACCCTGGCATCTCCTGTCAGAAGGGAATGGTATTTGGTCCCTTTTCAGGCTCCTTGGTGCAGTTTGCCTCCTCGTTACTTGCAGATAATGATCGGAGGGGGGAATCCTGCGCAGGTTCACATTATCCTGTTGAAGAGGGAAGAAGAAAGAGCTGAGCCCCCCCTGTCTCCCCTGGCCCCATAGCAATATCATAAGCTAACTCTATTATATTTACAGCCTTTACATTTATTTTTGCAGTTCTCAGACCTCCTTTATAGCTTTCATCATGCAATATTATCCAACAAGCACCAAAAATGGGAGGAGGTCAGGAGCGTAATACAGGGGTCTAAGCGGAGGAGGGGTGCGAAGGAAAAATACTCAGTGGAAAACTGCACTGAGCTATGAGAACGGGATCTAAATGGTAGATAGAGTATTGAAAATTGCATAATCTTACTCCATTAGCATTCATGTGCCATAAGTAGTGCATATTCTGCCCACACCAGCATGGTGCTACTTACTACTCAATCACATTGTCATTTAATAAAAAAAGCCTATTATGTCTCTTACATAAGACCACAGCACATAAATATCGCTGTAGGGGGGGGTCAAGGGCTGTCAGCCCCACCCTGGAGGATACTGTGTCCTTATACGCATCTGTTGAAGTGTTATATACAATATTTGCATGGAAATTCTATATGCATAATTATATGTGTGAGGCCACCTAGCGACAAAGGTAAAAACTGCTTACCGGTGCTCTCAAGTTAGGGAAGTAGTTAAAAATGAGTAGTGCACCTGTGGAGCCCACTGGGACGGGGTACTCGTTACTGGACCAGGGTATCACGGGGGTTATCACGGCGGTCTTGGTCCGGCCCGTGTCCCGAGCCCACAAGTAAAAGGGGGTTATTTACAGGGGATTGTCGTGACGCCACCCACGGATTATGGTCAGTGAAGGGACCACCGCTGCTGCTGTTCCCACCAGGAGGATGGATGGATGGATGGTGCTGCAGCAAGATGGATGAGCCCGCAGTGGGTCGGGGCTGCTCCTAACAGGGTGTAAAGGGTGTAATAAAGTTCTGTATGCAGGGAATCACACACGGGAGACTTGAGCAGGGTTCACGGGGTTTTACTTCACAAGTTCTTTCAGTACAAGTTACAGTCACCTCCACTGATAACTCCGGACATTCACTGAACCCACTGCAGCCAGGTTATCTCTCTAAGACCCTTCACTGTTTGAAACCTCTCAGGATTTCCTCTCCTCTGTCCTTCCCGTGGGCTGTATGAGGGCAGCTCGGTCCCTTGTTTGTGGCTTCCCCCTGTTTATGGGCAGCAAGCCTTGGTCCTATATGCTGCTGGTTCTCCAGACCATGTGTTGGGTGGCCAGACCTGGAATCTGTGCCTCCCCGTCGGTGTGTCCATGTACTGGCGTTTAGTTACGGTCACCCAGAGCCGACTCTCTGGTCCCAGCCTAGCCTTGGGCGTCCCTATCTTGCAAAGGATCACCGGGTTCTCTCCTACTTGTGTAACTACCCGGGTACGTCAGGGGAGTCCGTCCTGCCAGTAGTTTGTCAGCGCTGCCGTCTTCCTCGGACCCAGCTACAGTGGTCCGGTCTCAGTCTGTTCCTTCCCTTTTGCTCCCGGGTTATGGAGCAGGCTTACTCTCCAGGGAACGGTGTCTCGCAGAATTCTGCGCCTCCAGGGAGCCCAAGACCTTCAGGGAAGTGTCCCTCTTTCCTGTTCTTTTCTGCTCGGCACCCTCTGGCCTACTTGGTCTTTACTTCTCAGCCTACTCCGGCCTACTACCTAACTCCTCCTAGTGTTCCCCTTTTGTACCTGGTTCGTCACCTGACCTACGTCCTCACCCACTGTGATTGGCCCTTCCACCCCTTGCCCGCCTAGAGTCCCAGACTCCGGGTTGGGTCTTGTGTCCATGGTGTGTGTGTTTTGAAGGTGTGTGTGTGTAACAACCTGTCTCCACCTGCCTGGCTGCAGTTCCTACCTGTGGCCACCCTGGTCGCAGGGGCGCCACACACCCCTTAATGGCGCTTTCTAGTAAATAAAATAGGTCTGCAGTGTCTTTTTCCCCATTACAGTCCCCAAAGTGTAAAGTGAAACGGACACTGGGTGCTGAATCTGTGAGAGCCGTGGTAGTGTGGAGCCCAACATTGGATTCGCCCGGACCCTCAGGGTCACCCCGAGACTTGAGTACAAGAGTTGGGACATTGTTCGATGTCATATGTGGTTTTAAAGGGAACCTGTCACCTGGATCTAAGCCGCTACACTATCACTACCTGTCCCTGCACCTTCCTAGCTGCTCACTATCTATCCCTCTCTGAGCTAAATCCGCCCTATAAAACTGCAGAAAAATAACTTATAACTTACAGAAGTCCCTGAGGCTGGGGACTGAGAAGGCGGCGCCAGGCTCCATTCAGCCTCTCCTCCATGCAGCAGCACTCGCCTCACTTGGGCGGCGTTATTCATTCTTCATCGCCGCCTCCTCCATTTGGAATCTCCTGCCTGCTTTACACCTATCATGTTGTGGTGATGCGACCTCGATGTGTCCCCTGACTGAGACACAGCATATGGGAGATTGTATCTTCTGCTCGGTAGCAGCACACACAGGGTGAGCTGCTACTGGAGCTAAGTGCTGATTGAAAGCACTGACCCCCAGGTGTGCGGGTGAATAGGAGATGATATGTCCTGCCCTGGGCTGTGGGGAGGGGGTGGAGTGTGTCAGGACAGCAGCAGGAGCTGCTGGGATTGTATGAGGTTCTACTCGGCTGTGCCCCGGTGTAACAGGCCAGACTAACCCCCCGACCAGAATATACTCGGGGTTAAAGTGGCCTAGGCCAGATTATACCCCTCCGTATACCACAGCAGCTGTAGATCAGGGCGCCAAGCAACAGATGGGGGCCCAAGGCAGCACAAAGTGGCCCCAGGCAGCAGAAAGTGGCCCTACGCAACATACAGGGGCCCCAGGCAGTGCTAGGGCCCCAGGCAGTGCACGGGCCCCAGGCAGTGCTAGGGGCCCCAGGCAGTGCACAGGACCCCAGGTAGCACAAAGTGGCCCCAAGCAGCACAAAGAGGCCCCAGGCAACATACAGGGGCCCCAGGCAGTACTAGGGGCCACAAGCTACACACAGGATCCCAGGCTACACACAGGGGCCCCATGCAGCATACAAGGACCCCAGGCAGTGCACGGGGCCCCAGGCAGTGCACAGGGCCCCAGGCAGCACAAAGTGGCCCCAGGCAGCACAAAGTGGCCCCAGGCAACATACAGGGGCCCCAGGCAGTACTAGGGGCCCCAGGCTACACACAGGGTCCCAGGCTACATACAGGGGCCCCATGCAGTACAAAGGGGTCCCAGGCAGCGCATGGGGGCCAGAGGCAGCACACAGGGGCCCCAGGCAGCACAAAGTGGCCCCGGGTGGCCCACTGCCTGGGGCCCCTGTATATTGCCTGTGGTCACTTTGTGCTGCCTGGGGCCCCTGTGTGCTGCCTGGGGCCCTTGTATGCTGCATGGAGCCCTTGTGTGTAGCCTGGGATCCTATGTGTAGCCTGGGGCCCCTGGTACTGCCTGGGGCCCCTGTATGTTGCCTGGGGCCACTTTGTGCTGCCTGGGGCCCTGTGCACTTCCTGGGGCCCTGTGCACTGCCTGGGGCCCTTGTATGCTGCATGGGGCCCCTGTGTGTAGCCTGGGATCCTGTGTGTAGCCTGGGGCCCCTGGTACTGCATGGGGCCCCTGTATGTTGCCTGGGGCCACTTTGTGCTGCCTGGGGCCCTGTGCACTGCCTGGGGCCCTTGTATGCTGGCTGGGGCCCCTGTGTGTAGCCTGGGATCCTGTGTGTAGCCTGGGGCCCCTAGTACTGCCTGGGGCCCCTGTATGTTGCCTGGGGTCACTTTGTGCTGCCTGGGGCCACTTTGTGCTGCCTGGGGCCCTGTGCACTGCCTGGGGCCCCGTGTACTGCCTGGGGCCCTTGTATGCTGGCTGGGGCCCCTGTGTGTAGCCTGGGATCCTGTGTGTAGCCTGGGGCCCCTGTGTGCTGCCTCAGGCCCCCATGCACTGCCTGGGGCCCCTAGCACTGCCTGGGGCCCCTGTATGTTGCGTAGGGCCACTTTCTGCTGCCTGGGGCCACTTTGTGCTGCCTGGGGCCCTGTGCACTGCCTGGGGCCCCGTGTACTGCCTGGGGCCCTTGTATGCTGGCTGGGGCCCCTGTGTGTAGCCTGGGATCCTGTGTGTAGCCTGGGGCCCCTGTGTGCTGCCTCGGGCCCCCATGCACTGCCTGGGGCCCCTAGCACTGCCTGGGGCCCCTGTATGTTGCGTAGGGCCACTTTCTGCTGCCTGGGGCCACCTTGTGCTGCCTCGGGCCCTCATGCATTGCTTGGGGCCCTGTGCACGGCTTGGGGCCCTGATCTACAGCTGCTGTGGTATACGGAGAGTTATAATCTGGCCTAGGCCTGTTTATACCCCGGGGTATAGTTTGGGCTAGGCCAGAATATACCAAGGGTATATTCTGGCCCAGGGGGGTATATTCTGGGCTAGCCCAGTTTATACTTCGGGTATATTCTGGTCGGGGGGTTAGTCTGACCTGTTACATCGGAACCTGGAGGTCTGTGAATACCTGAACAGTTCCATTAAACTGTGTGCTGTGTGAGTAAATACCTGAGTCACTGCCTTCTATCATGCCGATCCTAACCGCTACCTTACAGTGTAAAGTGGGTGGGAGATTCCAAATGGAGGAGGCGGCGATGAAGAAAGAATAACGCCGCCCAGCGGGGCGTGTGCTGCTGCATGGAGGAGGGGCTGAATGGAGCCTGGGCCCACCTTCTCAGTCCCCAGCCTCAGGGACTGCTGTAAGTTATAAGTTATTTTTCTGCACTTTTATAGGGCGGATTTAGCTCAGAGAGGGATAGATGGGGAGCAGCTAGGAAGGTGCAGGGACAGGTAGTGATAGTGTAGGGGCTTAGATCCAGGTGACAGGTTCCCTTTAACCCTCCCTGCATTGGTACTCTACCCCAGCCTTACGAAGGCCTCCCGGGAAGCAACTGACTCCTATGGTACCATGTGTAATGGACTCCAAAATAGACCCGGGCGAGTGGGTCGTTACAGTACTAGCAGGAAAGGAATTTTGTCTAGCTGTTCCTCAGCACGAATCCCTGTGGGTAGGATAGGGCTGGAGCCATGCAGAACTATATGAGTTACAGTGAACCACCATACTACTGAACAAAGAACAAGAGTTAAGAGTTACTGGGAGCAGTCTGCAGTAAATTGAATATAAAGAATTGTGCCCGTGTTCAGCAAGACTGTTCAGGTAAACCATTGTTGGAAAGACTTCTGGTCTCAGTTTACACTGTCCTTGGAGGAACAAGACTGTGTCAAGATCTGTTCCAATGAGGATGTGTGGCGCCCCTGCGTCCAGGAGGCCACAAAGGGTACTGCAGCCAGGCAGGTAGGACAATGTTAAACACTAACACCCTCACAGCCCACATAACCCACGTGTCAGAGAGGTTACATCCAGCCCTGAGGTTAGACACTATATGAGACCAGAGGGGTGGTGGATGAGGGGAGTGGGTTGGGCACACCAGAGGTCAGGTGACTGACAGTATATAGAGAGGGGGAGGAGAAAAGGAAGACAGTAGGCTGAAGTAGCTGATATGTAAAGACAGAAAGAGACACACTGCCTGGAAGAGTGAAGACTGACGGAGCGCAGAATCTGTACTGAGCCAGTGCGAGCCAGAGGAGAGAGAAAGCCCATCCAGAGAGTCAGATCCCCAGGAGTGTGAGAGAGCCGAGAGGGACGGTGTAACCCGGGGCCCTAGACAGCAGCTGAAGCAACCTGTTGCAGGTGGAGAAGCCCTCCTAGAATATTGGAAGGAACACAGAGAAGGAGCCTGGCAGAGCCTCATGCTAGAGGACTGTTGGAGGCTGGGCTAAAGTAGAGTGTCGGCTCTAAAGGGGACCGTAGTTCACCCGGTATCCCCAGATAACACGACGGGGGGTCTAAGTTCCAGACTGACATCCCTAACCCAAAGGACAGGCAGCTCAGTGACGTACTAGGACTCACAGAAGCCCGAGTCACCGCCATACTGTCCGGTGTCGCACAACACAGAGAAAGAGAAGCAATAGCCTGGAAAGGACACTTAAAGACTGTGTGAGGGGTCACAGGAGGAAGGAGTCTGGCTGCAGGAGAGAAGGGAACCCGGAAAGGGAGAAAGCAACTGTGTGTTGAGAACTGTGTAACAACTGCAAATAACTTGTAAGCTGACTGAAAGAACTTGAGTAAAGCTTTGGAAAACCCTGCATTGCCTCTCTCGTCAGTCTCTAGCTGCAGACCATTCCTCCCTACAGATCCAGCCTGTCAGCAGCAGCCAGGAGGAGAGATCCCTGCAGCCTGCAAAGTAAGTGTGCTCAAACTACACACACAATTGACTTTAACTCCTTACTGCCTCGGGGGATACAGTTCTCCCCACTGGAACTATACCATCCCCGCTGCCATTCCATCACCCCCGGAGGTTCTGCAGCAGCAGCGGCCCCATTACTGGCCGCACCAAGTGGGTGGCGTCACCCGTGACAAATCCCTTGTAAATATTCCCCTTTTATTGTGAGGGCCCAGGGACACGGTCCGGACCAAGCCACCCGTGACATCCCCAGTACCGTCTGGTCCGGTACCGAGTACCCCAGTCCCGCCTGGGGCTCCACAGATGCGGCCGAGGTGTGGCTGCTAGTGCAGGCCAATAACTGTGATTACTTCTAAGACCGCGCACCATGCTCCCCCAACATCACCACCATGACACAAAGCTTAATGTCATGGACTTTCTATGAAGTCAGTACTTAGATTTCCTACTGGTGCTTCCCCCCGCTGGGAGCATCATGGCTGAAAACCTGCCTGCAGCCTTACATCATCAAGCACAATGTTGAGCATCGGATGGAGTGGTGTAAAGCTGCTACCACTAAACTCTGGAGTAGAGGAAACGTGTTATGTGGACTAATGTATCACAACAGCTTAAAGGAGGTTTCCCCTTTAAGTAAATAAAGCTTAATCACTGCATAATGAATAAACTTAGAGTAAATTCATCTTTGTTCAAGATACTGTATTACTGACAGTGAATAACAACACTCATGTTTACATTCAGAGGCACCAAATTCTGTAGTTAGGACGAACTGCACAAAGCCTAGGCACTGTCTGTCATATTTTTACAGCTTTGCAGCCAATGAGTGTTGCTGTTGTGAATTAAATGTTTTTTTCCTTAGTCTATGCTGTGTGCGGTACTGCAAGTGGAGGAGTGTGTAATAGCATTCAGGTGGAGGGGTGTGTCTTGCATTCAGATCTCCACTCCCTCAGTCTTGAAGTAGTTCTACTTCCCTCCACTGGGTGTCACAGATAGAGTTCATTTCAGACTCTGCTTTGACCTCATGCAGTGAGGACGTGCTGTGCTTCCTTCTGCTGCTGTTCGCTTCCACAGGAGCTGCTGGATTTTCCTGGTCCGTGGATGGCGGTAAGGATTTTTAGCCTAGGGAAATTCAGGAGCATAGGGCTAGCGTGGACCTCTTTGCCATCTGAGGTGCCTCTGGGAGTGGGGTGAGCCAGGGACTCACAGTCTAAGGGTCAGACTAGCTCCCCTGAACACCCTTAGCCCACTTTACCATCCGCTCAGGGGTGCATCAAGCCCCCCTGCCGCCTGAGCCACACAGTGTCGAATGGGAGGGGGGGCTTGCTGTCGGTAGTTAGCACCGCCGCCCCTGCAGCCGCAAGTGATGTCGGGAGGGGGGGTGCTGTCATTAGCTAGCACCGCCGCCCCTGCAGCCGCAAGTGAGGACGGGGGGGTGCTGTCAGTAGCTAGCACCGCCGCCCCTGCAGCCGCAAGTGAGGGGTGGGGGTAGTGCTATCTGCGCCGCCGCGCCACAGGTCTGTCTATGCAGCAGCTGGAGCCGGCGCCCGTCGGGCAGGAAGACGCTGTATGGATATGGCGCCGCCCACTTCTGCACAGCCACTCCCCCTGCCAGCTTGCTGCCTGAGTTAAAGGGCTCACACTATCCAATGGAGGAGCGGCCCTGCATCCGCTATACCACCCTGTGACAGGCACAAGGGGTGTAACTACAATAGGGTGCAGGGTTGCAATCGCACCCGGGTCCTGGAGCCTAGGGGGCTCCAAAAGTCTCTTTGCCCTATAGAAAAAGACTAATGCTATTAAAGATGTACAATAATTGGGGGACTTTTGAATCGGGGCCCATGAGCTTAAAGTTACGCCACAACTAGGCACACAGCGTATTTCACAGTTTATGTACGGCCTGTAATACCTGCATTGACCGATGTCTCTATGAAGTTGTATGTTCTGGTTTGGAGACCCGTGGTGCACCCAGGCATTACAGTGACACTATAAAATACGCTTGTGTGAACCCGGCCCAAGTATACTCTTTTAGCCTCCAGCTGAAATCAGTTTTCCATTTCAGAGATTTTAAAACTGCAAGAAACTGAAAATCAAAAGATGCAGATTTTGCACAAAACTGTGAGTTCTTGCAGTTTTTGTGGGGTTTTAAGTCTGCAAATGAATTTTAATCCTTAGGTAGCCCTCTCCTGTGGAAGAGAAAGGGTGAAGCTTCATGGCTGCTGATCCTTTGAATACAGTGAAATATGACAGATATTAGAACCATGTGCCCAAATAAAGAAACATGATGCCTGGTAACGCCAAGGAGAGATCTGACAGCTCATATCCATGTGAAGTGGAAAAATGAAATACCCTGGAGGCAGAACTAGGTTGGACAGCTGCTTTAGGCAACATTAATCCCAGATGGAGCATCGTGTATAGAAAAATCCCGTGAGCTGAAAAAGCTGCCTACAAAATGATAGCGAGCAGCACACCCTGCAATAAAGAGGACAGGCACCCGGGCAGTGCGGACTCAAGGGTGGCACTACTACCGTGCACCAGGATTAATCAAGACAGAGTAGAGCCTCGTTCAGACATTTTTGTTTTTTTTTGGTCACGTGAAAATATAAAACTATTTTGGTTGTATCATTTTTACCATCAGTCTCATCAGTTATTTTCCTCTTATGCAAAAAATAAACCTCAGTGTTAAAATCGTACAACGCATGGATTACACACGGATTGCATATGATTTTCATAAATCCACGGAGTTAAATTCCTATAAATATCACACAGTATATGTGGCGCCCCACTGGTCAGTGCACCACAGTAGGGGTACTGCACCCACAATAGAGTGTGCAGTATTCCTGTCGCAGGGGAGTGTAAAGTCAACGTGAGGTTCCCATCCTAGCACTCATGCACACTAGCCAGGGATGATGGGGTTACATCGTTATGACAAGAGACCCAGTCCCAGAGGGTGGAGTTAGGTGAGGCGGGAAGACACACAGTCGGATGTAGTCTGGACTGAGGAGCGAAGCAAGGTTGGAGCCCAAGAGAGAGAAGGGTCTCCCTGGGAGGGGGCCTGAGAGAAAAGGCAACCCAGGAAAAGAACGAGGAAACCCGTACCAGACCGTCCATAGTCCGGGGGAATCCTAGTCCACAAATGGAGTGGCGGCTCCGACGGCACAGCGATACTCTGACCGTACCCGGCGTCATGGTTTGTTTAGCAACTCCGACATCCCTGTTCAGAACGTGGAGTCCACTAGAAGGAACCTGGTAGACAAGCGGGCTGTGCAGGGCAGCGCGAGGAAAGTGAGGAGGCGCAGGACAGAACAGCAGGACATGGGATTGACAAGAGACGGTATACTACGGGAACCTCAAAGAGACTTTACCCTCTTTTGTGACTACCCGGCCAGCTACCCGTCTAAAGACTGTATAAGCTGTAACCTGAAATGCTATCTGAACTGGTTCCAGTAAAGTATCCGCGAGAGTCATAAGGTCTCAGTGTCTCCTTTCATCCTAGACCGCTGCACTGCTCCACAGACTATACCCAGCACCACCACCACAAGTGCTGATCTGCCCCGGGGACTCAGCTCAGCCTGCAGGAAGCTGCAACATCCAAGCTGCAATACCATCGTCTCCGGAGGTCTGAAGCGGCGCTGGTGAACCTCACCAGAATCTGCAGGTGGCGTCACGCCAAACTTTATTCTTTTATTCCCTTTCAACAACCTCTCCCAATTTTTAAGCTGACCATGAGGGCCATGGGTCCGGGCGGGCCACCGGTGACATCCCTGCAACTCCACGCCCGGGTACCGAGTCCCCTTGGGTGCATCATATATGTGTCAGGAGTGGGTCACATCTGACTGAGACCTCTGCAGTATCTGGCATTAGAAGATTTCGATGATCAGCAGATCGCAGGTCCTCTTTGGAATTCGCTCGGTCATTAAAATGAGTGGAGCAGATTTATTTTCATTTGGTGTTGAAGGGGTTAGGAGTACCTTTTTGATACTGCTGAGGTTCCATATAGCTTGAATCTCAGCTGCCTCCTTTGCTTCACTCACTTTCATTATTTAAACTCACTCCTTACTCCACCATATGCTAGTTTAACAATCCAGGAAAGGCGGTATCAGCAGCACTCAGGTCCTGTGTTAGAACATCCAATGTTATTTACAACAGGATTAAAACCTCTCCCTCATGTGGTTTTAATCCTGTTGTAAATAAAGTTGGACATTTTAACGTGCTGCTGATACCTCTTTTCTTGGATTGTGGACACTATATATTTTCCACAAGTGGGCGAAACTCAACTATAGATCCAAGTACTTCCTCTTCAGAAAACTGAGTCGTGCCAGTGTACCTCTATTTTCATTCATATACCAGTTATAGTTCTTCTATGCTGACCTCCCAGGGAAAGTTGTCCTTGTGGTTGCTGCGGAGTTCCATTTGTTGTTTTATTCCCCTTTGTCTCTCTTCTCTCCCTGTGTTATCTTATAGTAGTTGTAAGGCTGGTTTCACACTACCGATTTTGTAAATCTGGGTGAATGCGGGTAAAACCTGCATCCCCCCGAATTCCCCCGCAATTGTGAAACCTGTTGTAACCCATCTAGGGATAATAGGGAGTGCAGCGTTCAGTCTCAGTCAAGTGTTTAGGGGTCATCCCTATCCCCTATGCCTATCTGCCCCCTTTTTACCTCTTCACTGGTTCCCCTTATTTTGTGCCACATGTTGGGCGACTCATCGCTCTGTATATTACAATACAAATTAAAATAACATTGAGTAAAATAAATACTTTATTACCCTAATGCACATAAAAGCAAACACAGAAAAATGGATTGTGGAGGACACATCCGCACTAGAACAGGGAGCTACAAACTACATGGATAAACAATAATATACTGTAAATAAATGCTAACTCCAGCTTCACGTTAGAGTTCCTACCCCAAAGGACAGGCAGCTCAGTGGCAACCAGGAGGGCCCACAGGGGTCCGAGCCACCGCCATACTGTCTGGAGATGCACACAGTGAGAGTGAGAGAGTAAAAGCCTGGAAAGGACAGAGAAGGAGTGAGGGGTCACAGAGAGGAACAACCTGGCTGCAGGGAGTAAAGGAACCCAGAGGGGAGAGTTGTACCCGTGTAAAGACCTGTAACTTGAACTGTGACTGAGCTGTTATGCTGAACAAACTGAGAAGTAAACACGGTGAACCCTGGTGTTTAGAGTTGATGTCTCCCTTTTTTCATGTTTAACAAAAGAGGTCCTCTTTCCTCTATTCAATATCTTGGTTATTTTCTAGGTGAAAATAAAATCAGTCCTCACTATTCTTGTGAGTTGTTTTCTCATCTCACACTGATAAATCATCTCTCTCCTATTTAAGTCCTCTCATATTCATGTCTGATAATGTTTAATATTTCTTAATATTTCTTTTTTGCTAGGTCATATGATGACAAGTGGTCCGGTGCCAATGGAGAGTTATTAATACCTTTCTTTTCCTTTTTTCCTGTTTATAGGTCTGTAGAGAGACGCTTATTAGCCTCCCTCTTCTTCAGTTTTTTCTTCATTTATGTCTGTGTATATATTTTCCTTTCATACATTTCTGCACACTGATCTGCAATTGGTGGCTTTGCCACTCCAATATCATCCGTAGTGCCTCCCTGCCCTCTCTTTCCCCTCCTATAGCCACTCCAGTCTAGCAACTAATGTTGCCGTAGCACTTCTATTTGTCTAATAAAGACTCTTTTTGAAGTGCGCATGCGCACCTTTTTCTTGATGACCGGCCGGTCTGCGCTTGCGTCCCGTCGCCTGGCGACGTCATACACAAGGGGGCTCCCTTGCTACGTAATGACGCGTTATCTCGCGTCACCACGCCACCTCTAGTCCCGCCTCTACACTTCCGGGTATACGGCTGCAGACCTGGAAGTGACTTGCAGGTGGGCTGATTTGCTATACTATATAAACGTTTCCTTTACAGGTTACTGACAGGTTCTCCCCCATAGGAAGCCGTCTTATAGGCGGCGACACGCGTCGGGTGTCAAGCCTGCTATGTGCCTTGTGTGATGGATGATGATTTTACTGGTAACTATACTTGGACATGGTGGCACTGATTGGTGCACCTGAGGTCCTACTACTTATCTGACATTTATTGACTTTTAATGGTTTTTAAATTGTCTGTCAGTTCCTGTTTGTATAAGTGCTCAATAAAATGAATTTTTGACTATTTATATTGGTCTTTTTTCTATATTTCCCTGATCCCGGTTATACATACATGCTTCTTTTCCTTCCCTAACATAACAGTTTCTAAAGCATGTGACTGGTGGATCACGTGACTGTGCCTCCCAAACACGTTTTTTCACACGGTGAACCCTGCTTCTGACTCCCTTGCCTGATTGAGACAGAACTGTATTGCCTGTGCATGATTCCCTCCAACAGGACTGCAGAGAGATCCAGCCTGGAGAGCTACAGCTTGTCAGCTCTGGACGCTGGAGAAAGGAAAGCTACAGCAGCAGGACAGTAAGTGTATTGCATCCACCACAAGCTTACACTACACCATAGACTTTATCATCACTGCCGCGGGGAACTAAGTTCTACCCGCGGAGAACTATACCATCTACAGCTGCTACAACATCATCCCCAGAGGTTCTGCAGCAGCGGTGGTCCCCCTTATTGACCACAAGCCATGGGTGGCGTCACGACAAACATTTATCCCCTGTGAATATTTTCCCCTTTTACTTGCCAGGGCCCTGGACACGGTCCAGACCAGGACCTCCGTGACATCCCCCAGTAGCAGACCCGGTCCGGTACCGAGTACCCCCATCCCAGTGGGCTTGACACATGCACATATGTGGTGTGCACTTTTGGCCTCATGACTAGTCAGTGGAAGATCTTGCACACAGCTATCCAGTTGGATGTTGATGTAGTTGACAATGTGATTAAGGTCTACTGTGTTCTCCACAAGACTAGCATAACCCACCATACCCCGGCCGGACAATAACCACGGACACCAGGTTAACCTTTTTTAACTCTTTATTGAGGGTCTCCAACAACCATCTCAAATCTTTTAACTCTTAAGGTACCTTTACACGCCGCTACTGGAGGATGGATACAACCCACTACAGGCTACAAATGTAGCTCGTAGCGTCAATATAGCCCGTAGTAGCGGCGTGTGAAGACGGGACGTGACAGCCGGCAACAGATACATCTGTTTCCGAGCACTGCTCGAAAACAGATGGCTACAAAGCCGATTGTAGCGAGCTGTATCGGCGTGTAAAGAAGGAACAGAAGGGTTGTTTCTACACCATGCTATGTAGCTGGGGCGTGACACAGGCTCCGGGTTTCCGCGCCCCCTTCAGCGATCATTGGAGGAAGCTCCTGCGTTGCGATTGGTTGTCGCCGCACAGGGCGGCATATTTAAGGAGCTGACGAGTCACACTACACAATTGCTCGAGCGTCAAGTATTAATCAGCCTCCTGCGATGCCTGCCCAATCATGGTATTATTGCTTTGTCCTATCAGCGTACGGACGTCTCGTAATCCACAATTGTGGCACGCCTATGTGCTGTCCCTGCTGCACCAGGTACGCCCATAGTAGCTGGTTGTAGCGGTGTGTAAATGAGCTAAGATGAGCTACAGATGGCTACTTGAGACACCCGGCGATGTATCTAGCTATAGATGTTGCGTAGCGTAGCGCACCTTGTGGCGGCGTGTAAAGGAGGTGCGTTTACCGTTTGTAACCGTTTGAGCGTGCTCGTGCACGTGAAGTAGCGGGTTGTATCCATCCTCCAGTAGCGGCGTGTAAAGGTACCTTTAAATGGGAAATTTAATATATAAATTGGCCGCAGCTTGATGAAGGCTCAGAACCGCCTTAAAACCTGTGACTGTAAGCGTTCTGTTGCTGGCCATCCAGCACAGGTAACTTACACCTCTGTCACTCACTCCGCCGCTGCCACAAACCATTTCCAAACCACAGGGGAGGGAGGGTGGGCGTTTGCGCTCTGGGATTCAGATGCAGGAGAGGCAATATGGCCGCCCCTCCCTGCTTATATCCAATGGAGGCAGAGCCGGGATCCAAGGAAAGGGAAACGAGTTGTGATAGGATCGTTTAACCCTGGTGGTCTAAATGTCCGGCAACGTTAACCCCTTCTATGGGCCTGCAAGTCAGGGAGCAGCGGCACAGCCGCGGTGCTCCACATTATGCTTTATGGTACCTTTACACGCCGCGACGGCAGGCTGGATACATCCCGCTACAGGCTACAAATGTCGCTTGTAGCGCCAATGTAGCCCGTCGTAGCGGCGTCTGAAGACGTGATGCTACAGCCGGCAACAGATACATCTGTTTATGGGCTCTGCTCGAAAACTGATGGCTACATCGCCGATGGTAGCGAGCTGTATCGGCGTGTAAAGAGGCAACGGAAGGAAACTCTGGACACCCGGGGCTGTAGCTGCAATGTAGCTAAGGCGTGACCCAGGCTCTGGGATACCACCCCCCTTCAGCGATCATTGGAGGAAGCTCCTGCATGATGATTGGTAGTCGCTGCACAGGGAGGCATATTTAAAGGGATCCTGTCACCCCCAAAACACATGTAAACCTATTAAAACCTGTCCCTAGAGCATATTAACACTTTCCCTACACTGTTTTTACCTCCTAAATGCAGTAAATGACATTGCATAAAAACGTTTTATAAGTACCTGATTACTGATGATAATGAGTGACTATGCTATTCATAGTCACTCATCAAGACTGCCCCTCTGCTTCATAGCACGCCTGAATAGGCGTGATCTTCATAGCAGATTCAAATTGCCGCCTCCCTGCTGTGCCCTGTGTCGTCCGAGGCTGCTGTGTGGCTGGGTGACGCGATCCGCGTCATTCCCCGCGCCGGGTGACGTATTTTCACCGGCGCCACGCTGTCGGCTTCAAAATGCACACTGCGCATGCCCATGCGCATGCGCAGTGCGCATTGTGAAGTTTACAGCGCGGCGCCGGTGTAAATACGTCATCCGGCGCGGGGAATGACGCGGATCGCGTCACCCAGCCACACAGCAGCCTCGGACGACACAGGGCACAGCAGGGAGGCGGCAATTTGAATCTGCTATGAAGATCACGCCTATTCAGGCGTGCTATGAAGCAGAGGGGCAGCCTGGATGAGTGACTATGAATAGCATAGTCACTCATTATCATCAGTAATCAGGTACTTATAAAACGTTTTTATGCAATGTCATTTACTGCATTTAGGAGGTAAAAACAGTGTAGGGAAAGTGTTAATATGCTCTAGGGACAGGTTTTAATAGGTTTACAGGTGTTTTGGGGGTGACAGGATCCCTTTAAGGAGCTGACCAGTCACACTACACAATCGCTCGAGCGTGCTGTATTTCTCAGCCTCCTGCGATGCCTGGCCAATCATGATGATATTGCGATGTCCTATCATCGTACGGACGGCTCGTAATCCAAGATTGTGGCACGCCTATGTGCTGTCCCTGCTGTACCAGGTCCGCCCATATTAGCTTATTGTAGCGCTGTGTAAACGTGGTACGCTAAGCTACAGCTGGCTACTTGACACACCCGGCGATGTAGCTAGCTACAGATGTAGCGTGGCGTAGCGCACCTTATGGCGGCGTGTAAAGAGGGTGCGTTGAGCGTTTGTAGCCGTTTGAGCGTGCTCGTGCACGTGAAGTAGCGGGATGTATCCAGCCTGCCGTCGCGGCGTGTAAAGGTACCATTAGAGTATATGACTGAGGTAACGCTACATTCACACGCAGGGTACCGTCACACCTGGAGATATCGCCGGCGATTCCACAGGCGACGCATGTGCACGCACACGTATTTGCATGTCGCCCAAGGTCGCCGACGCCCATTTACACGGGGCGACAACTTAGGCAACGCTCGGGCGACGACCTGACCGGAAATTGTCTGAGCGTCACCCAAGGTCCAGGGGCGATCAAGTCGTTGGTCGCCGCTTCCGCGTCACACAGAGCCACCACATTAGCGATGTGGGCGTAATTTTGACCCGCATCTCGGAGATAGGCGTTCACATTATGTTGTGTGACGCCTTGAAGACATGTGATTGGTTGCAAACAAACACCAATCATTATTAATGTGTCCTTGTTCGCCGCGCCACGTCGTTACATGTAAGCATGCATGTGCGTATTGGCTCAGTGCTTTAGTCAACTCTCGTGTGATGTGTCGCGGATTATTGCTAGACGCATTGGCGTGGGCAACAAGGGAAAACACGGCGCTCGCGTGACGATTAATTGTACAGTGAATTTGTATAGCGCTGTTCTGTTATGTGTGTTGGGCTACTGCGTTGCCTAATAAAATCACTCAGGCGTTCCTGGTCAAGATAATATTGGAGCCTTGAAATTATGTGTGTGCACAGATATTTGTGTGTTTCCAGTTATGTGGCCCATATGTATTGATCACCTATCATTTCCTTGTCCATGTGTGTGTACAGAACATGTGTAATGCAATACATATATATGGGGGATAACACACACAGGCACCATACAGTGTCACCACAAAGGCCTGGGTGCCGTACATATGTCCCCAATGATTATGTACCCCTATAAATCTGACATTATGCCACTGTGGCACCCTGGTTGGGGCACCACAAAACTCTTAGGACGCAAATGGAGTGTACACAGCAAGCAGACCTCACTACTAAAACACCTTTTTACACCCCTTTTTCACCCCAGGCCTCTAGGGGGAGCTCCACTGGTTAACTTAAGCCAGTTCCCCCTATAAATACGGGTCCTGGAGGGAGAAACAGTGCAGTGTGCAGTTACTTTAGAACTGTGAACAGCTAGGAGAGCTGACCTGGTACTGGAGCCACACTAGGCCCATACCAGCACACCCAGAGAAGTGAGAGACCCTCGCAACAAGGGTCATAGGAACAGGAGGCAAATCCTTCACAGGGACAGAGGAGTTACCACAACTCACCCTAACAATCCGGTCACTGGGTCCGAACTGCAGGAGCCATAGGGCAGGCTGCAGAGAAACCAGCACCCTAACAACGGAGTCTAGCTCCCTGGACGCCTGAAGCACCATCAGAGGAGAGCCCGGGGAAAGGAATTTGGAATCCTGCAACCCTTTATAGTGCCCTCAGTGCAGCATACTCAGGTGAAACACGTCCTACCAGAACGTGCAACCCTGGTTCGCTGTGGAATCTCCAGGAGTGTCTACTTCATCACCCAGTCGAGTGTACCTGTTGTCACAGGTAAAAGGTACAGAAAAGACTTTGTGTCCGTGCATCATTCCTGGATTAACATTCAGAACTACCTGAGCTGCCGTATTCCATCTAGTGCAGCTCCTGACCCCGGGGACTCCTGCTCATCCTGTGGGGAGCATCCCATCAAGCTGCCGCACATCCCCTGGAGGCCCAAGCAGTGCCGGTGCATTCACCGGACTCCCACAGGTGGCGTCACGACAATCAAGAAAAACCCCCATACTTTAATCCCCCTTGATCTGACCACCGGGCCCCACAGCCTCAGGCGCGAAACCGTGACAATTGCTGCATCGCCTGAGACGTGAGCATCCGGCAACAGTGAGTCATCACCATATGTTTCTGGTACACCATATACTGGGACAAAGCATCTCTTTCCGGGGACAAATCACTTTGAGGACACCAATACGTACTTGTGGTATCGTGTCAATCTTTCTTACATAATAATGGTATGGGGTAAAACCCCGTTACAGGGGGAACAAATATTAAACATATACATACATCCACAAAAACACTGAACAAGAGTCCATGGTTTAAAACACTGTATTTTTATTCATAAAACACTGGACCAACATGGTCCCTAAAATTCAAACGTGTATATCAGAAACGTGGGTAACATTTAAAAAAAAAAAATTCACACATGAGGCAGAAGAGGATGGGCTTCTTGAGGGGCAGAGGTTGGATGGGCCCGTTTATAGGCCTCAATGAGGTGCCGCCTCCAGGTCCTGCAGGGATGGGCCACCTACAGAGGATACAGAACATCAACATCAGCAACATGTTTAGGACACATAGCAGGTGTGTTTTCATAGAAGTGTATGCACTTACCAGGGGGCTGTGGATCCACCATTTGGGGGGGTGGGGATGGTGAGGGGCTTACTGCCCAGTCCACCGCTTGGCTGGATTATCTGTAATCAGATCAGCATATGTGTATTGGTATTGACCCATAACAAAGGTCCCGACATACAAATTAAGGGGAAAAAAACAAGAAAGACAGATATAGTGCACAGTATATATGAGTAATATTGACATTACACACACCTTCTTGGCCGTTTGTGGGGTCCTGAGGGGACCACTGTGCCCAATTGGCCCCACTTGATAGCTCTCCTTCCAAGGGTGGGGTGGGTGCAGCCCTTGGGGTCCCCTCTGAGCCAGATGGTCTGTGGGGTGATGTGGGCCCTTCAGGATGTGGTGGTGTTCCTGCCGGCGGTTGGCCTGGTGACCTGGGTTGGCTCTGTGGTGGTGGTGGTGGTCCTCCTGCAGGGGATGGGGGATGTTCAGGGCTTCTGTCCCTACCTGTTGAGGCAACAACATACTTTGTCACAATAACAACATGGCCACATATGTGTGGACTTATTAAACAGTGCTGTTTGAAGTGCATTAGTTCAGGATGAGTGAGATTGAAAGAAGGGCAGGATAGGCCAACATAATAATGTAATATGGGGGTAGGGTAAACATATGACAATATGTGGCTACGTAAAATTGACATATTATAGGTTACAGGAGAATATAGGGTGTATGTGGATGTGTCAGGAAGATGATCCTGCAGCTGCAGAGTCATGAAGAAGCTCTCACATACATTGCCCCTATATACAGTTAGGGCCAGAAATATTTGGACAGTGACACAATTTTCGCGAGTTGGGCTCTGCGTGCCACCACATTGGATTTGAAATGAAACCTCTACAACAGAATTCAAGTGCAGATTGTAACGTTTAATTTGAAGGGTTGAACAAAAATATCTGATAGAAAATGTAGGAATTGTACACATTTCTTTACAAACACTCCACATTTTAGGAGGTCAAAAGTAATTGTACAAATAAACATAACCCAAACAAAATATTTTTATTTTCAATATTTTGTTGCGAATCCTTTGGAGGCAATCACTGCCTTAAGTCTGGAACCCATGGACATCACCAAACGCTGGGTTTCCTCCTTCTTAATGCTTTGCCAGGCCTTTACAGCCGCAGCCTTCAGGTCTTGCTTGTTTGTGGGTCTTTCCGTCTTAAGTCTGGATTTGAGCAAGTGAAATGCATGCTCAATTGGGTTAAGATCTGGTGATTGACTTGGCCATTGCAGAATGTTCCACTTTTTTGCACTCATGAACTCCTGGGTAGCTTTGGCTGTATGCTTGGGGTCATTGTCCATCTGTACTATGAAGCGCCGTCCAATCAACTTTGCAGCATTTGGCTGAATCTGGGCTGAAAGTATATCCCGGTACACTTCAGAATTCATCCGGCTACTCTTGTCTGCTGTTATGTCATCAATAAACACAAGTGACCCAGTGCCATTGAAAGCCATGCATGCCCATGCCATCACGTTGCCTCCACCATGTTTTACAGAGGATGTGGTGTGCCTTGGATCATGTGCCGTTCCCTTTCTTCTCCAAACTTTTTTCTTCCCATCATTCTGGTACAGGTTGATCTTTGTCTCATCTGTCCATAGAATACTTTTCCAGAACTGAGCTGGCTTCTTGAGGTGTTTTTCAGCAAATTTAACTCTGGCCTGTCTATTTTTGGAATTGATGAATGGTTTGCATCTAGATGTGAACCCTTTGTATTTACTGTCATGGAGTCTTCTCTTTACTGTTGACTTAGAGACAGATACACCTACTTCACTGAGAGTGTTCTGGACTTCAGTTGATGTTGTGAACAGGTTCTTCTTCACCAAATAAAGTATGCGGCGATCATCCACCACTGTTGTCATCCGTGGACGCCCAGGCCTTTTAGAGTTCCCAAGCTCACCAATCAATTCCTTTTTTCTCAGAATGTACCCAACTGTTGATTTTTCTTTTTTTTTTTCAGCCTCAGGATGTTCTGCTTCACCTCAATTGAGAGTTCCTTTGACCGCATGTTGTCTGGTCACAGCAACAGTTCCAAATGCAAAACCACACACCTGGAATCCACCCCTGACCTTTTAACTACTTCATTGATTACAGGTTAACGAGGGAGACGCCTTCAGAGTTAATTGCAGCCCTTAGAGTCAATTGTCCAATTACTTTTGGTCCCTTGAAAAAGAGGAGGCTATGCATTACAGAGCTATGATTCCTAAACCCTTTCTCCGATTTGGATGTGGAAACTCTCATATTGCAGCTGGGAGTGTGCACTTTCAGCCCATATTATATATATAATTGTATTTCTGAACATGTTTTTGTAAACAGCTAAAATAACAAAACTTGTGTCACTGTGCAAATATTTCTGGCCCTAACTGTATGTTGGGGTGTACAGTGGCATGGGTTGGCCTTCATATATCTTTCTTTACACAGAAGGGTATGTGTATGTTGTCAGGCTACTCACCTCTCATCTGGGCAATCCTGTGACGCAATTGGGTGATGCGTCCGGGCGTCTTAAATTTCAGATCTGCAATCTTCTTCCAGATCTGCTTACAGCTGCACACAACCCCCAACCTCCTCTCCAGCCGCCTCTGCACCCTCTGCAGGACATCCTGCTTGTGGAGGCGTGGATGGGTGTGGTGCTGGTGACACCAGTAATCCCTGGTGTCACATACATCAATTAAAATAAGGAGCTCAGGCTCTCCCCACACTGCAGCTCGCCTGGGTGCCGCCATTTTTACTATTCTGCAGGGGAAGGGAAAGGACCAGGAAGGCGGCGCCAAAAGATTGACAATGCTCGGGCGAATGAACGCACGGGAGATATGTCACATGGTGACGGGGGCCCAGAGGCGCCGCAAAAGCCACAGGATTCACTGTATGCTTTTGCGTCATGTAATACAGAAAGGCTGCCACTACAACGCTCATGCAGACATTAGTTGGGATGTAATGACAATTGCGTTTCTGTTAACACACATTTGTGGCACATCTCTGCACTTTTGAACACAGCAGCAAACACAGAGGCGACATCAATGTGCTACTGTACAGTATGTACGCTCCTGGGTAATACACCTTTGGCCGCACACATCATCAAATATGGCGCCGAGGAACAAGACAACCAATCGGAACGCTCGAGCTACCACCAATCCATGCAGACCGGCAAAGGTAGTAAATACGCCCTGAAACGCCTACAGGAATGGTTTAGGCGATGGGTGCTGTCGCCTTTGACATCGCTCATGAAAACGCAGTGTCTGTATGCAAAATTGTGAAGTGTATTAACTTGGCTGGAAATAAGAAGGAAAAGAAGCACACATTATTATTATTATTATTATTATTAATATTTATTTATATAGCGCCATTAGGTTCCATGGCGCTGTACATGAGGATAAGGGAGACAAGAACAAGTACACTAAATCTAGGCGATCAGGACGTACAGGTACAGGAGGGGCAGGGACCCTGTCCACGAGGGCTCACAGTCTATGAGCATAGAGTAATACCTTCGGGTTTGATGGTCACATGGACTCCCACACTACAGACTCACCTGGTCTGGTTGTGAATGGTCACAACTCCCTTGGACAAGCACGTATGATCGCAGCAGGCTCCCGGCGAGAAGTAAGGATCCACTTGGAGAAATTAGAACCGGATGGATAGAAGCCGCACTGACCACAATAAGAGTAAGGCTAGGGTCACACTTGTGAGCCTGCATCCAGTAATTGGATGCATTACTGGATCCAGTTTTTCCTCTTGTCTGTTTGGAGGCATTTTTCCCGGATCAGGTACCTGGATCAGGTTTCCCATAAGGTCTCATGTTAAAAAAACTGATCAGGTTTTGCTAAAAGGCCAAAAAATGTTGCAGACCCTATTAAAACCTGACTTCTCAAAAACTGAATACAGTATACAGATTGCACTTTGGCAAACAATTGTTAACATTGGAATCTATGGGTCAGGTACCTGATCAGGTTTTCAGGATGAAAAACTGGATCCAGTAACTGGATTGCAAACGTAAGTGTGACCCTAGCCTAACAGAGTATCTGTTAAAATGAGAATCGCTTTTGGGTCTTTCCTCATAGGAATCAAATCTCATACAGTAGGGAAAATCTGCTCCCTGATTTAGTTTTGAAGCCACAACTAGCTGATCGCTCAAACACACTCCAAACGTGGGGGTGAAACTATCATGGGACCAAGTGCTTTCGGTCCGCGCGCGCTCCAATGATATCAAAAAAACACTGAGATGCTTTGAATCAAGATATCCAAAGCTTTATTTTCAACGCGTTTCGGGCTAACACACTCCTGAGAAGGAGCTGGTGTTGAGCTCCGAAAACGCGTTGGAAAATAAGCTGAATATCTTTTTCAAAGCATCCAGTTTTTTTGATATCATTGGGACAACGGCCGCGGACTGAAAGACACTTAGGGCTAACGAGTACACACACACTCTGTTTATTCAGCCTACGCGTTTCGTGGCAAACAGGCCACTTCATCAGGGCATCGAAGATTCAACAGCACATCCAGTTATATATATACACAGGAACAATAAAAAAAAAATGACGCCCCACCCCCCCTGACGTCACTTCCGGTGAAAACGCCCACTATAAGTCAAACATGTATAAAATGCCCATTACATTGATTACAATACATTAAAATAATATATGTATTTTTAATGTATTGTAATCAATGTAATGGGCATTTTATACATGATTGACTTATAGTGGGCGTTTTCACCGGAAGTGACGTCAGAGGGGGGTGGGGCGTCATTTTTTTGTGTTTTTTTTTTATTGTTCCTGTGTATATATATAAACTGGATGTGCTGTTGAATCTTGATGCCCTGATGAAGTGGCCTGTTTGCCACGAAACGCGTAGGCTGAATAAACAGTGTGTTACTCTGTTACTCTTATTGTGGTCAGCGTGGCTTCTATCCATCTGGTTCTAATTTCTCCAAGTGGATCCTTAACTTGGCTGGGACAGACAACGTCCTTGCATTTCACTGCAATAGCGGATCCGTAAAAAACAAGTTACTAGCGGAGCACTATCATCCCGTGTGAATGTAGCCTAATAGTGTAGGATACACAGCAGACATTTCTAAATCCAGTGCAGAACGTGTCTTCTGGTCGTCCATTTCTGGTAGGCAACGCGTTTCAGGAATCCCTGAAACAAAGCAATATGATATTGATTTGTCCTGAGGAAGGGGCCAGGAAGCCCTGAAATGGTATTTTGGACGAAGTACCTTAATGTCCGCGCTGCTCAGAGGAAATACACACGACACTGGACGTAAAGTACTGGTGTAGAGGTTTATTTCCAACGCGTTTCGGAGCACGTACGAGCTCCTTCTCAGGAAGCCCTGAAGGCTTTGACTCATAGATCAATATTATATTCACCCTTTGATATCTTGTGGAATACAAGACTGCTTTTAACCCTTCATCCTCCCTACTCTATATGCACCATGCTGGCACTGCAGCAGCCGTGATCTGCTTTTATAGTGGTTGTAACTCTCACAACCACACAAGGTGAAGCCTCTGATAACTATTTAGGTCATATTTTATCTCTCAGACCCTCCATCCTCCCTACTTTAATTTTCTGAGATAATGATCTTTGGGTTTTCATTGGCTGTAAGTCATAATCATCAACATTTACAAAATAAACACTTGAAGTAGATCCCTCTGTGTGTAATGACTCTATATAATATATGTGTTTCATGTTATGTATTCAATTACTGAAATAAATTCACTTTTTGATGATCCTCTAATTCATTGAGCTGCACCTGTACTTTGGGACATTTGGGTAGAGATTTGGGAACATGTTGTCTGGCCTCCTGGCTGGGTCCCCATTCTGCTGGCTGGTCTAGTAGGCCTAATTTGTTCAGAAGCAAAGTAGTTTTGGGATGAATAGGTTCACTAACTGCTTCTCGGCCCCTATTTTTGAAAGGCCCTGAATATTTTCGCGTAAGGGAGGATTTGGCCCAGGGGCTTCATAATTTTAATTAAAGCGCAAACAGCACTCATGCATGTGGCTCGTTTGAATGGAGGAAGTGCTGTAAGCCGAGCCTCAAAGCTTGACATGAATTTCACATCATCATCCTCTCCATAAGCTTTATTAATTAGACTCAGAGGCTCATTTGTCATCTGACTCTGTATCTTGGACCCACGTTGACCTTTGCCATTTTTATGTTTCCACTCTCTTGAGCTCATTGACTTTCTGGTTTGTCCAGAAGTAATGCCCGGAGCTGTTGTGACCTCTTCGGTGGCTACCAGAGTTGCTCCTGAGCAATGTCCCATTGACCCAACAGCAGGTAAGGCATTGGCACAATCTGGCAGATTGGATGCATTGACAATCGAAGAAATGGTAGAGTTAGTCCAGGTTTGTGCAGTCCCAACACCAACGTTTCCCAATACACCACAGTCGAGAGTAGCCTGTCATGGTGTAGTGAGAATGCTGATGATGGAGTGGCAGGTATGGGTAAGGGTGACCAGGGAAGACTAGTCTGACCCAGTCTAGGAACCCTGAATGGCCCTGAAGGTGAGAAGGTTCGGGGCTCCAGCCTCTCCCTAAAACTCCTCCACCAGCCTGCGATTCCCCCCTCACCTCCCTCCACAGAACCGGGATACAGCAACTCCAAAGGAAAGACTTCAGAAACACAAACACACAGGTCAGACAGCACGGCTTCCAGGCATAGAGTGAAACTCAATCAGCAGCACCACCTGGTGGAGGAGAGGCTACTTAAAGGTCAGGGAGTGGGGAGCCCAGGGAGTCACATATTAACCCCTCAACCAGCAGCCGAACCTCATAGTGAATGCAGTTCTGGAGCACAACACAGGAGGCAAGGACCTTCACAACTATCAACCATGCAGCTCTTAAAGACAAACATACACAGCAGCATCCAGCAAGGTCAGCGCCAACTAAGCACGTGACATAGCCTTCACAGAGGCAGTAACAGCAAAGTGCTCAGTGTCACTATCCTCCAGGTCAACTTCCATCTCCATTGCTGGTCCTTGGATATTTCTGTCACGATGCTGATATGCGTTGACTATCTGTACTCTATGTTTTATGCTGCTGTGATTAAATATGTGTGAATTTCTTCTGGAACTGCATGAGTTAATGTCAGTTCTGCTGCATTGTGCTTTGCTAGTTGTCCAGGTGCTGGATGATTTGAAACTTAAGTGTGAGTCATCTGGACTCTCCTCCCCTGGCTTTTAAATAGCATCCCCTTCCTCAAGCTGATGTCGTTGATAGAGTTAGTCTCTTCTAGGTCTCTGAGCTGTGAAGACACAAGTGCTGTGGTGCTGTAGTCTTTCCACGTTCATTCCAGGAGATTCCTTGCCTTGGGAGTTGCTGTGCTTTCCTGATTCGTGGGTGGAGGTAGGGGCTCTCAGCCTCAGGGATTTTCACAAGCTTAGGGTAATGGCGGCAATTTGGACCTTCTCACCTTCAGAAGTATTGATCCGCCCGCTGGGCTGGGGGGGTACTTGGAACCGGGCCCATTCGACATCGTCTGGGCTACTGGGTGGTCACGGTGACGTGACCCGGCTCCGTGGTCCCGGGCGGTCAGTTCAATATTAAAGGATCAGGTAAAGATAAATGATGAAATAAAATGAAATAGTTTTTATGTGACGCTACCCGTACTGTGTGGCTATATGCAATCAGGACCGTTGGGGTGATGGTGTTGGCAGCTAGATGATAAGCCCTCTACGGGTAGGGCTTGTCCCCAGGGCGCTGAAGAAGAAGAATCAATAAGTACAAAGTTCTCAGTATCTTTAGGTAGCATACACAGTCTCAGCACTGTACTTGCCTCCTTCCTGTAAGCGAACAAAGAGTCCACACCGTACTGGGCATTACCGGATTTTTATTCTTACTTCAAACTGTCCAGCCATCAGTTTCCCGGGAATCAGGTACATCTGGCTCCTTCAGTCTTTCCGCTGTTTCAGCCTGGGTCCCCAGCCGGCCATCAGTGGTGCAGGCCGCCGGGCCCCGCTCCTCTCAGTTTGGTCTCTGTCACTGGTTAGCTGATGGGTGTCTCTGCTTGGGGATGCTTCCCACTTCACCACCCTCCAGGAAACCTTAAATCTCCCCCAACTTAGTGTTCCTGGGTTTTTCTCAAGTTCCTCCACCCCTTCCCGGGTTCTGTTCTATGGTCCACCCTCCACTTAGCTCCTCCCGCCATCCGTTGCCTGACATGAAGTGACTTAGGCTTAGGATCGGAGTTGTGTGTGTGGGGTGTTGGTGCGTAGTGACCGACTTACCAATCCCAGCTGCAATGCTCTGCTGTGGTTACCTTTCTGCAGGGTGCCACAGCATGTCTGAGAGCAGGGTGAGCTCGGGACCCCCAGTCTAAGGGGCAGATTAGCTCCCCTGAATCCCTTTGCCCTCCTCACCATCCTGTTTCCTGATTCTCTAACCGTTATTTCACCCATTAAGAGAAAACAAGCAAGGCTTACCTTATTTACAAGTGGTGCTGTTGAGTCAGATTTGCTGGAGTGAGGGACCATTTAGGTTCTTTTTTAGTCAAAGTTATTTGGCCATCCACCAACGACTAAATCCTTGGGTCCAGTAGTTGAATGCAGTATGTTCCGAATGTTGTTATATATCAGTATTTTGTGTGGTAGAATGGTAGCGGTATCTTTGGATTAGCGTTCCGCAACATTGATGAGTCTCCTTGAACATTTGGTGAAGCGGCTACACTGCCCTGATTTCCGAGTCACAATGTTCCAATTTTGAAACATCATTTGCAGGTTTAAAAAAAACACTTACGCCCTTAGGGTTCTGCTCGTCAGAATAAACTGCAAGTTGTCATGATGTGGACACTTGTTCAAGGTTGGAGAACTGCCACTACGATTGCATCTATTGAAGTGTTTGCGAAACTGATATCTCACCGATCTCCCCCCACTTTCCGATATCAGCGTAACCGCGTCTGTTAGGCAAAAAGAAGAAATACATTAAAAGAGTATGAAAACATATTATAAACAGGTAGCCTAATTGACGAGTGATGCCATGAAACCTTCACTTACCAATGTCATACCGTAGTGTGGTGCTGGGGTACGGATGCGACAAATCCTGTGCCAACATACTTGTCTATATTGACGATCTTTATGGTGAGGATTGGCAGGATCCCAGATAGAGGGATTCTTCTCGCCCTGAAAAGTTAAATCATGACATGATACATACATCGTTAGATACAGTACATATAGAAATATATATAGATATATACATACAGTACATACATGATTAGCGAAAGAAATAAATTGAAATCTAGAGACATCAATATATCCAAAGGCAGTCAGAATAAAAGAAAAACTGAACAGCATTCAACATAAAATTCCACACATATTACTTAGCCACAATATGTTGTGGCATAGCCAAAGAAAATAATAAAATACAAACATATATGTTAGAAATGGTGGACATTATTTGACGATGTCAAGCAACGTTTTGTCCGTTCTGGCCTTCAGCAAGCGTGCTTGAAGGACAGACCATCCGAAATGGCGCTACACATGATCCAATTAAGACCACCATGTCTAGCTGCCCGTTTCGTAATCTTGTTCTTTTGAACCAAGGTAGATATACGTGTGAGCATACAGAGGTACAGCTTCGACCTTTTTAAACATAAATTTTGGCGACATTTTGAAAGCAAAGAGAAGCAATTTTGTGACATTTATTAATAGAATTTTGCATGGGGCTTCACAGAATTTTTGTAGTCAGCACAGGTTAAGCAGGTAGGGACGGGATGCCACCCCCATCTATTTTGTTTTACCTTGACTGGCAGTCAAATATCCAGGTGAGCCCTTTTAAAAAAAAAATAGTAAAATTTAAATTTTTTTTTTCAAATGACGTGGGCTTCACCCTATTTTTGATTACCAGCCACTGTAAAACTTGGCAGCTGGGGGCTGGAATTCTTAGCATGGCAAGGCTCAATCCTTCTGGACCCCCATGCTGAAAATCACAGCCTACAGTCGCCCCTGAAAATGACGCAATCATCCGTAGCACCATTTCACATATCACATATGATAACCATCCGCGGGTGACAGAAGCTCTCACTTTACAGCTGGTGTACGTGGCCCGTACATTGGGGTCAGCAGGGTGCACCCTAGGACAGAGATGTGTACTCTGATGACCCCGAAGAACTGTCACAGCACATGGTAATGATCAAGCAAAGCGCTGACTACTAGCTGGGATCCAAGGGCTGGGCAGTTCTTTGGGTCATCAGAGTGCACAACTCTGCCCTAGGGTGACCCCAATGCAGGGGCCACGTATATCAGTTGTAAAGTGAGCGCTTCTGTTGCTCGCGGCTGATTACCGTGCGTGATAGAGTTCATGTCAGTTCATAGTTGTGAACTCAGATAACCCCTACTCTCAGTTCAATGCGAGCACAGCCAAAGTCATTTTCCCGGTGGTGTATGCGTTGAACGGACGTTCCTGTGCTTGTGGATTATCAACAGAAATGTATCTGTGGGGTTAATAAAGATTGCAACCAGGATAGGCTTGTGTATTCTTTCTAATATATTTTTCACTCTGTGTTGTTGTATTTTCTGGTTAACTTGAGATTCATAGTGGGCATGTCTAACATTGACGTGACACTGTCAATCTCAAGCTTGGTACCAGCTGTCAATCCAAGGTGGCATCAACCCCTTATTACCAAGTAGACCAACCCCACCAGGGCTGCTGGAAGAGTCAGGCAACAGATGATTGTCGCAACACTAGTTTCAGTAGTAATCATTATGACAGGTTCCCTTTAATTAGAGAAATGATTCTCAATATTTCTTTATCAGCTATCTCTGTATTCATTTTTTAATTGTTTAGTTTAGATTTTTTCTCAATGTAAGGATAGTAAGTGAAAGAAAATGATTTTGAATATCTTTACTTGTAAGAGGAGAGTAATAGACACTTGCGTGTCCTGGTGCAGTAAAATCTCCTCTTTTAGGTCTGAAACTAAAGGATAATGATAGGGTGTCCTGATAGGAAGTGTCTTTTAGGTGACAAACCCTTCAGCTATTATCTGCTATTAGGTGCATATTATTGCCTCTCGTAATATACTGGCGCCAAGGCCGGAAATGTATGAAGAGCAATAAACAAACTAGTTATTCAGCACCAGGAATATGGGACCTTCCAAAAATAATAGATCCGGCGTCTAAACATCCAAAAATACAGGAGCATCTCAATGAATTAAAATATCATCAAAAAGTTCATGTATTTTAGTAATTCAATACAGAAAGTGAAATACATATATTATATAGAGCCATTACACACAGAGGGAACTATTTCAAGTGTTTATTTCTGTTAATGTTGATGATTATGGCTTACAGCCAATGAAAACCCAAAGGTCATCATCTCAGATAATTAAAGTAGGCAGGATGAAGGGTGACTAATAAATCAATATTATATTCACCCTTTGATGTCTCGTGGAATACAGCAGCACAGTTTTTAACCCTTCATCCTCCCTACTCTATATGCACCACGCTGGGGACTGCAGCAGCCGTGATCTGCTTTTATAGTGGTTGTGACTCTCACAACCACACAAGGTGAAGCTTCTGATTATTTAGGTCATATTTTATCTCTCAGGCCCTTCCTCCTCCCTACTTTAACTTTCTGAGATAATAACCTTTGGGGTTTCATTGGCTGTAAGCCATAATCATCAACATTAACAGAAATAAACACTTGGAATAGATCCCTCTGTGTGTAATGACTCTATATTATATATGCGTTTCACTTTATATATTGAATTACTGAAATCAATTAACTTGTTGATGATATTGTGATTCAGTGACATGCGCCTGTAGTTACAAATTGAAGGTGCAGAGTGTAAATAAATAGCCGGTCCTCATCCGGGATCCTTCTGCCATCAGCTTGGCTGGACTCCCGCTTATATCCCAGTCTTAGGGACCGGTTCATCAAAACACACAAAAAACTGGCATAAAAGCTTTGAAAAGTTGTAAAATTTCACAACCTTTGACGTTTTTCACCAGTTTGACTGCGCTCTGCCGAAATAGATGCCGATCTATAAACGGCAGAAATGCTGCTCCTGTCACTAGCTGGTGTAGCATCTTTGGCGCAGTGCACGGTCGCACTGCACTTTGAAGAGGTTCCAAATTCATTAAGTGGAATAGTACAATTGTGCAATACTCCAGTCTTGATGAATCGGCTCCTTATACTCTTTCTAATAGTACTATATATCTTTATTGAAAAAAAGCTTTATTTTCTTAAAGGGTTTTTCCCCTGAAAAAAAGATAATTTTAATCAATAGATCTTGGAGTAATAATCTTTTCCACAACTGGATGTGATTAAAAAAAATGTTCCTGTGTTGAGATAATCTTATATATGTGTCCCTGCTATGTACTGTGTAATGGCTGTGTCTGACCGTACAGGGACATGGTCTGATCATATCACATCTCCTGTGCTGAGATAATCTTATATATGTGCCCCTGCTATGTACTGTGTAATGGATGTGTCTGACCATACAGGGACATGGTCTGATCATACCACATCTCCTGTGCTGAGATAATCTTATATATGTGTCCCTGCTATGTACTGTGTAATGGATGTGTCTGACCGTACAGGAACATGGTCTGATCATACCACATCTCCTGTGCTGACAATCTTATATATGTGTCCCTGCTCTGTACTGTGTAATGGATGTGTCTGACCATACAGGGACATGGTCTGATCATACCACATCTCCTGTGCTGAGACAATGTTATATATGTGTCCCTGCTATGTACTGTGTAATGGAGGTGTCTGACTGTACAGGGACATGGTCTGACCATCCCACATCTTCTGGGCTGGAGAAATGACCCCCGTCTGGCACGTCATACCCGGAAGGAGGAGCGCTGAATTTTGAATCGGGACTGTGCTTCAGATGAATGATCACGCCCACCGGGGTTGATTCCATCAGCGAGGGGGGAAGAATAGAGCCCCGGAGATCGTCTGTGTGACTACATACAGTATTCAAGATGTCTCATTAGCATACAAACATGTAAGTAACAAACTCATTTTTTACAACCATTATAGGACACAATTAGGTCAGAGAGGGATGATTAGGGATGTATTAGGAAGGTGTAGGGACAGGTCGTGGCAGGTGGGGGCTAAAACGAGCTGACAGGTTCCCTTTAACATAATGTTTTACATCCTAGAAAAAATTCTATGTACATTCTTGCTAAATGTAAGAAATAATAAAGAAATCAAATATACACATACTTATGGACAGATAGAGAGATGATAGATGGATCTCCTGCAGTTACTGGATATAATGTCCCGACCCCCAAATATTATAAGCTTGCACCCTTGTAGTGCCTTTCATGTGGTACTAAAGAGTGTTTTTAGCATGGTTTAACCTAATAAATAAATAATTGAAAAAAATAGACATGGGGTCCCCCCCCTATTAACCAATAAAGGTAAAGCAGACAGCTGCGGGCTGATATTGTCAGGCTGGGAAGGCCCATGGCCTATAAATACTAGCCTGCAGCCACCCCTGAACTGGCATATCACGATAGATACTGCAATTCTGGTGCTTTGCCTTGGCTTTTCCCGATTTCCCTAGTGCGGTGGCAACCGGGTTAATGGTTTGTGGGGTTCATGTCGGCTGGGTCAGCTGCTCATCACTCTTGACTTTGCTGATGTCACCGCTCATCACAGTTGCTGGGAGTGCAGCGGAGCGCAGTGTTGCAGTGTTGCTGCTCCAAGCCTATGGAGCCTCGGTCTGAGCCTCATTCTGAAGCTCCATAGCCGTTCGTCTACATATTCAAGGAATGTCATGAGAACTTTGTTTTCTAATAAATTGGTGAACAGTGGGGCAGTCTCTTCTTATTTTTATATATCTTCTTTCATGTTTTTAAGGTTCCTTTTGTGGACTATGGCAGATTCCCTGGACTATGTTGGACCTGCATGACTTTTCTTTTTTTTTTTTCAATAATTTGGTGAACCAAGGAAAAAGTTGGATAGTGTTTATTAAAATAAATTGATAGAAAAACTTTGAGCAGCACCAAAAAACTGGGTGCAAATCTGTCAAGCAATCCAATCCTTGCTGAATATATCACACAAAACGACAGCAGCACTCCAAATCAGATCATCAAATGCCTTTAATCCGGCCTACGTGGCGACCTGCGACATTTCAGCCACCAAGTGGCTTTTGTCTAGCCTTTATTAAAATAAAGTATTTTTGTGTGCTTGTTTATTTCTTTTCAATTACTGGGTTAGTAATGGAGGGTGTCTTATAGATGGCTCTCCATTACTATCCCCAGGGCTTGATGCCAGCTGACATTACACAACTTACATCAACCCCCAAAACCATTACCTAGATTGCCACCACACCAGGGCAATTAGGAATAGCCAGAATTGGAGCATGTAATGTGATGCGCCACTTCTGGGTCGGCTGAGGGCTGGTATTTTTAGGCTACAAAGAGCCCAATAACCATGAACCTTACCAGCCTGATACTATCAGCCCTCAGCTGTCTGCTTTATCTTTGTTGGTTACCAAAAATAGTGGGGACATCAAGCCTTTTTGCTTATTCATTAGGTTAAAGCAAGCTAAACACCCTTTAGTGCCACATAAAAGGCAATGAAGGGTGCAAGCTTATAATATGGAGGGAAGTTCTATATCTGCAGGATATTTATCTATTCTAATCTATCTATCTCTCTATCTATCAATCTTTATAGCTTTTTTTTTTATTTGTTGGCAGGAGGGTCCTGGCTGTGAACTGTGCATTAAAATTAAATGGCATGGATGGTCTGTGTGCCGCCCATTTGTTCTTACACCAATAGTCTTGATTGATATACGCGGTCAATTGCAGCATGCTGAGATTTTTTTACTCTCCCGATTAGACCTACCTCATTGAATAACATTGGTCAGAGTGTAACGTGGTGTTTTCTGGTCAGTGTCAGCGAGCCCTAACGCCAACATTTTTGGGTTAAGTTAGTTGCAACAAAACAATTGTCCTGTGCTAACGTCACACTTGACCTGGCACCTTATTCTACAGAACTCTCAGATGCATTGTCCTGCTCCTCTGAAAACAACCGGACTCTCCAACAATGGGCTTGTGGTTTGTAAAAATGAAACATCATACGGACTGAGGATCTCACATCATTTAATAGACGCAGCACAGAAAAATATTGGACAAGTTGCAGTACTGTATGTCTTAATATAACATTTGTCTTAATTGCCTTTAATGAAGCATACTTTGGGCTACATCCAAATAAGTCGCTGTATTTTCATTAGTGATCTGGGCTAGCAGAGTTAATCTTTGTTAACGGGCTTCTGTGATCACATTTTGGGAAACCTATCACAGTCCGTCCTCGCCTTTTTAAGATGGTGGAACCTTTCTTCTCATGCCCACTATAGCTTAAGCGATACCGGTCCTTGTGCCGTGGTGGTCCAGTTATTGAAGACCTACTTAGTGCTCTGTGGCATGCTGTCAAAATCCCTTATCGTCTGGTTCTTTCATCCCGGCTTTTTCTTTCCTCCTATTCACCTTTTGTCTCAGACCTCTGTGTGTGATTGCTATTAGTTTAGTGTTTGGTTTCTCTATTTGTTTATTGGTGTGGGGGTTTTACCACTTCTGTCACTGATCACCCTGTGTGGCGGAAAGGGGGTATTAGATCAAGGTTGGCCAGGAGCAGGGGCAAGGGTGGTGGCCCAGACATCTTCACCATCAGAGGTATCTCTGGAATAAGGGACAGCTAAGAGTCCTGATTCCACTATGTACCCCACTAGTCCATGGCAGTATCCCCGTGGTTATACATTTTATATTGTGTGATTTTACTTTATTGACTGTTTTACTGATCCGGATTTAGAAGAATCATTTCCACCAGTCACCAAGATAAAGTTTTAGTTCCTTAAATGGAGCTTTTTTTTTCTCTTTTTTTCTAAATGCAACTCTTTGAATCTGGACATAAGTAGAACTACGTGGATTTTCAGGGATTTTCACAGGCTCAGCTGGTAGATATCTTGGCAGGTACTTGCAAATTTAATTGCATCAGGGAACTGTTGTAGTGAAAAGCGTATAAAACTTCTATTTGGTTGTAAAAAGGCCCCGAGAAAGTAAAGTCGGTTCAAGTAGCAAGTTCATAGGTCTGGAGAATAGCTGGTAGGTGATAGGACAAGGGAGGGAAGGGGTTTTGTTAGGCTGTAAGTGAAGGCTGACAGGCTTATTGAGTAACCTGATACACTTCCCTGGAGAGCTGTGCGCCTTGCATCAACTCTCAACCCTAGGAGTAATACGAGTTCGGAGCCGCCGTAGACTTTTTTACATTCTGGATTCAAAATAACATTTTCCGCAAAAAACATATTAAATAGAAAAGAAATGATACAGAAAATTTCCCATGCAACAAATCAGGACTGCAGAAGTGCCGCATTATCAGAAGTCCCATACTACTGCACATACCGGTATACACTAGATTCAGGGGTGGACCGTCACCCCCAGGGCCTGGTGCAGAGAGTACGGGGGGGCGGGGTACTGGCCGTCGGTGCGGCCCGGGGAAGGGGTGCGCTGGCCGTAGGGCGGCCCGGAAAGGGGGGTGGGTGCTGCTGGGAGCGCTGGGAAGCCGCAGGGAGCCGCAGGCGCGATGCTCTCTACTGGGAGCCGCCGGATGTATGCTAGGGCGGAGGAGAGAGAGAGGAGCGGATCAGGCAGAGAAGCAGGAAGCTCTCTGCTTCCGTTGCCTGACCCTCCTCTCCTTTGACGGCGGCTTGCGGGGTCGGTGGGGCCCTCCAGGCTTGAAGGGGCCCCAGCGGTCGGGGCCCGTGCAGCTGCACCAGCTGCACCAGTGTAGTTCCGCCCTGACTAGATTAAAGGGGTTTTCCATATCACTGTATAAATGGTTTCAATGAAAATGTTTGGAAAAAGTCGACTGTTCTTCCCAGAATTGAAGTCAACAGATCCGATCTGAGCAGACATTGAGCCAGCAAGAAATGTTAGCTTTCCGATTTGAATCCTGAAGAACTGTGTATGTGATCCTGGACTGGTTACATTTCCATGATCAGTTTTGGTGAGTTTTTGAGGTTACAGATTTTCAGCACTGTCATAAAATCCGTAAGTGTGGCGCCCCTGCAAACCAGGGCGGTCACAGGGTGAACTGCAGCCAGTAAGGTAGAGACTGTTGACAGAAAACACCCACAAAGATACACACACCAACCTATGCTAGGACTCTAGTTAGGCAAGGGTAGCAGGGGTTCAGAGTAGTGTGGTGGAGGTAGAGCAGCATGAACAAGAGGGTGAGAGACCAACAATAGAAGACTCGGAACACACAGAGAAGGAGAAGACACAGTCAGAACAGTCAAGAGAAGAAGTTGAGGTAGATTTCCCAGAGGAGAGGTTCCTGGAGGATGCAGAATCCTAGAGTCGATATTCCTAGTAGAGAAAGCTTGCTCCATAGCCGGAGGAGAAGGAAAAAAGCCAAAAGGCAACAACACCCCACAGTGAGAAAGAGAGAGCCTGGTGATCCCACAGCCATACCTGGGACACTGGAGGCTAGGCCGCTACAGCCAGAGAGCCGATTCTGTAGAAGTGTCCGGGGATACTCTAAGGGTATGTGCCCACATGACGTTTGCTGCAGTCCTGAACGCAGGAACCACCTGAGGATCTAGAGTCCTTGACAGGAGAAATGCTATGATCTTGTTTGCGTTTTTGCGCGTTTTTGCGTGTTTTTACTGCGTTTGGTGCGTTTTGAAGCTGCGTTTCCAGCGTTTTCCATTGACTGCACCAAAAAGCACAAAAGAATTGACATGTTAGTTCTTGCTATCTTCACAACAAAGCAGGTATTTGACAGTTCTTGACACTTGCAAAACTAGTGTGTGGGACAGCGTTTTGTAAAACCCATAGGTTTTGCTGGGAAGCCCAACCGCAGGAACAGATTAGCATACATTAGCATAAAACCAATGGTTTTCTGCAAGCGGAAAACGCACCAAAAACGCAGCAAAAACGCCTAATGGTCACATACACTTAGACACTAATCACAGGACATACCGGCATGGGACAGTGACTCTATGACCTGCAGCCTACCTACCACCACGGTCTAGGAACACAGCCATCAAACTAGGGCTAGTGCCCCTTAGAGAGAGGGACCCATCACACAAGAGTCCGTGAAGGCCAGACCAAACCCGTGAGTAAGGAGACAGAGAAATAAAGGGCCTGAAAGAACTTGAGGGAAGCAACAAAGAGGAGCTGCCTGAGCTGCATAACCCAGTGTGAGAACTGTAACTTGAAAGAGCTGAAAGAATTGTAACTTGTAACTGCTGCTAAAAGAACTTGAGTAAAGTACCTGGTAAGCTCACCATTGCCTGAGACTGCTTCTTTCCAGCGTCACAGCAGAGTACCGCCTGAGGAGCCACAGACTGTCATCCCTACACCCTGGCTGGAAAAGCTGCAGCAGCGAAGTAAGGGTCTTGCAAAAAGCACAATCCCTCACCAGGCCCCTCCATCACTACTACACCTGCCCTGGGGACCCTCAGCCCCACCCGAGGAGGACTTGCCATCCACGCTGACCCTCACCACCGTCCCCAGCAGGAATACGGCAGCGGAGGTTCTACTAACCACATACCCCAGGTGGCGTCACAACAAAATCCCCTGTAAATAATCCCTTCCCTTTTTGGACTGAGCCCAAGCCACGGGACCGAGTCACGACCATCGTGATCCCAGAGAGACAGCAGCGGCCCGGCCCTGATTATCCCACAGACTGGGGGCGCCTCATAAGACATCTCTGTTTAAAGAAGACAAATCTACCCCACAATGAACATAAGGGATTAAATATACAGTGGGGGTCCTAGCCCCCAGTGTCAAGTGAACACATTGGTTTCGGTGCAAGGTTACTTCTCCACCCTTAAATATACAAAATCCAGGCTTCACCTCTATTCCCAACTATATGTACCAGTTTAAATTACCTGTGCACACCAGGAGGTCCTAGCTTTAATGAACATGCCTTATCTCTCTACTTCTTAATTTATATTTATTTATTCTCTTAAGTTACAGTGGGAAAAATAAGTATTTGACCCCTTGTTGATTTTTTGTAAGTTTTCCCACTGACAAAGACATGTGTCACCCTGCGGCCAGTGGGACCCGTCCTCAGGGTGCAGGGTAATCGGATCCCAGCTGGCCGCCGGCACCCCCCCTTGTGCACTGCAGACATACTTACCAGGTGTACGCTCCCACACTGCCTGCTCTGTCTGCAGCGGCTCCACTGCGTCTCTCTCCTGCCTCCTCACTTCCTGGATTCCTGAGGAACGCGTATAGGGCGCGCGCGCCGCTCTTTTCAATTTTAAAGGGCCAGTACGCCCTTTTTCTGACACCACCTCTCAGCCAATCGCTGAGAGGCTGGTGGGTATTTATGACCCTCACATCCTATGGAGGAAAATGCTCAATATCCTTGCTCTGTTGAAACAAAGATGACCACGGACTAGTCTCCCGAGGGAGTAGACAATATCTAGACTGCGCCCTGCACAGTGGAGTCTCTTCCAGCTCACGCACCTGCCCTCTTTCCACACCCTCCCGTCTCACTGGGTTCCACAACTACAGGCGGTGCCTTCAGGGTTAAGCAGCCCTAGGGAACCTCCCGGGGGATGGCCTCACTTTTGCTGACTGTGGGGCTGTAGTGTGGATATGAGAAGTGAATATGGTGTGGGGGTGATATGGGGGTCATCATATGCGACGCCCACCAGGGCCGTGGGGTACTCAGGACCGGGCCGGTCAGTTCTTTGAGAGATCAAGGTGGCATTGACCCGCCTCCGTGACCTTGGCGTGCAGTAAAAGGGGATATTTACAGGGGATATTCGTGACCCCACCTGTGGTGTTCGGCCAGGGATGGCCGATGCTGCAGATTGGGACAACTGGGGCAGAAGGTGATGCAGCCGGGATGGTATCGCTCCCCATAGGTGGAGCGAAGCCCCAGGGATAAGTGAGACTATTAGGATGGTGATAGTCGTTGGGGTGCAGGACAGAGGGTGCAGGAAATAACCGGAGGACACAGGCATTGTAGTTTCCTTTACATTTTACTTGGCACATGATAATGCAGTCAACGATACTGGTTACAAATTGTACATGGAGTCCGGCCGGCCTGGAAGCATTCAGGGATCCGCCTCGCCAGGTGGGATTGGAGGCCTTCCTGCTGGGCTCTCTTTTCGGGTGCCTGCTGCCTTTAGCTATGCTGCAGCCCTGTTTCTGTGTGTGTGTTGATTCTGACCTGTATGGCAGGGAGCGCGAGCCTATCATGGGTACCACTGAACTGATGGCTGCTCCAGGCTCTCAGGATGCTGCTGTGCCACCGGGTGTTCGGTGTGGCCAGGAGACTTGCATTCTCCTGCCCTTCAGATTCGGGAAGTGCAGTGCCTGCTCAGCCAAGGACTCTGGCATCCTTTCTCCAGCTCTTCGCTTCGGGGTGAGCTCTCTTGCAGCTCCACTCCCCAGAGCTCTCCTCTCCAGTTCCTCTCTCTTCCCTCTTCTCAGACTTACTGACTAACCACTCCTCGGTGCCAGAACCAGGGAAGTTCCCCTGAAGTCGGGTTCTAGAGCTTCTGACAAGGAGTCAGGTCTGATGTTGGATGATGGGTGTTTCCTAGTGTGGGGACCTCCTCCTGCTTCCAGGCATGGCATCACCCCCTGTGAGGGCGGCAATGCCACTGTGGCAACCAAACTACTGGAGTGCCACACATACAATGCAGGGGGCTGTGGGACCATCAAACTGAGTGGGGAGTTCACTTTAGGAACTTCATACTGTGTGAAGAGGATAACTGTGTGGACAACATACTGTGAAGGGGGCAATGTAGAGACATAATACTGTGGAGGGGGTTACTGTGTGGTTATGTGAACATCATACTGTGTGTGGGGACATCATTCTATATGGAGAGTTGTGGAAACATTATACTGTTTGGGGAGTCACAACTTGGGCTACATACTGTGTAGGACATTATTCTGTGTGGGGGTCACTGTGGGGGCATTATACTGTATATGGGTGGAATGTGGGACTATTATACTGTGGGGCGGACTGTAGGGGCATTATAATGTGGTGGGGGACTGCGGAAGCATAACAATTTGTGTGTGGGAACTGTGAGGCACCATACTGTTTTGTGGGTAACTGGGGGCTTCATAATGAGTGTGGGGGAACTGTAGGGACATCATGCTGTGGGATAGGGGGAATGTGGGGAGCTTCACACTGTGGGGGGCAGACTGTAGGTGCATTATATTGTGGTGGGGGACTGGAGAAGCATCACAATGTGTGTGTGAGAGCTGTGATGGTGGGTTTACACGCTTCAATATCGTTGCGACATCGCAACTCAATGTCGCGGGAGCGCGCAAATAGTGCACGTTTCTCCCGCATCGCATTGGATGTTTACACGCTGCGATATCGCAATACAACGTCCGTGCGATGTCTACGCCCCCCAACCCAGGAACGATCCTTTAACATGGGAGTGAATGGGTGACGTTTCAAATCGCATCGTAGTTGGGCGTTTACACAGCACGATCGGCTCCAATCTCCCTTCAATATCGGGGCATTGAATAGCACGCTCATTCAATCCCCGATATCGCATTGACATCGTTCCTGCATCGTATTGGACGTTCACACCATACAACGCAGGAACGATATCGGTCCAACGATCGAACCACGTGACTTTTCATTGAAATTGTACTGCAATATCGCAACGTGTAAACCCGCCATGAGGCTTTACACTGTCTTGTTGGTAGCTCAGGTGCTTCATAATGAGTGTGGGGAACTGTGGGGACATAGTACTGTGGGATGGGGTCAATGTGGGGGCCTCATAATCCATTTGAGAGAACTGTAGGGACATATTGACATATTACTTTGTCGGAGGCATTGTGGCAAAATCATATTGTTTGGGGGCATTGCAAGGCATAATATTTTGCTGGGGGCACTGTGAGGTCATGATGATTATTACGCCCCTGTCTGTTGCCTTCTGCCATGCTACACCACAGGCTCGGAATGACGGAGACACCGTTCAATGATGGTTCCCCATAACCAAAGTGGAACAAAGCCGCACAGAGGGCAATCTGGGCAGAAACTGATTCATCATCCTGTTCTTTGCTTTTGATATTATTCCTCCCATTTTGATAGGAGATGTGAGTGTGTGTATTAATAAGCTATGCATCAGCTTGTAATTCCTGAGTAAATGGAAAAATGCAATCCCTGGTGATTTCAGGTGCCAGGGCAATCATCCAGCATAGTAGTCAGTCTGTGAGGAGACTATCCCACTGGGAAGAGTAGATCATCTTGTTGCACTACTGATTTCTCCATAGTTACGCTTCCAGTCTTTTTTTCTTGTAGAAAAGAAATATTTCTTAGCCCATAAGGTCAGAAAGTGATAAAATATAGCTTTAAATGTCTGCAGGAATGATACCATTCTGTGAGCAGATGGCTGAGTGTCCGTGTTTAATACAGGGGCTCTAAAACTTCAAATAAAGCAAATAAAGATGACTAATTTCAACCAATAAATGTAATATACCTTTTACGTTATTTGTGGTTTTTAAGATCTATGTTTGCTGTCACCTAAAGAAAACCCATCACTTATTATTAACATGCTTAGTTTCTTGGACTGGTGTAGATGCCGCGGTTCTCCTGAATCCGGCGTAGGTTTTCTTTTGCTCCTGCACCTCTCTGTTCCGGAGATATGCCCCCTCTTCCCTGTGTATAAATCTAGTCTATTTAGCCAAATGTGTGTGGTCCTTCGCTCTTGTTTATGCAAGCACCACACCCAATTGGCTACAAAAAGAGTAGACCTACAATAGATCACAGACTGAACAGGAGTCATCAGTGTGATGCAGCAGCAAAAAAAGGCAAACACAGTTCTGGGATGTATTAACAGAAGCAAACACTCTAGATCATGTGAAGTCATTATAACCCCTTCCTGCTCTTTGGTCAGACCTCATCTGGATAATGTGTCCAGTTCTGGGCGCCACATTTTATAAAAGACATCAACAAACTGAAGCAAGTTCAAAGAAGAGCGACCAGAATGATGACCGGTCTCTAAACCAAGTCCTATGAGGAACGGTTACAGGATTTCAGAACAAAAAGACTGAGGAGACTTAATAGCTGCCTACAAATATATCAAGGGCTGTCACACTGTAGAGGGATCAGCTTTATTCTCGTTTGCACAAGGAAAGACTAGAAGCAATAGGATGAAACTGAATGAAAGGAGACACAGATTAGATATTAGAAAAACGTTTTGACAGTGAGGGTGATCAGCGAGTGGAACAGGCGACCACCAGAGGTGGTGAGTTCTCCTTCAATGGAAGTGTTCACACAGAGGCTGGACAGACATCTGTCTGGGATGATTTAGTGAATCCTGCTTGGAGCAGGGGCTTGGACCAGATGACCCAGGAGGTCACTTCCAACTCTACCATTCTATGAAACATGCGAAAAGAGGACCATATCTCAGGAATGGAGAGGTGCAGGAACAAACACAAAATAACACCAGATTCAGGAGAACAGCGGCATTTACACCAGGCAAAACAATATACCATCCATATTTATGGCAAGTGACAGGCCTTCTTCAAGGGGACTGGAATTCATTTTGGTCATATCAAGGTTATACAGGTAAATGGCTTGTTCAATTACATTTAGCAGAACTTTGCCCCTAGACAGCAGGATATAGAGATGTGGCCAATAAAAGTGTGACCCCCACATCTCTTTAAAGATTAGGGGTGGCCCTGTACCTTCTCACAGTCTAATTTACTACTCGGTGGGCACCGTCCTGCTGTCTCAGGCTAGTGGTATTAGTCTACTTGTTGCTTTGATGTCTTTGTTTCAGATCAGCTTAGGCTACATTCACACACAGTTTTTGGTGCAGCCTTGTGACTCACCGTGGCCGGGACTCCGGTTTAGACAGGCGATGCTTCCTTCCTCCTTGTCACGGGTGGACCGCGCCTGCCGGTAGTGGGGCCCGGTGGAGTGCAGATCAAAAGTTGAAGACATCTTGTAAGGAACAGATTAAAGGGGTTTAATTTATTTGTGACGCCACCCATGAGTAGTTTCGGTAATCGTTACCGACGCTGCGGAACCCCCGGGGGATGGACAGCAGCAAGATGGAACGCTCCCCACAGGCTGAGCGGTGATCCCCGGAGGCTGGAGCTGCTTAAGATGTTGTGCGGCAGCTGCGGTTACCTTGTAGTGCGGACGGACAGTTCATAAGGAAGCACGGACACAGAAAGTCTCTGCAACGGGTCTTTACTGTAACCAGCAGGCAGTACATGGTATACAGTTTACAGGTAGTGGACCGGGTGGACTCAGCAGTGATAGTGTCCCTCAGAGATCCGCAGTGTTCCTCCATTCTAACTAAGTGGTTGCCAGTGTCGCCCAGGAATACCAGGTCGGGTACGGGGAGGCTGCTTCAATGCCCTATCCAAGTTGTACGTTGTGGATGTTTTGGGGAGCCTTTGATCCCTCAGTGGGTACACCGCTGGTTAGACGACTGGAAGTTGGCTGGTGGTGGGGTGCTCCTGTGAAGCTGCTCCTCCACGCTTCTGGTTCGCGTAGCAGAGGTGAACTGCTGCCAGCTTCGGTACCAGTGAACCGGCTGTGAAGTTGTGGGCACGGGAGTCTTTTGGAACCCGTGGTTATGATGCCCGATCCCGGTTGGTAAGGACTCAGGTGCTGACACCCGACCGGTGACGGCCCAGGGGCTGCACGGGGTGCGGAGCGCCCGCTCCTACTCCAAGTTCTAGACTGTTCAGGTCAAGTCCTCGACTCCTTCTCTGTCCGTTCTAGACTAAGTGTCTGTTCTCCCTACACACTTCCCTAGCACTCCGCTTACCAGGACCCTGGATTGGTCCTCTGTTCTAGGTGATGCATGCAGGGTTGGATCTCAAAGTTAACTAGATCACTGCTGTGTCAGAGAATATTGCGGCTGCATTTATGGCTGCAATACCCTCTTGTGACGCACTCGTTGCGGGGCGCCACACTCCCCCTTGGTTGAATACGCTTGTCCCCAAGCGTCACACTACCCACATTACAGAGGTTTTTATATTTTATAACAGGTAATACACTTTTATTAATGACGAAAACAGGTGAAACACTTGGTGCGGACCCAGCGGGCGATCGACTGTCCTTATGTTAAAAGTTCAGGATGTGACCGCAAGATCACACAGTCAGTGCTTAACAGGAACAGAGTCATTGAGTGAGTCCAAGTCTTAAAGTCACTGGCGCGGAGTATGATGGCGCACCCGGATAGCGAACCACCCATCTGGACAAGCATAGCGTTCGTAGGTGATTATATTACCCCGGTATAGGTCGCGATCGGGATGTCCTCTGGGCAAGTGTGACTCAACGTCCCGGCGCCCCACAAACACCTCCTCATTCAAACCCACCTCCCAAGCGAACCCCCACCCGGTATGTAAGTTAAAGGTGGAAATTCTACCTCCGTGGCGGAGTTCATCAGGCAGCGGCGGTTGGCGGCGAGCCTCGGCACGGGCCTGCATGTTGGCGCGTTCACGGGCTTGCCACTCCTCTCGTCGTCTCTGGCGTACATCTCCGTCGGCACGGCTCGGGGTGTAAAGATGAGCGATGGAGCTGGTGGTTTGGCGGGAAACTTGGACTTGGCGGGCAGTCTGGGCTGGCACCCGCTGGAACGGCACAGGGAAAGGTGTCGGCGTTGCACCCGACCAGTGTACCCAAGTTGTATGCCCGGTAGGAAGTTCCTCGGTGTCTCCCAAGCAAACCCGGTGTCGAGATCCTCAGCGGTGCTACGGGTCTCGTCGTCATCCTCCTCGACCTCTCCTTCGATGACTACATCAGGCTGCTCGATGGCGGGAGATGTTGAAGCTGGTTCCTCTGTACAACAGGGTGGTGGTGCTGCGGAGCCTTCCACAGGGACGTCCTGCAGGGCTTCTAGGCTGCCTGCCTCTTCATCTGTAACTGTAGGTAGAGGGGTCTCAATCCCGGTTACCAGGTAGGCCTCGGCAATAGCGAAGGAAGCCTCCGGTACGGGGACGAAACAGGCGACAGTCTCTGTAGTTGTGAAACACGTCGCGTGTTCCTCGGTGGGAACCTGGTAAAGATCAAGTTCTTCCGTGGAGCGTATTACAAGCTCCGGCTCAGGAACGGGGTCGGCTGCGGTATTAATCGCGGGAACGGGCTGAGCTGTGGCCTCCACTGGAATGATGCAGTCAATTGGCTCGGGTGACGAAGCAGGACAGGTGGTGGGCGATGGTCAGGCGGTTGAGAAGCTGGCGACGTCGTCTGGGCCTGGAGTAGCTGTACCCGGTCGGGTCTGCTGCATCGCATGGTGTAGTCGTCTGCCTAGGGTCGCGCTCCAGCTGCGAATCGTCCATTCTACAGTCTCAAGTAACCGCACCCGGAGATCTTGCAGAGCCTCTAGCCAGAAGTCGGGGCTGCCGTCAATGGTAAAGGCAGGACCGGACCCGGTTGGCCTATGGCTGCTCTGGCCTCCGCCTCGACCTCCCGTATTAGGTCTTGGAGTCTCATGCTGGCCAATCTCTTCTTTGGAGGGAAACCACACCCGTTCAACTGGTAACCGTTCTCGTAGAGAGCTGGTGAAGAAGGTCTGTGACACTCCCATTTCCGCTGGGCTTTTGTAGTCCAATGGTGGGAAAAGTCTTTGGGGTCCGCCCCCATGGTTGATTCGAGCAATCAGGGCGGACAAAGAGTTTGGCGCCTTTTGTCTTTAGCCCTCCCACGATGAGGGGGGGGTTGACTCACTCCTGGGCTTGCACGTGGCGGATTCTTGTGGCGGGAACGCCATCTTGGGCGCCATCTTGGCCCACGGTGAAAAGGCGGGAAAGTTCTTTTAGGGACGAACAAAGTCCAAATTGTAGACAATAAAGACATTTTTAAGCACATTAAACCCGTTAGGGAACGGGCCTGCTCGTATCCTGTTCGTGACGCCATTTTCTGACTCACCGTGGCCGGGACTCCGGTTTAGACAGGCGATGCTTCCTTCCTCCTTATCACGGGTGGACCGCGCCTGCCGGTAGTGGGGCCCGGTGGAGTGCAGATCAAAAGTTGAAGACGTCTTGTAAGGAACAGATTAAAGGGGTTTAATTTATTCGTGACGCCACCCATGAGTAGTTTCGATAATCGTTACCGACGCTGCGGAACCTCCAGGGGATGGACAGCAGCAAGATGGAACGCTCCCCACAGGCTGAGCGGTGATCCCCGGAGGCTGGAGCTGCTTAAGATGTTGTGCGGCAGCTGCGGTTACCTTGTAGTGCGGACGGACAGTTCATAAGGAAGCACGGACACAGAAAGTCTCTGCAACGGGTCTTTACTGTAACCAGCAGGCAGTACATGGTATGCAGTTTACGGGTAGTAGACTGGGTGGACTCAGCAGTGATGGTGTCCCTCAGAGATCCGCAGTGTTCCTCCATTCTAACTAAGTGGTTGCCATTGTCGCCCAGGAATACCAGGTCGGGTACGGGGAGGCTGCTTCAATGCCCTATCCAAGTTGTACGTTGTGGATGTTTTGGGGAGCCTTTGATCCCTCAGTGGGTACACCGCTGGTTAGACGACTTGAAGTTGGCTGGTGGTGGGGTGCTCCTTTAAAGCTGCTCCTCCACGCTTTTCTGGTTCGCGTAGCAGAGGTGAACTGCTGCCAGCTTCGGTACCAGTGAACCGGCTGTCAAGTTGTGGGCACGGGAGTCTTTTGGAACCCGTGGTTATGATGCCCGATCCCGGTTGGTAAGGCCTCAGGTGCTGACACCCGACCGGTGACGGCCCGGGGGCTGCACGGGGTGTGGAGCCCCCGCTCCTACTCCAAGTTCTAGACTGCTCAGGTCAAGTCCTCGACTCCTTCTCTGTCCGTTCTAGACTAAGTGTCTGTTCTCCCTACACACTTCCCTAGCACTCCGCCCACCAGGACCCTGGATTGTCCCTCTGTTCTAGGTGATGCATGCAGGGTTGGATCTCAAAGTTAACTAGATCACTGCTGTGTCAGAGAATATTGCGGCTGCATTTATGGCTGCAATACCCTCTTGTGACGCACTCGTTGCGGGGCGCCACACTTGTGTGTGTGAATGTGTTGGGTTATCTGCTACGTTATTCACTCACCTCCCCGCGCTCCCACTGTGATCTCCAGCGATGTTCTCTCATTCCAGAGGCTGCAGTGATCGGTGTCTCTACAGACCTGCGCATGTGACGGAGAGACGTCGCTCAATCACATAGTGCAGTGCCAGGTCCTTGAGCACCGTGCAGAGAACTCACAGGTCCTGCAGCCTCAGGGATGAGAACATCACCACAGGTCACCATGGGGGTGCGGGGAAGGGAGAAATTAGTGCAGCAGATAATAATCCATGCCTATAGCATTTTTCTGACCCTGAATAGTACTGAACCCCCAAAGAACTCCACTTAAGTTGCTGATCTTGAAACTCCAGCATTCAGTTCTGCCACCAGGCCCTATAAGCCTGGATGACCTAGGTACTGGTTCCCTTCCTACAGCTGGTCCTTCAGAGCAATCTCTGCTGCCTCCTCAATGGACCCCTCCTTAGCCTACTCTGTCCTACCACACTACATATAACCCCTCCCCCTCACCAGGGAGTGTGTCACATGCCCAAATCAGGTATTTAGTGCACAATCTCCTAATAAGGGATCAGGCAGTGTGGGTTCACTTCAGACATCCAGCGGAAGGACCACAATTCTCCTCAGACATGGCATTAGATGAGAAGTAATAGCAAGACCATTCTGTGGCGGCCAGACAAAGGGGCGTTCACACCCAGAGCACTTTAGCCTCATTTGCATGTGGATAAAAATGTAGATTTTTCATCTATAGAATGGCAGATTGTATAAAAAGGAACAGAATAATTTATCTTTTAAAGAGTTATGTGACAATATAGGCAGTTTGAGGGAGAATCAATTGCCATGACATTGAACTGAAAAAAAGCGCCTTCAGCATCGTTCACACAGTGGTCGGTCTCCTAGGAAAAGAGCTGTACACAAAGGAAAAATGTCGACATCTGCACATTTTAATAACCAGTAGGTTGCAAACATGAATGTTTTTACAAACTCTACCTGACGATATTCATCCCCCCAAAAATGAGAATAACTCCTTAAAATTAACAACAATTTACTGAATGTATGGCTGCAACCAGGCCCTGTGATATTGGTGGTTTCTGTCCTTGTGAGGTTGTGACTTGAGGCCAGGGTAAGAAGCAGTGGGGCAGTCTATAGGGAGGCTGGGGATGGAGAGGAATAACACACACTCTCTGAAGAAAGTCTCTTTTACCTTTTACTGATGGTATTCACAGGTAAAGATGTCCAGAGCACTGTCGGGTGACCAGGTGCACAGTGAGTCTCCACAGCAAGTGGGTATAAGGCCTCCTCAGGTTCCCTGCTGTCACTGAAGCCCTGTCTGTATACAACACGACTGGCCTCCTCACTTTCTCTAGTCCTCTCTCTCTCCTCCTGCGTGGTCCACGGGTTACGCTCTCTGATCACTGCGGTGTGTTCCCACACTACGGTGTCTGGCTCCCTCTTGCTGGGTACACAGGGGGACCGGGTGACTGAAGTCTCCACGGTGTGATGGGGTTTTCTACAGTCCTAGAGTGATCCTGCAGGTGCGGATCCCCGAAGTTCGGTACGTCTTGGGTGAACCTCCACTAGTTCCTCCACTCCCTTGGCTAAGCTCCGTGTCTTCTGTCCCCACTCCTAGGCTTGGCTGAACGGCAGAAGGGCCACTAGTTCGGGCCTAAACGCGGCATCGATCACCATGACATCTTCACAGCTCTCCTAGCATCTGCACACTCTCCTTAACTCCTCCCCCAGCAGCAGTATTTATAGGGGATCTCACCTAAAGTCAGTGAGTCTAGCTCCCCTTACTGTGCCAGGGTGGAAGGTGTTGCATGTAGTAGGTACCTGCTGTGGAAACCAAGCTATGCAGTAGGGAAGGCTGTGGCTACCTGTGTGAGCAGGGCGCCACAACAGAAAGTGATCATTTGAGAGACAGTGAAGCATTTTTTTGCATAAGGGCCGAGACATACTACGCGAGATGCATGCGAGTATCTCACATAAATCTCACATGACTCACCCAGAATGTCCCCTGCCTCTCTGGATCGGAGAGTAGAGCTGCTTAGAAACACAAGCAGCTGATGCGCTCCTGTTCAGAGAGGCAGGAGCCAGTCTGGGTGAGTCATGTGAGATTCATATGAGATAGTCGCATGCATCTAGCATAAGTGTGTTTCTACCCTAACACAGGCGATCGCACTGTGCAGTGTTTGAGGCACCTTAAGGGGCCAGGTAAAATCAAGGAAAAGTTAAATAAAGTTTTAAATAATATGAAAAAAAATAAATAAAGTTCAAATCACCTCCCTTTTGCCTCATTGAAATATATTGAAAAAAAAAAAAATTGGTATCGCCACATTCAGAAATGCCCGATCTATCAAAATATAAAATCAGTTAATCCGACCTGTAAACTGCATAATGGAAAAAAAGTACAAACGCCAAAATTAAGTTGTATTTGTTGGCAGCAACATTGCAATAAAATGCAATAACAGGAGATCAAGACATCAGATCTGCCCAAAATGGTATCATTAGAAACGTCAGCTCAAGACGCAAATAATAAGCCGTAACACAGCCCCTGATCCCGAAAAATGAGAGCGATACGGGGCGAGAAAAAGGCGCCAAAATGTTTAAAAAATTTAGATTTTTTTTCCCCACTTAGATACCAGTAGAAGTAACATGTTTGGTATCAATGAACTCGTACCGACCCGAGGCCTCATGCTGACATGTCAGATTTATCATATAGTAAACATGTTAAATAAAATATCCAAAAAACAATCGTGTAATTGCACTTCTTTTACAGTTTTTTTCCCATTGTCCTGTACACTACATGGTAAAATAAATGATGTCATTGAAAAGTACAACTCGTCCCGCAAAGGACAAGCCTCAAATGTCTTTATTTATGGAAAAATAAAAAAGTTATGGCTCTTGGAAGAAGGGGAGGGAAAAACGGAAAACAGAAAATGACTCGAGGGTGAAGGGGACTCGTGATATTTTGAGGTTTGTTGAACGTTTTGCATTGGGGCCCACAAGTATGGGTGAAAGTGACTCACTGTGGCCGGGACTCCGGTTTAGACAGGCGATGCTTCCTTCCTCCTTGTCACGGGTGGACCGCGCCTGCCGGTAGTGGGGCCCGGTGTAGTGCAGATCAAAGGATTGAAGACGTCTTGTAGGAACAGATTAAAGGGGTTTTTAATTTATTCGTGACGCCACCTATGAGCAGTTTCGGTAAGGGCTACCGACGCTGCGGAACCTCCGGGGGATGGACAGCAGCAAGATGGAACGCTCCCCACAGGCTTAGCGGTGATCCCCGGAGGCTCGGGCTGCTTAAGATGTTGTGCAGCAGCTGCGGTTACCTTGTAGTGCGGACGGACAGTTCATAAGGAAGCACGGACACAGAAAGTCTCTGCAACGGGTCTTTACTGTAACCAGCAGGCAGTACATGGTATACAGATTACGGGTAGTGGACCGGGTGGACTCAGCAGTGATGGTGTCCCTTAGAAATCCGCAGTGTTCCTCCATTCTAACTAAGTGGTTGCCATAGTCGCCCAGGAATACCAGGTCGGGTACGGGGAGGCTGCTTCAATGCCCTATCCATGATGTACGTTCGGGATGTTTTGGGGAGCCTTGGATCCCTCAGTGGGTACACCGCTGGTTAGACGACTGGAAGTTGGCTGGTGGTGGGGTGCTCCTTTGAAGCTGCGCCTCCACGCTTCTGGTTCGCGTAGCAGAGGTGAACTGCTGCCAGCTTCGGTACCAGTGAACCGGCTGTGAGTTGTGGGCACGGGAGTCTTTTGGGAACCCGTGTGAATGATGCCCAATCCCGGTTGTTAAGGCCTCATGTGCTGACACCCGACCGGTGACGGCCCGGGGGCTGCACGGGGTGCGGAGCTCCCGCTCCTCTCCAAGTTCTCAGTCAGACTCTGTTCTAGACTCTGTTCCAGACTCTTGTGTAAACTAAGTGTCTGTTCTCCTACACACTACCCTAGCACTCCGCCCACCAGGACCTAGGATTGGCCCTCTGTTCTAGATGATGCATGCAGGGTTGGATCTCTAAGTTAACCAGGTCACTGCTGTGTCAGAGAATATTGCGGCTGCATTTATGGCTGCAATACCCTCTTGTGACGCACTCGTTGCGGGGCGCCACAAAAGCAGTGGTATTGTACTCTGGATTACACTCCCAGGACAGCAGTGACGTTTACACATCATCCATGTCCCTCATCTTTGCTTACTTTCACTGTAGCGGGGGGAAAGGTGACACTCAAGGCAAAATATTGCATGTCACCAAGAGTGTAACTACAATAGGTGTGTGGTGCTCCTGAGGGTCCAGTCGCGACAGAGGTACTGCACCTTGGCCAGAGGTGTGATGCCCCACTCTGGGGTAAGGAGGGGACACTACCGGGCACCCACACCAGCATACAACACCGCATGACTCCAGGCCAGGGGATCTGGACAGACTCTGTTGAGGGAGGGCCCCATTCCCCCCACCCCCGTAGTAACAACAAAGAGGGAGAGAGGAGTAGAGGAGTCGCAGGAGAGATGTGAGGAAAGGCGTTCTGGGAAGTGGAGCAGAGGGCTCATCTCAGGATAAGGAAGATGTGAGAGCCGGTGAGGGCTCCAGAGAGACAGAAGGGGTCCCAGAGGCACAGGAATTGAGGAATCCACCTGTGGCACCCATATCCATGCCGACAGTGACCAGAGTCGGGTGGAGGAACTGTGCCGCAAAAGGGGACCGGCCCCAGACTAGTGGAGTGACTAAAGAACTCATCTAGTGAACCAGGGACTGCGGTAATTCTAGGTGCAGCAACCGAAGCCACACTTATTCATTGAAAAGGTGGCCACGTAGGGTCAAGGGGACTAGGACACCACTAGGGCCACGGAAACGGGTCACGACCCTGTGACCTCGCAAAAGAACCCACAACTCTGTTCCGAGTACTCCACGGTCCTGGTGGGCGTGTCAGGTGCAAGTGTGGCACCCCAAGGTTCATGTGCCACAGTGACACCACAGAGGGTTAACTCCCCACACAACCCACAACACTACACTAGCGCCTCCAGGCCAGAAGGCGGAGCAAAAGCTGCTTCCCTATATATTCTGGTGTGGAGAGGAAGTGGGCAGTTCAGTTCCTAGGAGAACTGAGGAAGAAGGACCTGGGTGTAAAAGGGCTGCGTTAGGCTCAACCCATGGTCCACTGACCAAGTCCAGGCCGAGCCAGCGTCTGAGGAAAGGAGAAGGAGCAGAGAGCAACACACCTGGGAGACTGAGTCATCCTGAGACTCACCCCAGAGGAGCGCACAGAACGGATACCGGATCGAGACTTGAAACACACAGCACAGTGAACACTGGATTAGTGAAGGTCCCACATCTTCACTGTACCACAGCGAAGCAACACGGCAGGGTCAGGAACACGGAACAAGACTCAAGTTGCCTATCAAGTTGGTATCCGTGATTGGAGACAGGGCCGGCAGCTTAGCTAAAGCGGCAGCAGGGCCACACACACAGCACAGGAACAGGGAGCCAAAGGACCCGGCCAGGGTGGGAGCAACCCGGCCCCTGTACAGACTCTGTGGACAGTACTCAGCTGAATTACCATCTTCAGTAAAAGACTTGGAAAACTACAAAACCGTGAGTCTGTGTAATCCTTGCGCTCAAACCCCGTTCTCCCTCACAAACTGTTATCATCACTACTGCCCCGGGGACCAGGCTCTGCCCGTGGAGAGCCGTTACATCACAAGCTGCCATCCATCATCCCCGGAGGTTCTGCAGCAGCGGTGGTCACCCTGACCACATACCATGGGTGGCGTCACGACTTTCTCCCCGGTAAATAACCCCCAACCTTTACTTGTGGGCTCGGGACACGGTTCGGACCAAGACCGCCGTGATACCCCGTGATACCCCGGTCCAGTACCGAGTACCCCGTCCCAGTGGGCTCCACAACTTGGCGTCATGAACAGGATCTACCGTACACGGTAAACTGGGTACCGTATGCCGTGATTTATGTAAACTGCGTCATTTTTGAACTGCCGCCATTACAACGCACACGACACGTGGGAAGAAAAGGGGGCGTGTCATCATGGGCGGTACCCTGCAAGAGCACAAAGCGAGCCTCCTCCTCTGTGCTGACGTCATCCGGAGGGGAAGAGAATCCCTGTCCCACCGCGGAACCTTTAGTAGACATCCGGACGGAAGTGAAAGACCAGGAGGGTCGACATTAACTAAGGGGGCACAGGATGTCACAGCCAGGAGATGCTGTGGTACCGGACAACAGCGGAGCACCCATCATGCCGTTCCTGATGCCTTACACTCCGAGAGCAATGTGGCTACCGCAATACTCAGGTGAGCCCAATACCCTCAATGACTTTGTTACAAAAATAAGAGCGTATTACGCCATGTACCCCCTGACAGAAGCCCAGCGTGTCGGTATGATTATTGTATCAGGGACCAAGTGTCTTTCGGTCCGCGCCGCTGCTCCAATGAGTATCAAAAAACACTGGAGTGCTTTGAAACAAGATATCTTCAGTTTTATTTTCCAACGCGTTTCGGAGCTAACACCCAGCTCCTTCCTCAGGGAATGACCAATTTATAGGTATGATTATTGGGCAGTTAACCGGCAATGCACAGCGGGAAGTTATGTCCTGGCTGGACACAGACAAAGACACTGTGGAGTATCTTGTGGCTGGACTGAAAGCAGCATTTGAGTCCAGTGCTGACACACGGGCTAAAATGAGGTTCTTTGGATGCCAACAAAAGCCTAAAGAGAGTGCAAGAGATTATGCCTTAAACCTGCAGGAAGTGCTCAAAGCACTTAAACTAGCAGAACCTGCCTTAGCCCCAGGAGCTGATAAAATGGTCATAGATCAGTTCATAGTGGGCCTTCTATCCCCTTCGCTCAGAGGACATTTGAGCATGATGACCATCCAGAATCCCGGAATAACTATTTCCCAGCTAAAAGATAGAGCCATCCGACTCCAGCAGATAGAGGAGGCCCGGGATATAAACTCTATTCAAGGCCCTACAGCAGCACCTCAGCAGCCAGGAACATCAGCGACATCTGCCATGTTAGGGACTGCTGCTGACCGCAAAGAGCCTATCTCTAATGAGGCACTCAACCAAAAGCTAGATGCCCTAACGGACACTGTTGTTTCCATGGCTAAAGTCATCAAGGAGCTGCGTGGATCCAAGCTTGCACCCAAGATCGAGTTGGCGACCAGTAAGGAGGATGTCCCGTGGATGAGGCCCAGAAAGTACCAAGCGACGAGAGGACGACCCGGCGACCGCTATCAGCCGGATGGACAGCCCATCTGCCGCCGTTGCAAGGAACCAGGTCACTTTGCCTGTGAATGTGTGTGGCGCCCCGCAACGAGTGCGTCACAGGAGGGTATTGCAGCCATAAATGCAGCAGCAATATTCTCTGACCCAGTAGTTATGTGGTTAACTCAGAGATTCATACCCTGCATGCAACACTAGTAGAGGGGACCAATCCAGGTCCTGGTGGGCGGAGTGCAAGGGTAGTGTGTAGTGAAAAGTTTAGTCCAGCTTAGAGAGTTCTAGTCTCGGGTCTGGAGAAGCAACAGCAACTTAGAAGACCTCTGCAGACTTCCAGCTCTGCAACCTAGGAGAGGGGGTTGCACAGTCGGTGCAGCCCCCTGGCTACCTTCTACCGGCCATCTCCTCACCCTTACCACAGTTGAGCACCATTACTCCCGGTGCATCACCGAACTTGGGCATCCAAATGCGGGTCCAAAACTACCCCGCGCCCTTATACAGCCGGTTTGCTGGTACCGAAGCTAGCAGCAGTTCAGCTCTGCTATGCGAACCAGAAGAGTGGAGGAGCAGCTTTACAGGAGCACCCCACCACCCGCCAAATTTCAGTCGTCTAACCAGCGGTGTACCCACCGAGGGATCCAAGGCTCCCCAAAACATCCATCACGTATACTTTGGATAGGGCATTGAAGCAGCCTCCCCGTACCAGTTCTGGTATTCCTGGGCGACAAAGGCAAACACTTAGCTAGAATGGAGGAACACCACGGATCTCTGAGGGACACCTAACACTGCTGAGTCCACCCGGTCCACTACCCGTTAACTGTATGCCATGTACTGCTTGCTGGTTACAGTAAAATACCCGTTACAGAGACTTACAGTGTCCGTGCTTCCTTATGACTACGTCCGTCTGCACACAAGGTAACCGCAGCTGCCGCACAACATCTTCAGCAGCTCCAGCCTCCGGGGATCACCGCTCAGCCTGTGGGGAGCGTTCCATCTTGCTGCTATCCATCCCCCGAGGTCCCGCAGCGTCAGTAGGACTTACCGAACTACTCATAGGTGGCGTCACAAAACAATTAACCCCTTAATCTGTTCCCACAAGACGTCTTCAACCCTTTTGATCTGCACTCGACCGGGCCCCACTAGCGGCAGGCACGGTCCACCCGTGACAAGGAGGAAGAAGCTACTGCCTGTCTAAACCGGAGTCCCGGCCACGGTGAGTCAGAATTTGGCGTCACGAACAGGATACGAGCAGGCTCGTTCCCTGACGGGTATAATGTGCTTTAAAATGACTTTAATGTCTACAAAATGGACTTTGTTCGTCCCAAAAAGAACTTTCCCGCCTTTTCACCGCTGGGCCAAGATGGCGCCCAAGATGGCGTTCCCGCCATGAGGACCCGCCACGTGCAAGCCCAGGGGTGAGCCACCGCCCCTCTTCGTGGGAGGGCTAAAGGCAAAGGCGCCAAAATTCTCTGTCCGCCCTGATTGCTCAAATCAACCAGGGGGGCGGACCCCAAAGACTTTTTCCCACAATTGGATAACAAAAGCCCCAAGGAAGTGGGCGTGTAAAGAAACAATTCTTCACCAGCTCTCTACCAGAACGGTTACCGGTTAGACGGGTGTGGTTTTTCCTACAAAGATGGCCAGTTTGAGACTCCGAGACCTCATGCAACAAGTGGAAACCGAGGCCAGAGCAGCCATAAGCCACCCCGGGCCGGGTCCTGTCCTCAACGTAGATGGCAGCCCCGACTTTTGGCAAGAAGCTCTGCAAGACCTCCGGGTGAGGCTCATGGAAACTGTTGAGTGGACAATCCGTAGCTGGAGCGCGAGCCTAGGCCGTAGACTACATCATGTGATGCAGCAGAGACGACCGGGAACACCCAACCCAGGCCCGGACGATGTCGCCAGTTTCTCCACAACCTCACCAACGCCTACCGCTTGCCCTGCGTCATCACCGGAGCCCATCGACTGTTTCATCCCGGTAGAGACCGCAGCTCCACCCGTCCCAGCGCTTGGAACCGCAGCCGACCCCGTTTTTGAGCCAGATCTTACAACATGCTCCACCGAAGAACTTAACATCTACCAGGTTCCCCTGAGGAACCCGTCAACAGTTGTACCATCCAAAAGACTTTTGCCTGTTTCGTCCCCGAACCGGAGGCCTCCTCTGCAACTGCCGAGGCCTACCTGGTGACCAGGATTGAGACACCTCTACCTGCAGAAACAGAAGAAGAGGCAGGCAGCCTGGAAGCCCTGCAGGACGTCCTCGAGGAAGGATTCGCAGCACCACCGCCCTGTTGTACAGAGGAACCTGTTCCAGCATCTCCAACCATCGAGCAGCCCGATGTGGTCGTCGAGGGAGAAGAAGAGGACGACGACGACGACGAGACCCACAGCATTCCTGAGGATCTTGATACCAGTTTCGCTTGGGGAGACAGTGAGGATCCTCCGTCCGAGCAGCTAGCTCGGGTACACTGGTCGGGTGCGTCAGCGACACCTTCCCCTGTGCCGTTCAACCGGGTTCCAGTTCAGACTGTCCGCCAAGCCCAAGCTTCCTACCAAACCACCAGTTCCACCGTTCATCTTCACACCCCGAGCCGTACCGACGGAGATGTACGCCAGCGTCGACGGGAGGAGTGGCAAGCCCGTGAACGCGCCAACATGCGGGCCCGTGCCGAGGCTCGCCGCCACCCGCCAAATTTCAGTCGTCTAACCAGCGGTGTACCCACCAAGGGACCCAAGGCTCCCCAAAACATCCATCACGTATACTTTGGATAGGGCATTGAAGCAGCCTCCCCGTACCAGTTCTGGTATTCCTGGGCGACAAAGGCAAACACTTAGCTAGAATGGAGGAACACCGCGGATCTCTGAGGGACACCTATCACTGCTGAGTCCACCCGGTCCACTACCCGTTAACTGTATGCCATGTACTGCTTGCTGGTTACAGTAAAATACCCGTTACAGAGACTTACAGTGTCCGTGCTTCCTTATGACTACGTCCGTCTGCACACAAGGTAACCGCAGCTGCCGCACAACATCTTCAGCAGCTCCAGCCTCCGGGATCACCGCTCAGCCTGTGGGGAGCGTTCCATCTTGCTGCTATCCATCCCCCGGAGGTCCCGCAGCGTCGGTAGGACTTACCGAACTACTCATAGGTGGCGTCATGAAACAATTAACCCCTTAATCTGTTCCCACAAGACGTCTTCAACCCTTTTGATCTGCACTCGACCGGGCCCCACTACCGGCAGGCACGGTCCACCCGTGACAAGGAGGAAGAAGCTACTGCCTGTCTAAACCGGAGTCCCCGGCCATGGTGAGTCATGTGCTTTAAAGGAGGATCCCCTGGGAAGACGGGCCGCTCCTCAGGTATAAACTCTCAAGGTCCTGCAGCCTGGTTTGACAAGTTCGTGGGAGGACATCCAGTCATCCCTATCGTGTTGGATGGCATTCCCTTCAGCGTCTTGTTGGATACGGGGTGGGAAGCGCACAATTACCTGCTCTGCCTCTCCCGGCTTTTGGAGGGGCGGGCACTGCTGCAGGAAGTGATCACTGTCACTTCCAGTCCTCCCTCAGCTCCTCTTCCGGCGCTGTCGCGGCGGGCGGCTGGGGGCACAGGCAGCAGGGCCCCCAGGGGAGCTCGGGGCCCGCCCGGGGAGCTCGGGGCCCCGAGTAGTTACGCCACTGTATCGCAGGTCAACGGATAGCAGCGTAGCGGCGCTGGGTCCGGGCCCCCCACAACCCCCGGGCCCCAAAGCGACCGCTACGTCTGCTGTGCCGGTAGTTACGCCCCTGATACCGGGTCCCAGATAACATCAATTCCATATGTTCTCTACAAGAGGTACTGGGCTGATTCAGACATTATTAGTGGTCCATCTAACGTTGCATTGAACATATCGGCTAGCAATGGTGAAATAATACCACAAGTTGGGTTTAGAGAAATGACCATTCAGATTGGGAAGGTAGAATTGAAGAATCAGGGTATTATTATTGTAGATGTTGACCAGGGAGAACGTGAACCAGTAATGTTGCTAGGAATGAATTTAATTGAAAATTGTTTTTCAAGGTAATTACTGTCTTACAGCAGATAGCCAACACTGCCAGAACCGGGCAACAGAGACTCCTGCAAAAGGAAATAAAAACCTTGATACTGAAACAACAGATAGAAACAACAGGAGGTGAAATTGGCAGTGTAAGGGTAAGTGATCCGATACCCATTGTAATACCTCCCAAAACTAAAATCTTGGTCTGGTGTAGAGCCGCAATAGGCATTAAAGGGCGAGACTATCGAGCCCTGGTAGAACCCGTGTACTCTGACAGTAGGCCCACTATACTGACGGCCAGAGGAGTAGTTGAGGTACACCGGGGAAGAGTGCCAATGCGCCTTCTAAATTGCGGGGAAGATGAGGTCACCCTACCAAAGTATGCTACCATGGCTAAATTATTTACGGTTGATAACATGCCATCACAGCCCTTGAGCCCTAGAACCTGTCAAGTCAGGCGGATGACAATGGCTCAGGGGAAAGCTGGAGGATTGGTGCCAAAAACTACACGTGGGTACCAGTTCTACACCTCCCCATCACAAGCATGGAGTATACCGGGTAGTGAAAGAATATGAGCAGATATTCAGCAAACACCCGTTAGACTTTGGGGAAATTAAAGGGGTAGAGCACACTATACCCACAGGTAACCATCAGCCTATAAAAGAGAGGTATAGACCATTACCACCAGCTCACTACCAAACCACCAAAGACATGCTCAAACAGATGAAAACTGCAGGTGTAATAAGAGACATTCGTAGCCCCTGGGCAGCACCTCTAGTGTTAGTTAAAAAGAAGGATGGGACCATGAGAATGTGCGTAGATTACCGGCAGATCAACCGCATTACCCACAAGGATGCCTACCCGTTACCTAGGATTGAGGAGTCAGTAGCCGCATTAAAATCTGCTAACTACTATTTCTACCCTAGATCTGACTAGCGGGTATTGGCAAGTTCCTGTAGCAGAGACTGACACGGAGAAGACAGTGTTTACTACGCCGATGGACCTCTGGGAGTTTAATTGTATGCCGTTTGGACTCTGCAACGCACCAGGTACCTTCCAAAGCCTAATGGAGAGTTACCTAGGACATAAGAACTTAGAAACTGTCCTCCTGTACCTGATGACATCATAGTCTACTCCAAGACATATGAACAACATCTACAAGACCTGGCAGAAGTGTTTGAAGCCTTGTCCGGATACGGCATGAAGATCAAACCATCCAAGTGCCACCTCAAGCCAAAGGTGCAGTACCTAGGACATGTCCTGAGTTCAGAGGGAGTAGCACCGGATCCTGATAAAGTCACAATGATAAGGGATTGGCCAAGACCCACCAATGTGAAAGAGGTGAGGCAATTCCTGGGACTGGTGGGCTATTATAGAAGATTTATCAGAGGGTTCACAATGTTAGCAGCTCCCCTACAAGACATCCTGGTAGGACAGTCAAAAAGGTCTTCAACCCGTAATCCCCCTTTCCAGTGGAGTGACGAGAGGGAAGAGTCCTTCAAAAAGCTAAAGTGGGCGCTGACAGAAGAAGAGATCCTGGCGTATCCAGATTACCATCAACCCTTCATTCTGTACACAGATGCCACCAGCAACGTGGGACTTAGAGCAGTACTGTCACAGAAGCAAGGAGGCAAAGTGAGAGTTATTGCCTTTGCTAGCAGGAAACTCCGGCCTACGGAAAGAAACCCTGAGAATTACAGTTCCTTCAAGTTAGAACTACTGGCAGTAGTTTGGGCTGTAACCGAGCGTTTCAAACACTACCTGGCAGCTGCAGAATTTACCATCTACACCGATAACAATCCATTGACCCACCTGGACTCAGCAAAATTAGGTGCGTTGGAGCAGCGATGGATAGCCCGGCTGTCTAACTACAATTTTGTCATCAAATATAGGGCAGGCCGCAAGAACGGGAATGCAGATGTGTCGAGCCCACTGGGACGGGATACTCGGTACTGGACCGGGTCTGCTATTGGGGAAGTCACGGGTGGTCCTGGTCCGGACCGTGTCCCAGGCCCTGGCAATAATAAGGGTGTATTTACAGGGGATAATGTCAGTCGTGACGCCACCCACAGTGTGTGGCCAGTAATGGGGCCACCGCTGCCGCAGAACCTCCGGGGATGATGTAATGGCTGAAAGGATGGAATAGTTCTCCGTGGGCAGAACTGTGTTCCCCGAGGCAGTGTGGATTAAAGTCTATTGTGTGGTGTGCAGGCCTGTTGCTGAGTGTAGTACACTTACTGTCCAGATGCTGCAGGAATCCTCCTTCAGCGATGGAGCCTGCAAGCTGGGGCTCTCCAGGTGGGAATCTGCTGCAAACCTGTATGGAGGGAGTCATGTTCAGGCAGAGATATGCAAGGGAGTCAGATTCAGGGTTCACCGTGTTTTACTTCTCAAAGTTCTCAAGTACAGTTCGCAGTTCAGTTACAGTTCTTAGTTCAGTTCTCAGTTACATGGGCACACTCCCCCCTCCGGGTTCCCTTTACTCCCTGCAGCCAGATTGTTCCTACTGTGACCCCTCACTCTGTCTCTGTGTCCTTCCCAGGCTGTTGACTCTCTCTCTTTGTTCACTTTGGTGTGCGTGACTCCGGACAGTATGGCGGTGGCTCGGACTCCTGTGAGCCGGTAAGACTGCTGATTTAGGGCTGTAGTGAGGCGCTCCTAAAAAGCCACTCTGTCACTCCGGTTTGCAGAACAGCGGTGGACGATTGTTTGCCTCGGAACCGGTGTCCGGTGAGATTGGGCATGGGTGTCTTTTACCTGTTGCTTAGTTGCTATTGTTGCCCGTGTTCCGGTCTGAGTCACTGCTTGATGGTGCTCTGCCAGTAAAGTTTCGTTACTAGGGCTGCACGGCACTGTGCAGGTTCCTGTTTCTTCTCTCCTTCTTCTCCGACCACTACTCCTACGTTTCTCACCTTCCCCACACACTACACCTACACTCCTCCCTCCAGGACCTGATTGGCCCTCTACCTCTGAGTGATGCATGTGGTATGTGGAGCTCTGGGTTTAACTATTTCATCACTGAGACGGAAGATATTACATCTTCTGTCAGGGATGCAATACCTTCCTGTGATGCACTCGTTACGGGGCGCCACAAGAACCTTTAGCCAACATGCTCTAGAAACCCCATTATGACCTGGTGAACAAGTACTCAATAGAAAGAGACGCACCAACAAATTGGATAATCAGTGGGAAACCACCCCATATACAGTCTTACCATCAAATTTAGACAACGCCAAAGTGTGTCTAATCAGCAAGGATGAAGGAAGGACGTCAGCAGTTGTGTCAAGAGACCATCTCAAACCATGTCCTGAAACCCTGAAGACACCAGAAGTAACCTTACCCGTACAGGTCCAACCTGTCAGGAAAGAAGAGGATGTGTTCCATACCGTCTTAGGAGATTTCCCCAAAACATGGCCAAATTACTATGGAGCAGTTATAGTTCCCATGATTGCCTTCCCTCCAATGGTAGAACCAACGCCAGAACCCGTACCACAAGAAGTCCCAAGACATGAAGAACTGGAAATTGAGCCTAAAGAGGAAGAACCAATTCCTGGTCGCAGTGAGCTTGCCAGTCCTACTGTCTGATCTCCATTCTCAATAGTAACAGATACTCCAAGTAGGTACAATTCCACCCACACCATTATGCTAAGTACACCTAGTACACCAGCATTACGCAGATCACAGCGTAGTACCCAGGGTCAGATACCGGCAAGGTTCAAAGAATAAAGTGTAGAATCAAATGTAAAATGTAAATATGTTTGTTGTAAAGTTTAATAGAACCCAGTAAAGTGTAAATGTACAAAAAGGGAGAGAGTAGCATGGTATTAAGTGGCAGCCAAGGAGAGTAAAAACTTGGCATCTTTTGCGGTGACCCGAGGGCTTAGGAGCCTACTACACTTAAACCAGGGACATCAGTAGAAACTTGTATATAATTGGTTTGCAACATTAAAAGCCCGGTACCTACAGAGACTATCCTGTATGAACTACTTACATATTCTTGAACGTTTTCCTTTTATTAACTATGGACCATACTTACCACGGAACTGGTTGTGGTAAAGACTACTGATGCGGCCAGAGCTGGGGTACTCGGACACCGGGACTGACGGCTTCTTAGATGCAGGAATCACGGGTGGTCGGAATCCCGGTTCCGTACCCTGGTCATCATTTGTTAGACGGTGGGGGAGAAGGGGATATTTACAAAGAAACCTGACGCCACCTGTGGATCCCGGTAATATGGGTACCGGCGCTGCAAGCCGGCCGCTGAAGTGATGGTGGGTGCAGCAGAGAGTGGAACACCTCCCCACAGGAGGAGCTTTACCTCAGGGCAGCAGGGATGGATGAGTACAAGGGGAGTTGTAGTGATAGTTCTTACCCCTCTGGTGAGCTGCTGGTGATTGTGTCGAAACCCTCCGGGCACTGTCGGGAAGAACAACAGAGACCAGTACAAGTTTGACTCCACTTTACTGGGTACCGGCAGATGGTAAAACGGAACACGGTACAGTTTAGTTTACCGGTGGAGGTTGCCGGTTCAGGGTCCCCCTTATGGAGTCTCTAGATGTTTTCTCTCTTTGTCTTTCGGGGTCAACTCTATTCTTCCCAGTCTCTACCACCTTCACAGCGCTCTTCCGCCAGTCCTACAGTCTGTCACTAGCCGATCAGGTTGGTCCCTTACCGGTACGGATGGGAGCAGCATGAACTCACAATTTCTCCCGCCACCGGAATTCAGTCCGCAACCACTAGTGTCCTCAACCGGTTTCTGTCCTGAGGGGTGAGATGTCCTTGTGGTGCTGTAAGCAACCCGGTTACTATGGGCCCGCAGCTCATCGGTCTGCGGTCAGAGGTGAACTTCTGACCCCCTCGGCTACCCGCAATGCCAGTGTTTCCCCCAAAGTGACCAGCCGGCTCCATCCAGTCCTGGTCCGTTGCCTTCTGTTCTGGGCCCCCACTTAAAGATGGGGATCCCTCCTGTCAGCCGTACTGTCAGGCCCGTCCTTACTGACTGCCTTCCCAGCACTGTCTCTAAACTGTCACTGTCTCCCACTACCCTAACCTAGGCCCCCCCCCCCTTTCGGGACCGACTAAATTACTGGTCCCCCCCTGTTGTAAGTGGCCTAGTCCTAGGTGTGTGTGTAGAACAGACTCCACAGGTTAAACCCTGAACTGACAATTTACAGAGATATCACATTGGTTGTCAGATTGCAATACCTCTCTGTGGCGCCTAGCCAGAGGGGCGCCACACTACTTGTATATATTTGCCAGCCCCGAAGGCAATAAACTAAATCCCCAGAAGGACTGACCTGTTTTTAACTTTTTGGACTCTTTTTGAGTTTCAGTGGTTTTTGTATATTTTTATTTTTGAGACTCTGTATATAATAATTGTTTTGTTATGTTATTTGTTTGTTTTTCTACAGTCCCGGAGTACTGTTCTTTACTAAGGGGGAATGTGGCACCCCAGGGTTCATGTGCCACAGTAACACCACAGAGGGTTAACTCCCCACACAACCCACAACACTACACTAGCGCCTCCAAGCCAGAAGGGGAGCAAAAGCTGCTTCCCTATATATTCTGGTGTGGAGAGGAAGTGGGCAGTTCAGTTCCTAGGAGAACTGAGGAAGAAGGACCTGGGTGTAAAAGGGCTGCGTTAGGCTCAACCCATGGTCCACTGTCCAGTTCCAGGCCGAGCCAGGGTCTGAGGAAAGGAGAAGGAGCAGAGAGGAACACACCTGGGAGACTGAGTTACCCTGAGACTCACCCCAGAGGAGCGCACAGAACGGATACCGGATCCGAGACTATGCCTGAAACTCACAGCACAGTGAACACCGGATTAGTGAACGTCCCATATCTTCACTGTACCACAGCGAAGCAACACGGCGGGGTCAGGAACATGGAACAAGACTCAAGTTGCCTAGCAAGTTGGTACCCGTGAGGGGAGACAGGGCCGGCAGCTTAGCTAAAGCGGCAGCAGGGTCACACACACAGCGCAGAAACAGGGAGCCAAAGGACCTGGCCAGGGTGGGAGCAACCCGGCCCCTGTACAGACTCTGTGGACAGTACCGGGCTGAATTACCATCTGCTTCAGTAAAGACTTGGAAAACTACAAAACAGTGATCTGTGTAATCCTTGTGAACCCTGTTCTCCCTCATAAACTGTTTTAATCACTACTGCCCCGGGGACCAGGCTCTGCCCATGGAGAGCCGTCACATCACAGGCTGCCGCCCATTATCCCTTGGAGGTTCTGCAGCAGCGGTGGCCACCCTGACCACATACCACGAGCGGCATCACGACTTTCTCCCCTGTATATAACCCCCAACTTTCACTTGTGGGCTCGGGACACGGTCCGGACCAAGACCGCCGTGATACCCCGGTCTGGTACTGAGTACCCCGTCCCAGTGGGCTCCACACATGGGTTGCACCCTGGAGTCTAGGGGGCCCCAAAAGTCCCTTTGTCCTATAGAAAAAGACTATTACTATTAAAGACTTGCAATAATTGGGGGCCCCGGTGGAGCTTTTGCATGGGGGCCCATGAGATTGAACGTACTCCACTGTATGTCACTCTTTCAGATTTTGTTGCATATTAATCTCACAGACCCCGACTGAAACCCGTCTTTAACTTAAAAGGGAAATAATACTTCACAGTCTGACAATGTATTTTCTGGTGACACGTATCTAGAATTGGCCGGGCAGGATTTATCCGTCTGTGATGACTTTCTATTTGTCTTTATTAAGAGATTAAGGATAAAACAAAAATGGCGGCTCATTTACTTTGCATCAATAGTGACCAATCACAGGGCAGCTTTCATTCTACCAGGGCTGTTATCACAATGAAAGCTGGTTTCTGATTGGTTGCTATGGGCAACATAGACGGTGTTGCTAAGGAAGGCCTAGGGTCGTTGTATAAGGGACTACATAGGTGATCATGCCCGTCATATATAAATTACACATTATAATTGTCCTGGGATCAGACAAGATTAGGATGAAAAACAAAATAGTGTTTCTACGTTTTTCCTCTGGTCATGGTCTTTGCCTACACTCCCTAACCGGTCAGGTCCCCGTGTGTGTTTTTGTTTTTTTTTTCCTCTCCCTTTAAACTTTTCTCTTCCTCACAGCAACGTCAAGTTCAAGGCCTCCTATTGGTCAGCGCCTGAGCGAGCATCCCTGCTGTCACAGTCACTTTACATAACCAATCAGCGTTAAGCGCCTACTAAACATGCATAAATGTATCCAATCCCGCGTAAGGTGGGCGTGGCTACAATCGTTGTTGCTAAGCTTCGGCATCTCAATCGTTACCATTCCTTGATTGGGATCTGTCAACATTCCCCGCTAAGCTCCGCCCTTTGCCTTGCCCCGCCCCCTACTCGTACACAAAGCATTCCTATTGGCTTTTATGGAATGGAAAACCACGCCTTCCTGCTTTTTCTGCTCTCCTATTGGACGAATTCCACGTCCATCAGCGTATGTCAAACGCAGCTGCGCTCCCCTTTATATGGACTGAGAAGTCCCCGGAGCGGCTGAACTCCTCGTAGTTCGTCCCACTTCGCCTTGTTTTGGTTCGTCCTCTCTCCGGGGTGATCCGCTCACTTGGAGGATTACTTTATTTTTGTATCTAGTTTTACATTGATAATCAATAGAGACGTATTTATACAGTGCGGTATGGAGCTGAACTCTCTATTATTACTCCTGGAGGCAGCGGAATATCTGGAGAGAAGAGACCGAGGTCAGTGACACTGGGAGCGGCCTGTATATAGCTGTATACTCAGTGCAGGGGCTGTATATAGCTGTATACTCAGTGCAGGGGCTGTATACTCAGTGCAGGGCCTGTATATAGCTGTATACTCAGTGCAGGGCCTGTATATAGCTGTATACTCAGTGCAGGGGCTGTGTATAGCTGTATACTCAGTGCAGGGGCTGTGTATAGCTGTATACTCAGTGCAGGGGCTGTATATAGCTGTACACCTCAGTGCAGGGCTGTATATAGCTGTACTAGTATATAGCTGTATACTCAGTGCAGGGGCTGTATATAGCTGTATACTCAGTGCAGGGGCTGTATATAGCTGTATACTCAGTGCAGGGGCTGTTATAGCTGTAACTCAGTGCAGGGGCTGTATATAGCTGTACACTCAGTGCAGGGGCTGTATATAGCTGTATACTCAGTGCAGGGGCTGTATATAGTCGCTGTAAGCTATACTCAGTGCGGGGGCTGTATATAGCTGTATACTCAGTGCAGGGGCTTTTGCTATACTCATGCGGGGCTATGTATACTCAGTGCAGGGCTGTATACTCAGTGCGGGGCTGTATATAGCTGTATACTCAGTGCGGGGGCTGTATATAGCTGTATACTCAGTGCAGGGGCTGTATATAGCTGTATACTCAGTGCAGGGGCTTTATATAGCTGTATACTCAGTGCAGGGGCTGTATATAGCTGTATACTCAGTGCAGGGGCTGTATATAGCTGTACACTCAGTGCAGGGGCTGTATATAGCTGTATACTCAGTGCAGGGGCTGTATATAGCCGTATAACTCAGTGCAGGGGCTGTATATAGCAATATACTCAGTGCAGGGGCTGTATATAGCTGTAACTCAGTGCAGGGGCTGTATATAGCTGTATACTCAGTGCAGGGGCTGTATATAGCAATATACTCAGTGCAGGGGCTGTATATAGCAATATACTCAGTGCAGGGGCTGTATATAGCATATACTCAGTGCAGGGGCTGTATATAGCTGTATACTCAGTGCAGGGGCTGTATATAGCTGTATACTCAGTGCAGGGGCTGTATATAGCTGTATACTCAGTGCAGGGGCTGTATATAGCTGTATACTCAGTGCGGGGCTGTATATAGCTGTATACTCAGTGCAGGGGCTGTATATAGCTGTATACTCATGCAGGGGCTGTATATAGCTGTATACTCAGTGCGGGGCTGTATATAGCTGTATACTCAGTGCAGGGGCTGTATATAGCTGTATACTCAGTGCAGGGGCTGTATATAGCTGTATACTCAGTGCAGGGGCTGTATATAGCTGTATACTCAGTGCAGGGGCTGTATATAGCTGTATACTCAGCAGGGCTGTATATACTCAGTGCAGGGCTGTATATAGCTGTATACTCAGTGCAGGGGCTGTATATAGCTGTATACTCATGCAGGGGCTGTATATAGCTGTATACTCATGCGGGGCTGTATATACGTATACTCAGTGCAGGGGCTGTATATAGCTGTATACTCAGTGCAGGGCTGTATATAGCTGTATACTCAGTGCAGGGGCTGTATATAGCTGTATACTCATGCAGGCGGCTGTATATAGCTGTATACTCAGTGCAGGGGCTGTATATAGCTGTATACTCAGTGCAGGGCTGTATACTTCAGTGCGCTTATATACTTAACTCAGTGCAGGGCTGTATATAGCTGTATACTCAGTGCAGGGGCTGATATAGCTGTATACTCAGTGCAGGGCTGTATATAGCTATACTCAGTGCAGGGCTGTATATAGCTGTATACTCAGTGCAGGGCTGTATATAGCGTATACTCAGTGCAGGGGCTGTATATAGCGTATACTCAGTGCGGGCTGTATATAGCCGTATACTCAGTGCGGGGCTGTATATAGCTGTATACTCAGTGCAGGGCTGTATATAGCTGTATACTCAGTGCAGGGGCTGTATATAGCTGTATACTCAGTGCAGGGGCTCATGCAGGGGCTGTATATAGCTGTATACTCAGTGCAGGGGCTGTATATAGCGTATACTCAGTGCAGGGGCTGTATATAGCTGTATACTCAGTGCAGGGCTGTATATAGCTGTATACTCAGTGCAGGGGCTGTATATAGCTGTATACTCAGTGCAGGGGCTGTATATAGCTTATACTCAGTGCAGGGCTGTATATAGCATATACTCAGTGCGGGGCTGTATATAGCTGTATACTCAGTGCGGGCTGTATATAGCTGTATACTCAGTGCGGGGCTGTATATAGCTGTATACTCATGCGGGGCTGTTATAGCTGTATACTCAGTGCGGGCTGTATATAGCTGTATACTCAGTGCAGGGGCTGTATATAGCTGTATACTCAGTGCGGGGCTGTATATAGCTGTATACTCAGTGCGGGGCTGTATATAGCTGTATACTCAGTGCGGGGCTGTATATAGCTGTATACTCAGTGCAGGGGCTGTATATAGCTGTATACTCAGTGCGGGGCTGTATATAGCTGTATACTCAGTGCAGGGGCTGTATATAGCTGTATACTCAGTGCAGGGGCTGTATATAGCTGTATATCAGCTGTATACTCAGTGCAGGGGCTGTATATAGCTGTATACTCAGTGCAGGGGCTGTGTTATATATAGCTGTATACTTACTCAGTGCAGGGGCTGTATATAGCTGTATACTCAGTGCAGGGGCTGTATATAGCTGTATACTCAGTGCAGGGGCTGTATATAGCGTATACTCAGTGCAGGGGCTGTATATAGCTGTATACTCAGTGCGGGGCTGTATATAGCTGTATATCAGTGAGGCTGTATAAGCTATACCAGTGCAGGGGCTGTATATAGCTGTATACTCAGTGCAGGGGCTGTATATAGCTGTATACTCAGTGCAGGGGCTGTTATATTTAGCTGTATACTCAGTGCAGGGCTGTATAGCTGTATACTCAGTGCAGGGCTGTATATAGCTGTATACTCAGTGCAGGGGCTGTATATAGCGTATACTCAGTGCAGGGGCTGTATATAGCTGTATACTCAGTGCAGGGGCTGTATATAGCTGTATACTCAGTGCAGGGGCTGTATATAGCTGTATACTCAGTGCAGGGGCTGTATATAGCTGTATACTCAGTGCAGGGGCTGTATATAGCTGTATACTCAGTGCAGGGGCTGTATATAGCTGTATATAGCTGTATACTCAGTGCAGGGGCTGTATATAGCCGTATACTCAGTGCAGGGGCTGTATATAGCCGTATATACTCAGTGCAGGGGCTGTATATAGCCGTATACTCAGTGCGGGGGCTGTATATAGCTGTATACTCAGTGCGGGGGCTGTATATAGCTGTATACTCAGTGCGGGGGCTGTATTTAGCTGTATACTCAGTGCGGGGGCTGTATATAGCTGTATACTCAGTGCGGGGGCTGTATATAGCTGTATACTCAGTGCGGGGGCTGTATATAGCTGTATACTCAGTGCGGGGGCTGTATATAGCTGTATACTCAGTGCCGGGGCTGTATATAGCTGTATATAGCTGTATACTCAGTGTAGGGGCTGTATATAGCTGTATATAGCTGTATACTCAGTGCATGGGCTGTATATAGCTGTATATAGCTGTATACTCAGTGCAGGGGCGGCTGTATATAGCTGTATATAGCTGTATACTCAGTGCAGGGGCGGCTGTATATAGCTATATACTCAGTGCAGGGGCTGTGTATAGCTGTATACTCAGTGCGGGGGCTGTGTATAGCTGTATACTCAGTGCGGGGGCTGTGTATAGCTGTATACTCAGTACGGGGGCTGTATATAGCTATATACTCAGTGCAGGGCCTGTATATAGCTGTATACTCAGTGCCGGGGCTGTATATAGCTGTATACTCAGTGCTGGGGCTGTATATAGCTGTATACTCAGTGCAGGGGCTGTATATAGCTGTATACTCAGTGCAGGGGCTTTATATAGCCTTATACTCAGTGCAGGGGCTTTATATAGCCTTATACTCAGTGCAGGGGCTGTATACGGCTGTATACTCAGTGCAGGGGCTGTATACAGCCGTATACTCAGTGCCGGGGCTGTATACAGCCGTATACTCAGTGCCGGGGCTGTATACAGCCGTATACTCAGTGCCGGGGCTGTATACAGCCGTATACTCAGTGCCGGGGCCGTATACAGCCGTATACTCAGTGCCGGGGCCGTATACAGCCGTATACTCAGTGCCGGGGCCGTATACAGCCGTTATACTCAGTGCCGGGGCCGTATACAGCCGTATACTCAGTGCCGGGGCCGTATACAGCCGTATACTCAGTGCCGGGGCCGTATACAGCCGTATACTCAGTGCCGGGGCCGTATACAGCCGTATACTCAGTGCCGGGGCCGTATACAGCCGTATACTCAGTGCCGGGGCCGTATACAGCCGTATACTCAGTGCCTGGCCTGTGTATAGCTGTATACTCAGTGCAGAGGCTGTATACAGCCGTATACTCAGTGCCGGGGCTGTATATGCACTGATGATGATGATAATTAGAGAACAGCAATGACTGTAGACAGAGAAAGATTAACACTTAATGTTGTGAAGGCTATAACAGTCACCAATCAGTAGGAAATGTCCAGGCCTTTGCTGTGTCCGGGCCTTTGCTGTGTCCGGGCCTTTGCTGTGTCCGGGCCTTTGCTGTGTCCGGGCCTTTGCTGTGTCCGGGCCTTTGCTGTGTCCGGGCCTTTGCTGTGTCCGGGCCTTTGCTGTGTCGGGCCTTTGCTGTGTCCGGGCCTTTGCTGTGTCCGGGCCTTTGCTGTGTCCGGGCCTTTGCTGTGAATGACTTCAGCACATCTGTGGCCAGAGGACATCTCTCCGCCTTGTAGCTGTATGAGAGGTCCAACCCCTGCAGCAGAAAACATTCTCCAATCCATCACACTTCCTCCACCACCTTTCACTGATTTCTTTACACAGTTTGGGTTCAGTCTTTCCCCAGTTAGTTGATGAATACCATGTTTCCCATCAGACACAAATCGCTTTCATCACTAAAATGAAGTGTGGACACTTCTCCTCTGTCCACATAACATGCTCCTCACCAAAGGTGAGTGTAGCCTATTGAGAGGTTTGGTCACTGTAGTGGGCTTTCAGTCCAAATGCTCTTAACATTGTGACACTGTGTGACAAGACAGCAGCCTGTCAGTGCTGAACTGGCGCTATTCCAGCTGCAGTGTTGAGACGATCACTCATGGAGCTTCTCCACATTCTCCTGTCCTCTCTTGCACTTATCTTGTGGGGTGACCGGCCTTCTTGGAGGACTTGAAAGAGTTTGTGATGTGAAATCACAGACTTGGAACAACCAGCTTCTGTAGCTATGGCTGATAGGGCGACCCCTCTGGCTTCATCTGGACAACCTGCTGCCGGAGGGGTTCGGTCACTTTGGAATGGTAAAGTGAGTGCAAAGTGGAAAGTTAGGCTGCAGTTATATAGGGTTTGTCAGATAATTAAGGAAATTAGCATCAATAACTTGCAGGTATCTTATAGTGTTCTCTAATTGTGATCAGTCTTTCATTCATTTTCATTCTGAGCTTTAGAATATTTAACATGTATGGAATAATCTTAACATACAGCGATTATACTCATTCTCTCTCCTTCTATATATACTATATATAATCAGTAATTTCTATGATAATGATATATATAATCTGAGTATACATCTACACTCCCACTGCACTCAGTGTTTCAGATATATATATACACACACTCCCTTTGCTATCTGTGTACATATACTATGAGTATGTAGCTATACTATCTGTGTATGACGCTGTATATACATGTATGCAGCACTATGTCTTTCCATGTTGTGTGCACATACATCTTTCTTTTCATATATGGATAGATCTTCTTAGTGTCGTCTATATATTTACTTCTGATCAGTGTATAATATAAATAAAAGTTCTGGTATATTAGTTTACATTAATACATATATTCTATATATTTATGATTGAATGATCTTTGCTGTGGTGCAGATTGGGTTTTCCATCCTGGAGGATCTTGAGATGATTTTCATGATAACGTCGCCAAGCGTGTGCAGAATAGTGTCTGATTGTATGTACAGAGCACATGTCTGCACGCCATTCTCCTGTGTGTGTGGATATATATTTATTTATTGCATTTTTGCTCGCTCCTCAGCCTCGTGTGTCGGGATCATACGTGTGGTGTGTCATGATGCGTTGTGTGCACTGCAGGGCTGTAAACGGCCAGATACTACGGCGGCGTGAGCAGTTTACACGTATGTGGTGTCAGGCGTGTGCTCCATGTCAGATGGTTGTCAGTAATGAGATCAGCTGCTGCTAACACATGTAGGGGTGATTACACTGCACAGGGGAGGATCATACATGTAGGGGGTGATTACACTGCACAGGGGGGGCACATACATGTAGAGGGTGATTACACTGCACAGGGGGGGGCACATACATGTAGAGGGTGATTACACTGCACAGGGGGGGCTCATACATGTAGGGGTGATTACACTGCACAGGGGGGGCTCATACATGTAGGGGGTGATTACACTGCACAGGGGGGGCACATACATGTAGAGGGTGATTACACTGCACAGGGGGGGGCACATACATGTAGAGGGTGATTACACTGCACAGGGGGGCTCATACATGTAGGGGGTGATTACACTGCACAGGGGGGGCACATACATGTAGAGGGTGATTACACTGCACAGGGGGGGCTCATACATGTAGGGGGTGATTACACTGCACAGGGGGGGGGGCTCATACATGTAGGGGGTGATTACACTGCACAGGGGGGCTCATACATGTAGGGGGTGATTACACTGCACAGGGGGGCTCATACATGTAGGGGGTGATTACACTGCACAGGGGGGGGCTCATACATGTAGGGGGTGATTACACTGCACAGGGGAGGATCATACATGTAGGCGGTGATTACACTGCACAGGGGGGGGCTCATACATGTAGGGGGTGATTACACTGCACAGGGGGGCTCATACATGTAGGGGGTGATTACACTGCACAGGGGGGCTCATACATGTAGGGGGTGATTACACTGCACAGGGGGGCTCATACATGTAGGGGGTGATTACACTGCACAGGGAGGATCATACATGTAGGGGTGATTACACTGCACAGGGAGGTAACATGTAGGGGGTGATTACACTGCACAGGGGAGGATCATACATGTAGGGGGTGATTACACTGCACAGGGGGGTATCATGTAGCGGTGATTACAGCACAGGGGTCATAATGTAGGGGTGATTACACTGCACAGGGGAGGATCATACATGTAGGGGGTGATTACACTGCACAGGGGAGGATCATACATGTAGGGGTGATTACACTGCACAGGGGAGGATCATACATGTAGGGGTGATTACACTGCACAGGGGGGGCTCATACATGTAGAGGGTGATTACACTGCACAGGGGAGGATCATACATGTAGGGGGTGATTACACTGCACAGGGGAGGATCATACATGTAGGGGTGATTACACTGCACAGGGGGGCTCATACATGTAGGGGGTGATTACACTGCACAGGGGGGCTCATACATGTAGGGGGTGATTACACTGCACGGGGGGGGGGGCACATACATGTAGGCGGTGATTACACTGCACGGGGGGGGGGGGGGCTCATACATGTAGGGGGTGATTACACTGCACAGGGGGGGCTCATACATGTAGAGGGTGATTACACTGCACAGGGGGGGCTCATACATGTAGGGGGTGATTACACTGCACGGGGGGGGCTCATACATGTAGAGGGTGATTACACTGCACAGGGGAGGATCATACATGTAGGGGGTGATTACACTGCACGGGGGGGGCTCATACATGTAGGCGGTGATTACACTGCACGGGGGGGGGGGCTCATACATGTAGGGGGTGATTACACTGCACGGGGGGGGGGGCTCATACATGTAGGCGGTGATTACACTGCACAGGGGGAGCTCATACATGTAGGGGGTGATTACACTGCACAGGGGGAGCTCATACATGTAGGGGGTGATTACACTGCACAGGGGGGCTCATACATGTAGGGGGTGATTACACTGCCAGGGGCTCTACATGTAGAGGGTGATTACACTGCACGGGGGGGGGCTCATACATGTAGAGGGTGATTACACTGCACAGGGGGGGGCTCATACATGTAGGGGGTGATTACACTGCACGGGGGGGGGCTCATACATGTAGGGGGTGATTACACTGCACAGGGGGGGGCTCATACATGTAGGGGGTGATTACACTGCACGGGGGGGGCTCATACATGTAGAGGGTGATTACACTGCACAGGGGGGGCTCATACATGTAGGGGGTGATTACACTGCACAGGGGGGGCTCATACATGTAGGGGGTGATTACACTGCACGGGGGGGGGGGGGGGGGGGGGGCGGCTCACACATGTAGCAGAGCTGAATTTGTTTGCTTTGGGATTGCATTGTTTGTGCAGTCAGATAACCTCCACTTATCAGCAGTTCCTATGGAAATAAATAAATAACACTCAGCAGCAAGTTCATGGTTTTGCTCAGGTGCAGCAACATAATCGTCTCTGCTGTGTTCACAAACTCACATCTTGCACGGCTGCATCACACAGTCAGCTCTGCTTCAATTGTGGACTCGACTATGCAACATCAGACATACTCCAAATTCAACACTGCCACATCTGCATTCAGCTCTACCGCCCATCACTGCTCACTCAATGTGCACTATAAGCTCTCATAAAGCCACATACTCAGCTCTGCTACATCCATAACAAGCTCTTGTAAAGTCACATGCTCAGCTGTGCTACGTCCATAAACAAGGTCTTGTAAAGCCACATACTCAGCTCTGCTACATCCATAATACTCAGCTCTGCTATATCCAAAAATAAGCTGTTCTAGAGCCATAAACTCAGCTCTGCTACATCCATAAACAAGCTCTTGCACAGCCACATACTCAGCTCTGCCCGGTATGTGAATCTCATCTCTGCTTCATCGGTGCCACTTTTAACCCTTTCATCCTCTGTCTTTCGTTGCAGAAGCAGAGCACGGCTATGCCTCCGTTCTCCCCTTTGACAGTGATTACTCCTTGAAAAAAGCCAAAGCCGCCTCACTCTCCAGAAAATCCCAGAATAACAGGTAACCGGAGGGGACCGAGGAGGGGGGGGTGCAGGGGACCGAGGAGGGGGGGTGCAGGGGACCGAGGAGGGGGGTGCAGGGGCCGCCTCCATCTTTCCTGTCTGGGCTTGGCTGTGTTTTGATTCCATATAAACAGTGCCACGCGTACACCATGCCTGCGAGCCTGCACTCCCCAATCAGTGTCATCCTGCCGTCCCCCTCTCCCCTCACATCTGATCCCGTACAGAGGACACGTCCCCTCTCCCCTCACATCTGATCCCGTACAGAGGACACGTCCCCTCTCCCCTCACATCTGATCCCATACAGAGGACGCGTCCCCTCTCCCTGCACATCTGATCCCGTATAGAGGACGCATCCCCTCTCCCCTCACATCTGATCCCGTACAGAGGACGCATCCCCTCTCCCCTCACATCTGATCCCGTACAGAGGACGCATCCCCCTCTCCCCTCACATCTGATCCCGTACAGAGGACGCATCCCCCTCTCCCCTCACATCTGATCCCGTACAGAGGACACGTCCCCTCTCCCTGCACATCTGATCCCGTACAGAGGACACGTCCCCTCTCCCTGCACATCTGATCCCGTACAGAGGACACGTCCCCTCTCCATGCACTGATCCCGTACAGAGGACACTTCCCTCTCCCCTCACATCTGATCCCGTACAGAGGACACGTCCCCTCTCCCCGCACATCTGACCCCGTACAGAGGACACGTCCCCTCTCCATGCACTGATCCCGTACAGAGGACACTTCCCCTCTCCCCTCACATCTGATCCCGTACAGAGGACACTTCCCCTCTCCCCTCACATCTGACCCCGTACAGAGGACACGTCCCCTCTCCCCGCACATCTGACCCCGTACAGAGGACACGTCCCCTCTCCCCGCACATCTGACCCCGTACAGAGGACACATCCCCTCTCCATGCACTGATCCCGTACAGAGGACACGTCCCCTCTCCCCGCACATCTGATCCCGTACAGAGGACACGTCCCCTCTCCCTGCACTGACCCCGGACAGAGGGCACGTCCCCTCTCCCTGCACTGACCCCGTACAGAGGACACGTCCCCTCTCCCTGCACATCTAATCCCGTACAGAGGACACGTCCCCTCTCCCTGCACATCTGATCCCGTACAGAGGACACGTCTCCTCTCCCTGCACATCTGATCCCGTATAGAGGACGCATCCCCTCTCCCCTCACATCTGATCCCGTACAGAGGACGCATCCCCTCTCCCTGCACATCTGATCCCGTATAGAGGACGCATCCCCCTCTCCCCTCACATCTGATCCCGTACAGAGGACGCATCCCCTCTCCCCTCACATCTGATCCCGTACAGAGGATGCATCCCCCTCTCCCCTCACATCTGATCCCGTACAGAGGACACGTCCCCTCTCCCTGCACATCTGATCCCGTACAGAGGACACGTCCCCTCTCCATGCACTGATCCCGTACAGAGGACACTTCCCCTCTCCCCTCACATCTGATCCCGTACAGAGGACACGTCCCTCTCCCCGCACATCTGACCCCGTACAGAGGACACGTCCCCTCTCCCCTCACATCTGATCCCGTACAGAGGACACGTCCCCTCTCCCCGCACATCTGACCCCGTACAGAGGACACATCCCCTCTCCATGCACTGATCCCGTACAGAGGACACGTCCCCTCTCCCCGCACATCTGATCCCGTACAGAGGACACGTGCCCTCTCCCTGCACTGACCCCGGACAGAGGGCACGTCCCCTCTCCCTGCACTGACCCCGTACAGAGGACACGTCCCCTCTCCCTGCACATCTAATCCCGTACAGAGGACACGTCCCCTCTCCTGCACATCTGATCCCGTACAGAGGACACGTCTCCTCTCCCTGCACATCTGATCCCGTACAGAGGACACGTCCCCTCTCCATGCACTGATCCCGTACAGAGGACACGTCCCCTCTCCCCGCACATCTGATCCCGTACAGAGGACATGTCCCCTCTCCCTGCACTGATCCCGAACAGAGGACACGTCCCCTCTCCCTGCACTGACCCCGTACAGAGGACACGTCCCCTCTCCCTGCACTGACCCCGTACAGAGGACACGTCCCCTCTCCCTGCACTGATCCCGAACAGAGGACACGTCCCCTCTCCCTGCACTGACCCCGTACAGAGGACACGTCCCCTCTCCCTGCACTGATCCCGAACAGAGGACACGTCCCCTCTCCCTGCACTGATCCCGAACAGAGGACACGTCCCCTCTCCCTGCACTGACCCCGCACAGAGGACACGTCCCCTCTCCCTGCACTGACCCCGCACAGAGGACACGTCCCCTCTCCCTGCACTGACCCCGCACAGAGGACACGTCCCCTCTCCCTGCACTGATCCCGTACAGAGGACACGTCCCCTCTCCCTGCACTGATCCCGTACAGAGGACACGTCCCCTCTCCCTGCACTGACCCCGCACAGAGGACACGTCCCCTCTCCCTGCACTGACCCCGCACAGAGGACACGTCCCCTCTCCCTGCACTGATCCCGTACAGAGGACACGTCCCCTCTCCCTGCACTGATCCCGTACAGAGGACACGTCCCCTCTCCCCGCACATCTGATCCCGAACAGAGGACACGTCCCCTCTCCCTGCACTGACCCCACACAGAGGACACGTCCCCTCTCCCTGCACTGACCCCGCACAGAGGACACGTCCCCTCTCCCTGCACTGACCCCGCACAGAGGACACGTCCCCTCTCCCTGCACTGACCCCGCACAGAGGACACGTCCCCTCTCCCTGCACATCTGACCCCGCACAGAGGACACGTCCCCTCTCCCTGTATTATACTCCAGAGCTGCTCTCACTATTCTGCTGGTGCAGTCATTTTCTCAGAAAATTAAAGTAGGAAGGGGGGAGCAAAGGGTTAAAAACCGCACTGCCGTATTCCACGAGACATCAAAGGGTGAATATAATATTGATTTATTAGTCAACGTGTTTCAGGGCTCCCTGACATGGCAATATGATAGTGATTTGCCCTGAAACGCGTTGACTCATAAATCAATATTGTATTCACCCTTTGATGTCTTGTAGAATACGGCAGTGCAGTTTTTAACCCTTCATCCTCTCTACTTTAATTTTTTGACATAATGCCCTTTGGGTTTTCATAGGCTATAAGCCATAATCATCAACATTAACATAAATAAACACTTGAAATAGATCCCTCTGTGTGTAATGACTCTATATTATATATGGGTTTCACTTTATGTATTGAATTACTGAAATAAATTCACTTTTGGATGATATTCTAATTCATTGTGATGTACCTGTACGTGTGTTTGGGGGCTCAGGGTCCGTACTGTACTGATGGAGGAGATTCGGGGGTTGCTTAGTACTTGCCTTGCCCAGGCTGCAGCCCACGCTATACCACTGCATGTATGTATTATCTATGGTATTGTTATAGTTGCTCTGCGCTCATTGCATTACATATATTCAATAGTGTTCTTAATTGATCTATTTGTCGTATTGTTAGTAACACTTCTGATCATTTACATTAATACAATTTGTGTCGTCCTTATTATTCCTTTTATATTTTCCTTTTTTCATGAAATTCTTTACAGTTTTGTACCATAGGCGCCTTGTGTGCCGCCATATGGTGCGTCAGGGTGATCTCTAATACTCCTAGTTGTCACGATTCCCCCGTGTAGTGCATCTTGGACGCTATACAAATTACTATTGTGTTTGGTATCTGCTGTGCTAATCTGTCAGTAGTTGATTGACAGTGTAGACTTTCATTCTGGTTCTGGAGGTGCTGGGTTGCTCAGGTGTTCCATCTTCCCTGTGATTGCTCCGCTACTTTTCTGAGCAGCCTCTCCCCAGAATCCTGCCAGTCATGCATTCTATGTGAAATGGCCTGCACTGGATTTCCCTTTTGTCTACTCCCTGAACTTGTTGTGATCTCCTGGTATTTTGACCCCTGGATTGTGACCTGATTATGCCTCAGTTGTCTCCCTGAATCCTCTTTGTGCTTTCCTGGAAACCTGACTCGGGCCCGTGTCATGAGTACATCTGTCCATTCCCTGAATACTATGAGCTCTCCTGGAAACCTGACCCTGGTCCGTTACATAACTATGTCTCTGTCTACTCCCTGACTACTAGGAGCTTTCCTGGAAACCTGACCCTGGACCATTGCATGACTACGTCCTTTTCTACTCCATGAGTACTACGAGCTCTCCTGGAATTCTGACACTGGACTGTTGCATGACTACATCTCTGTCTACTCCCTGAATGCTGCGAGATCTCCTGGAACCTGACCCCAGATTACCTAACTTCCCTGCTGACTATTCTACCTGTAAGTAGTGACTGTGTCTCACCCTAGACATTAGTAGTGACCAGCGTCAAACTAGCGTAGAATACCTGCATAATATGGCATGCATGGAGTATTAATGTACCCAGGGGCACAGTATGGACCCTTTGTAGGTAATGGTCGATGTGTAGAGAATCTGTACAGCACAAATAGGGTTTTTTCACTATGTGGAATTGCAGCTTAGTCCCCAGGTTTAAGGGGTACTCTAATATGCTCATGTCACTACTTTATAAACAAGAGGGTCCGTCCATCGGGACCTCCCAAGCATGAACGGAATGGTGCATTAGGGGAGCATGCTTCATCTTTTACCCTGCACAGTGACGCTCCTGACTGGTGATAGAAGTCGAACATACTATACTGCAGTCCCTTTCATAGTTAGGAACGCCGCAATGCAGGAAAACATAGTAGACACAAGTCTAAATCACCACTGGGAACCCTTCAACCTTAAAGATCAGAAACACATTGATTGTAAAGAAATTCCCTCAAGACTAAATGATTGTTTAAACTAAGCACAGGCTCTCGGTGAACCCTTTGTATGGCCGAGCAGTTCAGTGCACCCTTGGTGTGGCCGAGCAGTTCAGTGCACCCTTGGTGTGGCCGAGCAGTTCAGTGCACCCTTGGTGTGGCCAGGCAGTTCAGTGCACCCTCGGTGTGGCCAGGCAGTTCAGTGCACCCTCGGTGTGGCCAGGCAGTTCAGTGCACCCTCGGTGTGGCCAGGCAGTTCAGTGCACCCTCGGTGTGGCCAGGCAGTTCAGTGCACCCTCGGTGTGGCCAGGCAGTTCAGTGCACCCTCGGTGTGGCCAGGCAGTTCAGTGCACCCTCGGTGTGGCCAGGCAGTTCAGTGCACCCTCGGTGTGGCCAGGCAGTTCAGTGCACCCTTGGTGTGGCCAGGCAGTTCAGTGCACCCTCGGTGTGGCCAGGCAGTTCAGTGCACCCTCGGCGTGGCCAGGCAGTTCAGTGCACCCTCGGTGTGGCCAGGCAGTTCAGTGCACCCTCGGTGTGGCCAGGCAGTTCAGTGCACCCTCGGTGTGGCCAGGCAGTTCAGTGCACCCTCGGCGTGGCCAGGCAGTTCAGTGCACCCTTGGCGTGGCTGAGTAGTTCAGTACATTTTTAGTGTGGCCAAACAGTCCAGTGCACTTTCCCAACTACTTGTTATCCATCTCTGCCCTCCTCTTCTTTAATTGACAGCTCCAGCTTTACAGGAGCCAGAGATGGACAGGAATAGATAGAAAACAAGTAGATGGGAAGGGTGCACACCAAGGGTGCACAGAGCACCTGAGCTTGGTTTGATCAGTAACTTTGTGCTGACAGTGCATTTACTTCTAACATGCCCTGACTTTAAGACAGACATACCCTGGTGTTGGGGTGTTGGAGAGGGTCTCGATCAGCCCGATGTGAGCATCAGTACATTCTTGACAGCACATATCGCCCAGCGTTGTGATCTGTTCTAATTTTAGGAAGGATTTATTGTATGAGCCTTAATTACAGCTCATTTTCGGTGTCGCAGCCAGGCAGTCAGGGGCAGATAATGGCGGCATTATACACAGCGTGTAGACGTTACTCCGTGGGATGATGGGGCAGATCAGCAGCTCCTGAATATCTTCTGTGTGCGATATCACTCCCTGCAGCTTATATACAGGCATCCGTCATTCACAGCTCACCCACACACCGCCCTCCAGCCCAAATCTCTCTGTTCCTATTTCTTCAGCTGTTTTCTTATAACCCTTTTTGTTACTGCAAAACCAAACTATTTAATGGGGTAGCACCATTGTAGAAAAACATGTCTGCTCCTCTGCAGCACCTCTCCTGTCTTCAGGTGATGTCTGGTATTGCAGCACAGCCTCAACATTGGAGTTCAGATGCAGTACCCTAGGGGTAGTGCTGGCTCTGGAAGATGGCTGTCATGTTTAGTCCAATCCTAGACAATCCATTTAAAGTGCATTTACGCTTTACTGCTCCATGTACCTGCTTCTTAAAGGGATCTTCTGGTCTCTTCTATTCATAGCATAGCCCCAAGACTTGAAATGCACCTATCTTGAGAAAAGGGCTCTCTCTTGTTCCCCTGGAAAGACGTTCTTGTCTGCTCCATGGATTTTTGGATCTACCTAAGAGAATAAAGAATGTTGCTCATGTGCGGCCACCGCCCCATTGTAGGGGGGACGAGATGGGACCTGTGACGGGTGTGCGACAAAGTCGGCAGAAACACCAGACCAATGATCAATACAAAGAGCTTTATTGGGGGCAGGAAACATAGCACATCAAATATGCATCTGATTCTTAGCAGAAACAAGTGTGGGGGCGCCACCCAGTAATCCAACACTAGGGAAAACGCAGAACCAGTCCTTGGATGAGTTTGCTAGATTCAGCAGGTGAGGGACACAACACAATCCCATGTGGCAGTTTCTATCAATTCACACACAGGCACTAGGATCTGGCCACAGCCTCAGATCCTCATCCTTCCAAAGTCACCACACAACTGAACATGCATGACTCTATTGTTCTCTCTCCTTGATAAGCGCCTGGAGGGAAGGAAAGGCTCACACCTTCCAGAAATCCAGACTCTGTTCTGTCTACAGGTTTATGTATTGGAGGTGTTGTTAACCATTTAGATGCTGCTGTCAATCAATGGAGGAATTTGCATGGCACAATGGCATCTTGGGGTCCCCCGAAGGCTCCAAATGAGTGAGCTTATCACTTCTTTTAACATCTTAAGATATTTCAAACGTCGATACATAAAGTCGGACCAAATCTTGATCTGATATGGCCGTGCATATGTCCATTTTTTTGGGACACTTCTTTTTTTTTTTAGGCAGATTGCAAAAAACGCCGTGTGCACATACCATTACTTCTGAAAATACAACTACAGTCCACTGATTAGTTCTCCTTGAAGGATTTCAGCTCCCGCTTACTTAATTCTGCTAAGTCCCAAATCATTGGAATTTATTGTATAGGATTTGCTGTGATCGGCTAAAACTTTCGTTTGCTCCTGGCCCCTTTAAATGAAAGAAAGGTTTTCATAGTATAACAAGTGCGTAGTGTGACTCCAAATCCCGTCCTCTGAAGCCCCCACGGTTCCCAAGGATTGGAGCCAGCTTTTTCTCAATGGGGTTCTCGATTATTTTCCTCGGTTTCGCTGTTGCTACATTGTTTTGGTTTTCCGTCAACCTTTAATTAAATTTTAGCACATTATTTTTGTACTCATACAGTATTTTCTGTTCTGTCATATAAGAATTCTGTATCATTGAGGCTCTGACATCCTCACTTTTCATCATCTCAATAGGAAATGTAAAAAAGAAATCAAGCTAGCAAAATTAGCTACTGAACATAAATTGCCAAATGACATTAAAGTAAATCCCCCCAAAAAGTTGTAAATACATCAATGCCATAAAGAAAACAAGAGATAGTATTGGCCCATTAAAAGATAATAATAGGATAATTCTAGGAGACAAGAAAAGGCTGAGATATACAAGATAATAATAGGATTATTAAAGAGGACAAAGAAAAGGCTGAGATATTAAACAGGCACTTTTCTGCTATGCTCACCAAGGAAGTGACTGCTCCAGGGATCATTGAGCAAGGGAAAAGTCAAAGTTTGCTACTTGATATAACTAATTTAACACAAGAAGTACGCCTGCATCTGAGCGTTGGAAAAGGGGAATGGTAACGCCCAATTGTCAATTTAAAGCACAACTCACAACAGAATGTGTCCCCTTGTGTGGATAGATGTGAACCCCATTTGTGTTTTGACCCCCCCCCCCCAAAAAACAAATCACTCATTATTGCATAGGAGGCTTTTGATGGGCTGAAAGGGGTTGTACATGTTAATCTTGGTCCCTGGGTGCAGTTTGCTATAAGTTATAAGCAAACTAACTCTGCTTTACTCATCGTCCCCAGGTCCAGCCCTGATCCTCTGCTCTCTGTGTCTGATATTATCTACATCGATGACATCACACTAAAAGCACTGCAGCCAATCAGCGACTCTGAGCAGGACATTCCGTCTACATGGGCAGAACCTCTGAGCTCTCTGATTGGCTGTCAACATGACGTCATCACCACAGCCAACACCGGGCGCAGAACCAGAGAGATCACAGATAATTAAAGGGCAGTTTGTTTGGTTTCCCTCTAATAATACTGGGACCCCCATTAATAAAAGTGCGCACCTGTGTGTCCCCTATTATTATACCCCACGGCACCATATCCAACACATCCAGTACACAGTAAGGACACATATATAAGATTATCTCAGCACAGGAGATGTGGTATAATGAGATCATGTCCCTGTACGGTCAGACACATCCATTACACAGTACATAGCAGGGACACATATATAAGATTATCTCAGCACAGGAGATGTGGCATGATCAGACCATGTCCCTGTACGGTCAGACACATCCATTACACAGTACATAGCAGGGACATATATATAAGATTATCTCAGCATGGGAGATGTGGTATGATCAGACCATGTCTCTGTACGGTCAGACACATCCATTACACAGTACATAGCAGGGACACATATATATGATTATCTCAGCACAGGAGATGTGGTATAATGAGATCATGTCCCTGTACGGTCAGACACATGCATTACACAGTACATAGCAGGGACACATATATAAGATTATCTCAGCACAGGAGATGTGGTATGATCAGACCATGTCCCTGTACGGTCAGACACATCCATTACACAGTACATGGCAGGACACATATATAAGATTATCTCAGCACAGGAACATTTTTTAATCACATTGGATTGTGGTAATTATTATTATTCCAAGATCAATTGATTAAAATAAACTTTAAAACCCCTTTAAATTCTACATTTCTGAATATTCCCTGCCTTTAGGTGTTAGCAGATTGTCAGGCCGGCTAATGGCGGCCATGTGTCCTGCGTGTAGTTGTGGGGTTGACAGAAATGTCCATTTTGCAGCAGCAGTAAGTCCCCGTCCGCCCCGTGCAGCCGGTGAGATGACAGCACTCCACCTCCTCTCACATGTTGGCCGGGCAGCGTTACAGGTCATCCAGCGTGACACGAACATTCTGTTCAGCTCCTTTGTTGTGGTAACATTTATTCGGAGCCCTCCGTCCAAATCTGAGCTTTGTATAGCAGCAGGTGTCGGCCAGATGACTGCAGCCGGACGTCACCGCCATCCTGTATTAAAACGTAAAACTGAAAGCAGATCTAGAAAAAACATAGTTTTTTCCCGCATTTATTAGCATTGTGCCCCATCATTTTTCTCAAAGTAAAGATTTTTAGGGAAAAAAAAGCCGTGGAGTCCTAATGTAAGAGATCCAGGACTCGATTCACAAAAGAAAACCTGTCTGGTATCCAATCAGACTTCAGAGTAATTTCTTAAAGGAATTGTTGTTTGTTATAAATGTTTTTTTTTTTTTTCCTGGTTGCAGATGCCGCTGTTCTCCTGAATCCAACGATGTTTTTCTTTTATTCCTGCCCCTCTCCGTTCCGGAGATATTGACCTCTGTTCCTGTATATAAATTTAGTCTTGTTATGCAGTAGGCGGAGTCTAAAAAATAAACTTTGTGGGTGTGGTCTTGATGGTCCAGCCCAGTTGGCTAACAAGATTAGATTTATGTACAGGGAAGAGGAGGCCATATCTCAGGAATGGAGAGGCGCAGGAATATGAGAAAAACATCACCGGATTCAGGAGAACAGCGATATTTACATATATACAGCAAGAGACAGGTCCTCAATAAATCTAATTTCTCCTTTTGAGTACGTTAGATATACAAAATCCACACTTGTGCACTCCTTTGGAACATGCCAGGTTGAGCTGAGATGTTCTGGTGTCCCAGAAGAGTCAACAAAATCCAAAGTGCTTAAAAACTTGCCTGTCACATCTCCACCAGAGCCTGCCCCTGCGATATCTGCTTCTGTCACCAGGCACCGCCGTATTCACTCTATGTATGGTGCTGGTGATAGTACAAGGGCAGAGCCTCTGCCTTCTCCTCTAAGGTTAGAGTGGTTGGGACCTGTAGTGCTTCACAGTCTAACAAAGTGGATGTGTGTGTGCTATCCAGCTGAAGTCATCAGCTCCTAAGCTTTAGCATATTAGAAAGCACCACACCCTATTAAAGCCTTCAGCCTTCTGCTGGAAGCTACCAGAAGTAGCTTTTGGTTTCCCTGAGTAGTCTCCTGTCTTGTCTCCTGTCTTGTATAGTGTTTTCCTGTGTTACCTTGGTTTGTTTTTTGAACTCTCTCCAGCCTGACGATTTTGACGACCCTGATTTTGTCTTTTTTCTGATCTCTCGGCTTTGACCCCGCTTGGCGGCTTATCGGTACTTCTGTCCTTCCATTGTCACCAGTCTCCTGGACTCTGTTGTAAATCCAGATCCCTGTATAGGGGTAACAGAGTGTCACTGTTTTTCGGGGTTCTGCCTAACTGAGTGGCTTGTACCTAATCTGTCTGAGATAGCCCTCTTGTGCCTGTAGCCTCGGATGAACGTCACATTGCCTAAAAGCTCCCATTTTCAGTAGAATTCTTCATCCTGGGAGGTGGGGTATTAGGGTTGGACGGGGACATGGTTTCGGAATATAGGGTGCAGCTACAACTGACCAGTGCCAGAGGTGCGCTACGTCATATATATAAAAAGAGGGTAGAAAGCATGTATCCTGACCGGGATCAGGGAATTATAGAAAAAAGACTCTTATAAGTAGCCAAAAAGATTTATTTATTGTTCATATATACAAAAACAGGAAACAAACGAACATTTAAAAACCATTAAAAAGGTGAAACCACCAAAAAAGCTATGGCCTTGTAATATATATCATAATAAACCAAAAAATGGTAATACAACAGTATAAACTATTGGTTATAGAAGGATGATGAAAAGAACTCTGGTAATGGAATGACAAGCTGTCACAAAAAAATATATCAATGCACCCATAAAGGGATGTGCAATACAAAAAAGGGTGCTATTGGTAATCACACATAAGGCAAGATCAGATGTGCATGCCTGTTGAATAAAGGTTGGAACAAGAGAATGGAGAAGTAACTAACCAAACCCCTGAATTCCTATGAAGGGAGGACATAGATTTAGCATTAAACCTCAATCACCATATGTTCAGAGATGATGTCTCTTAGATATAAGCTCCCCTATCTAGAGGGAAAGATGAAGCCAACCTATATAGGTATGATGTTGTGTTGAACCAACAGTCCCTATAGGGAAGAAAAGATAAGAGGTAAATAGTAGGACTTCAAGTGCACCAATCAGTGTCACTGTGTCCTGAATATAGTTACCAGAGGTGTCATCATCCTTAAGACAAGGCGCATAGCACGCTCGACACCCGACGCGTGTCGCCGCCTGACAGACGGCTTCCTATGGGGGAGAGCCTGTTTGTTACCTGTTATAGGTGAGTTTATATAATGTGGAATAGATGATCCCACCTGCGAGTCATTCCCGGACTGCAGCCGCAATTCCGGAAGTGAAAGGGCGGGACTAAGGTGGCGTGGTGACGCCTGATCGCGCGTCATTACGCTGCAGAGGGAACCTGTTGTGTATACCGTCGCTAGGCGACGGGACGCAAGCGCAGACCGGCCGGTCATAGAGCTAAGTGCGCGTGCGCACTTCATTAAACGAGTGGATACAAGGAAACAAAAGGGCTGTGAAGGGGGAGAGAAGTAGGGAAGCGCTGTGGGTATATTACAGCGGTACAGATCACTGATTCTACATCTATTATCTAGAATTTGTTAAGGAAGCTAAGTGAGCAAAGCAATCCCTATATAAGATGGAAAAAATTCTTTATATAAATATACAGTAGAGCTGATTAGTCTCCAATCATTAAGGATCTCATGTCGTCATGCAGCCTAGTGAGGAAAACAAAGGGTTAAGCATCATCAGACATACATGTGAAACAACTTGAGTGAATAAAAAGCAAACAGAGTAAGAAGTCAAATTCATTATGTGAGACAAAAAGACTCACAGGAATGATGAGGACAAATTTATTACTATCTGGAGAGGATCACTAACAAGAAAGTGAGTAAAAAGGGGGAAATTGTATTAGAGTTTTTTAACAAGAATATCCCAATGGCTCCAGGCCTCAAGAAAAAGGGATAGAGAAACTCTTCTACTTAACCAAAGAGGACATTAACTGGGGACATCAATAGATCCATAGACCCGAGTTCATGATAAAATGAGATTTCAGGGTAGATCCAAAGTGTATCCAAATTGACGAGTATATCCAAACCGATTCCATAATTGTAGGGAGATTTTTGTGTCTTGCAGCAACAGTCCGAGGGATTCAGATAGTACAAACACCATATGGAAGAGGCATAGATTGCCGGTCCAAATCATCAGAATCTGAGAATGAGATGACAAGATGTAAAAAAACAGAACAAAGCAAAGAGGGCCATTGACCACTACCAGACAATATACATGGAATGTTCATTTCTTATAGAAGCCATTGAAGAGCATTTCCTCATTCAAGCCATTGGGTGACATACTCTGTAAGTCATAGATCCAGCGAGTTTCTTTTCTAAGAAGCTCGTCGGTCATATGCGATTTCCGGATAGAGCTATAAGCTCTGTCAACCACAATGATTTTTAAGCCCTTGGGGGAACCATGATGGCAAGCATGAAAATGTTTAGCTACCGATGAAATGGGTTTGCCACTCCTCAAGTGTGATTCCACACACAGAATGTTAGAGACGTGATTTTGGACCCTCTTTCTGAGTTCCTGAGTGGTTTCACCAACGTAAAGTTTCGGACAACCACAACGTAACACATAAATGACGTTGCGTGTACGACAGTTGGCATAATATTTGGTGGTGACATGTCCCGGGTGGACCGTCAACTCGAGTTGATTAGAGGCCACCATGTATTGGCAGATGGAACAGTCACCACAAGGAAAGGTGCCAATCAATTTGATACCTCTCCCCAGGGGTATGGTAGGTCTGCTAAAGTGGCTTGTTGACAGTGAGTCTTTTAAGTTTTTAGCTCGTTTAGCCACCAGACGGGGTCTGGGGCCAATCAGTTGTTCAATCTTAGGGTCACTGCATAATATTGACCAGTTCCGGTCAAGTGTGCCATAGACGTCCCCCCAGTGGTTATTAAACGTTGTGATTATATTCAGGAATTCTGGAGCCATTCTCTGTTTCGTCCTGAGTAAATTCTGTCTGTCCGTTGCCATGGTGGTTTGAAAGGCACCTGATATTACTTTTTTTGGATAGCCCCTCTTTTTGAATCTCAATGTTAGATCTCGAGCCTCTTTTTGAAACGTAACCTCATTGGAACAATTTCTTTTCAAACGAAAGAATTGGCCTTTCGGGATCGCATTCCTCATATGTTGCGGGTGAAAACTCTGATAATGAAGCAAGCTGTTTGTTGCTGTATCTTTTCTATACAGGGAAGTAAAGAGCTTACCTTCCTCCTGTTGAATTCTCAGATCCAAGAAGACCACCTCAGTCCATGAGTGATGTGACGTTAATCTGATGTTAAGATTGTTAGAGTTGAGTGTCCTAATGAAGTGGAGGCAGTCATCCAAGGTACCTGTCCAAAAGAATAGAATATCGTCTATAAATCTGTACCAGTAAGGCACACAGTTGACAAAATCCGGATGGGTGCGAACGCAGATGGCCTCCCACCATCCCAAAAACAAATTAGCGTAGGATGGTGCGCATTTCGCCCCCATCGCGGTACCGGATACTTGCCTATAGAAGGCTCTATCAAAGGTGAAGTAACTGTTGTCCAAAATCATCCGGAGAAGGTCCAAGAGAAAGGAATCGTGCATACGATTCCCTGTTGTCTGTTTATCTAGAAAATAAGAAACAGCTTTGACTCCCAAATCATGTCCGATGGATGTGTATAAGCTTTCCACATCCATCGTAATCATTAGCGTGTTTTGAGTAAAACTCACTTCATTCAGTTGACAAATAAGATGTGATGAGTCCCTGACATAGGACTGGAGGGAAAGTACGTATGTTTGAAGATAAAAGTCTATGTACGTACAAGGTTTTTCAAAAAGGCCACCAATGCCGGCAACAATAGGTCTTCCCGGCGGGTTTGTTAAGGACTTGTGTACTTTGGGTAACATGTACAGAGTGGGGACCGTAGGGTGTTTATTAATTAGAAACTCCTTTTCCCTTTTGTTAATGATGCCCATGTCAAGACCTCGAAAGACTAGATTATCTAGTTTGCGTTTAAAGACGTCAGTCGGATCTGACGGTAGTTTTAAATAGCAGGACTTGTCATTTAACTGTCTTCTTACCTCCTCTAGATAAAGATTGACGGGCCACAGTACAATGTTTCCCCCCTTGTCCGCTTCCTTTATTAGGAAATCTTTATGCTCTTTGAGATTTTTAAGAGCAATACGCTCATCCCGTGAGAGGTTATTACCTGTGAAGTTGTTAGTTTTTAGATTCCTGATTTCTTTCGACATTATGTCATAAAAGAGCTGTACTTGTGGGAATAGCGAAAAGGGGGGTGTGGCTTGTGAGGGAGCCCTTCCAGTAAAAGGTTTCTTTTTAGTTGTCATACCTGTAGGGTCCTGTTCCTCAGCTAATTCCAGTAGATTTTGAAAAGCAGCTCTATCTTGGATCGGTAGAGAGTCAATAACGGATGGGCGTTTGTACAACAGTTTGAAAGTCAGTTGTCTGCAAAAAAGGTAGATATCTTTCGTTAGTTCAAATTTGTCTAACTGCCTCATTGGCGAAAACGATAGGCCCTTTTTAAGTAATAATTGTTCAGGTTCCGACAACTGATAATTTGACAAATTAATTATTTGAAGATTCGTACTCACATCCATGTTTCCGGTGTCACTTGTCACCATCTCCTTCCCTGTCTGGCTCCCAACGGTAGCACTGGGGACCATTTGCCTGTTCTCGGGTTCCGATTGCGGAGGTTTGGAGGACTTGCGCCTCCCCCTCCTGGTGGATGATCGAGTTCTAGCTCCTCCCCGGATAAAAAATCCTCTCCAGTAGAGGAGGTGGATTGTGCCGAGGTAGCTGAGGTGGAGTCCTCTCTCTCCTCAAAGGGTCTCGCAGAGTTTTTTGGTCGTTTTCCTGATTGATGAGGCCTATATGGTCTATTCGGCTTGTTTGGTTTGTTGGGTTTGTTAGGCCTGAAGGGCCTGGGGTTATCTCTATGCGTCCACTTGTACACCTGTTTCTCCTCCAAGTCCCTCTTATCACGACTGATTTTCTGTTGTTTACCCCTGATGATGTCATCCTCGAAGCGATCTATTATGTCCTTAAGTTTGGTTCTAAAAGGAGCCACCTCTTTACCCAAGTCAAATTCCTTTAGTTTACCTTCCAAATTCTTTATCTCTATTTTCAATTTTTCCAACAACGCCTTATCATGCTCAATCAGCATTTGTATTAGAATCTGGGAGCATTTGGTCAACCCAGACTCCCATATTTGTTTAAATCCTGCATCTACTTCCCAGGCCGGGAAGATCTGCACCCTTAACCCTCTTGGCGCTACCCCTAGTTTCACATACTCCTCCAAAGCCTTAATATTCCAATAAGTTTTGCACATATGTTTATGTAGCCTGATAAGCCGGGTGGACACTCCCTTGAAGGAATGGTCCTCAATCAGAGGCTCCCTAGCACTGAATATGCCACCAGTATAATTCCTCCAAGAGGCTTCCCTGGATTCTAAATCCATATCAAGGAAGAATAGGAGGAAAAAATATTTTTCAACAATATTTAGAAAAATCCCAAAAACGTGACGTGCACACCCTGAAAAATGTCCAAAGGGGACACTAAGGGACCATAGTGAGAAAAACGTAGTTGGGAGGCACAGTACACGTGATCCACCAGTCACATGCTTGAAAAGCTAGTATATATATAAAAAGAGGGTAGAAAGCATGTATCCTGACCGGGATCAGGGAATTATAGAAAAAAGACTCTTATAAGTAGCCAAAAAGATTTATTTATTGTTCATATATACAAAAACAGGAAACAAACGAACATTTAAAAACCATTAAAAAGGTGAAACCACCAAAAAAGCTATGGCCTTGTAATATATATCATAATAAACCAAAAAATGGTAATACAACAGTATAAACTATTGGTTATAGAAGGATGATGAAAAGAACTCTGGTAATGGAATGACAAGCTGTCACAAAAAAATATATCAATGCACCCATAAAGGGATGTGCAATACAAAAAAGGGTGCTATTGGTAATCACACATAAGGCAAGATCAGATGTGCATGCCTGTTGAATAAAGGTTGGAACAAGAGAATGGAGAAGTAACTAACCAAACCCCTGAATTCCTATGAAGGGAGGACATAGATTTAGCACGTCCACTTCAGATTAATCCGACATCTTTAACCATGAGACATTGTGGAAGGTGTTTACCTGTATTAGGGCCCAAGGTTGCGTGGAGTAGACCCTATAAAGGCCCATAGGGGTGTAACCGTGATAGGAAAGCAGAGAAGGGGCTCGGTCTGCGCTGCCGCAGAGAGCTTATGGCAGGACGGTTCAGGACAAATCAAAGGGTGCAATGTGGTTTTATACGACACGTTACGAAGCCGCCACACCTCTTCATCAGCAAGAATAATCCCCATCCTGTAGAACTCACTGAACTCTGAGGATTGGTAGAGATCACCCCGACTGCTAAGACAGTGATCTCATCACTAAAGAGGATATTTCCAGGAACTCCCCTAAACCTTTGTGATTAGTGGCCCCTGGTCCGGGCCCTTCTTCTCCTGTTAGAATTATTATGACTTCTGTGAAATTCCCCAACATTCCAATTGTATTCTAGGAAGTTTTTCACACTGATGAACTATGTTTGAATTCATTATCAGTTTTTATCTCAAAATAGTATATACCCCCCACCCCCCCAAAGAGGATCGGTCACGTGTCATAAATATGTATTTTTTTTTTTACATTTTTTTTTTTACATGAATCATCCAAAATAGTCCAAAAAATGTTATCTAGAGCTGACCGGAAACCATGGACTCCAAATCACCGAAAGCTCAATCCGCTCGGAGGACTCCGGTGTTATAGTGATATCACACACAAGTGTTTTGTGTTAAAAAATCTATTTTATTAGTTAAATTAAAATAATGTACAGGAAAGATGCATTGTGGATATATCGAGGAAGGGAACTCCTTTAAACATAGAATGTTGGCACTTTTATCCTCCCCTTCAGCACAAATGGTCACTTTCCGCTGGTGACGTCACTCGGGCATCGCCGGCAGGAAGTGATTCATGACCTTATGCGGGGTCATCAGCTGACCCCGCGATGTCATGTCAACGCATCGAGGCCCCGTGATCGTATGACCACTGCCACTATTCATATAGGAAACATTGTACCTGTATACTGGTCCTGCCGGTAGGTAGCACTTATGGCTCGTTCCCGACGCACGTTTCGACGTTATTTTCATCAGGGGTGTTTATGAGGTTCCCTACCCTGATATATCCGCAGTGTGCCTTTCCTGTGTATTATATTAATTGTAGTTCAATAGTTTTTTTGTAATACTGTTGTGTACAATCACTCTAAGGATACCGTCACACGCCGCAATCTCGGCTGGCGATATGAGGCGATCTAACGTGCGCTCTCACGTTTTTCATGGTCGCCTCAGAACGCCGGTGGCGGCATCACACGCCACAATCTCACCCTGATAGAAAGGCGATGTGTCGCTCCAGAAATCGCCTTCCCGTACAGCGGGACCAATCTTGCCTCATTCCCTCGCTGCTTCACACTCCGCAATCTCAAAGGCAATGTGGGCATACATGTTCAGTGCGGCGAGGAGATAGGCGTGCCACAGTGGTTTACATGCTCATTGGACAACGCAACAGCGTTATGATTGGTCACCTGCTCTGGAAGGCTGGCTAATACATGACGCCATTGCCTATCAGAATTTGGCACAAATACACGCTCGTGCTTCCAATTGTCTATGAGGATCATAATGCCAGTCCCCATGTGGCAGTGCGCTGTGCGGCCGCCATGACTCTTCTCCTATGTGTAGGGGAGGGGCAGGCACCTGTCAGGCAGAGAGGAACGAGCAGACACGTGATGACGTCACCACGCACACTGGCACCGCCAAACAAATTTGAGGGCGCTAACAAGCTCCACGTCCGCGGAGTGGGAGCAGTATAATGTACTCAGCAGCATCACCAAAATCACACACATAGTCATTGCAGTGCGGGGCCCATGGCACCTATCTACGATGTGTAGGCCAACATTTGAGTTGTCATTTGTGGCACTATACTCGACACATTGGTACTTAATACACGCGGACAACATAGCTTGCGCTATTCAATGGCGCGCCTAATTGCACTTGCACTGAGTTTGTGTACGGTTGTGTAGCTGAAGATGTGTGTGGTTGTGAACGGACAGCTCTTCAAATATGGCGCGGGGTCAACTGACAGCCAATGGGAACACCGTAGCCCACACCAATCATCGCACACGGGGCGTGGACTACAGCACACTGTGGCACGCCTATGGGAAATCATAGGCGACGCAGATTCCATCACTATCGCCGGATCACGCGCCACAACACAGAAATCTCGCCTTCATGATTGCGTCTGATTTCAGAGCAGTGCTCAGAAATCAGGCGAGAGGTGATTTATCGCTGTGAAATTCCCAAATCACACCCCGCAACCGAGAGGCAATTTCACGCGACTGCCCTGGTGCGACTCATCGCTTTTAGGATTCCCAGGCGATATTGCAGCATGTGAAGGTACCTTATGGGCCGCTTTACACACACCAACTTCTGTGACCAACGTCTGAACAGATCTCTGGTTGCAGTGAAATCATGGACACATTGTTACATTTGTACACGGCCACAAGATAGAACAATGTGTCCATGATTTCACTGCAACCAGAGATCTGTTCAGAAGTTGGTCACAGATATCTGTGTGTGTAAAGCGGCCCTGACACCTGAGTGAGCTTAGGGTACTTAGGATTACTTTTTTCTGCATGGTATAAATGTCGTTTTCTCCTGAATCCGGTGTTTTGCTTTGTGTTCCGGCACCTCTCCGATCCTGGGATATGACCCCCTCTTTTTATTTTTGTTTGTAAATCTAGATTTATAAGCAAAAGGGCGTGGTCCTCCAGAAGATTTTTCCCATGTCTAAAAATAAAGGACCACGCCCACTTGGCTAAAAGACTAGATTTATATCCAGGGAAGAGGAGGACATATCTCAGGGAAATAAAGGCACAGGAGCAAAAGAAAAGCATCGCCAGATTCAGGAGAACAGCTGGATTTACACCAGATTAAAAATATATATATACATACGTATTTACAGCGAGTGGCAGATCCTCATTACGATATCCTGTCCTGATAGACTATAGATATATAAATGGATATTTGATCTCTCAGATACACAGTATGTCTTTCTTCAGAGAGGATAAAGGGAAGAGGTGCACATACAATCCTAATGTGAGATCCTTCTGTCCTAAAAGAGAATCTTTCCCTCCTGATTTCAAGTGTAGAAGATCCACTGGATCATACATTCCGTAAAGAACTTTATACGTGTGTGTAAGTTACAATATGTTATTTTTTGTTAAAAAAGCAACCTTGCCTTTTGGAAACAATGTAACCAGCTCCTGGTAAAGTTGTCTCTTCTGGAGGTTGAACCTTTCTCTCTCCAGGTGATTATGGTAATGTTGTCTCTTCTGGAGATTGAACCTTTCTCTCTCCAGGTGGTTATGGTAATGTTGTCTCTTCTGGAGATTGAATCTTTCTATGAATTGAACTTTATCTTCCAGATGAGGCCGCACTGATGCTGTGTACAATGGTAGTGTTGCCTCCCTGTCCCGTGACTCTATGACTCTGTGGCGCCCCTGCACCACAAGTGTGGTATTCCTGTTCTCAGTAAACGGGATGGTAATTCTGGACACCCACAAAAGCACCCAACGCAACCCGGTCCTGGGGACGGCGGGCGTAACCCCATAGTGGAAGGGCCCTGGTAGTTTGTGGGACAGCAGGGAGAGAGGTGGAGGGTCGGAAGTTAGTAGGGAAGCAGTCAGGAAGTAGAAAAAGAAGAGGAACAGGAAGTAGTCACAGTTGGCGGAGTCAGTGAAAGGAGAAGGACCCGGAGGACTTGAGCAGAGATGAGGCTCGTCCCGGGTCCGAAAACAGACTGCAGAGAGGCAGAGGGAGCCCTAGTGAGCGATCCACCCGTGGCCCGAATCTGAAGTGAAGCGGAGGGGCAGGTTGAGAACCAGGGGACGGCCCTGAAGGTGGCGAGGAGACTCTATGCTCCAACCACGAACCAGAGGCCATGAGATCTAGAGGAGCGTGGCCAACTCCCGACACATCCACCGAGAAGGCAGCCGTACTAGGGTCAGAAGATGCAGAAAAGTTTTCCAGATGGGCGGTGACCATGACGGCATTTTGAAGTCGACCATTTTGGATCCAACTTTATTTTTTTCATGGGAAGAAGGGGGTCATGTGACCCATCAAACGCATTGAGAATTTCATAAGAAATACACGGTGTGCTTGGTTTTAACATAACTTTATTCTTTCATGAGTTATTTCAAGTTGATATCACCAACATTCCCATTTTATTTAGGCGTATCCATATAAATGACCCACCCTGTATTACATTTTTTGGTGGAAGCAGTGGCGTAACTTGAAACTCATGGGCCCCAATGCAGAAGCTTCAATGGGCTCTCAGTATTGCTAATTTTTAATAGGATTAGTCTTTCTCTATAGGCCAAAGGGACTTTTTGGGCACCTAGGCTCCAGGACCCAGGTGCGATTGCAAACGCTGCACCTACTGTAGTTACACCGCTGGTGGTATTATCTGACATTTTCTAGTAGTAGTATCTCACATTGGAAGGCGCTATTCTCTGACCTTTGCTGGTGGTATTGTCTGATATTGCATGGCGGTATGCTCTGACATTTTATAATGGTCTTATGTGACATTGTGTGGTGGTATTTTCTGACAATGTATGGCGGTTTATTTAAAAGGTGTATGGTGGTACTGTGTAACATTGTATTGCAATTGTCTGCTAAGACGTATTGTGCTATTCCCTAACATTGTATGCAGTGGCGTAACTAGAGTCCGAAGGGCCCAGGTGCTATATTTGCGGTACTCACGGTATTCTCTGACATATATTGTATTTTTCTCTTTACATGTATGGCGGTATTCTCTGTAGATGTATGTATGGCGGTATTCTCTGTAGATGTATGTATTGCAGTATTCTCTGACATAGTATTGTGGTTTTCTCTTTATATGTATGGCGGTATTCTCTGTAGCTGTATGGCGGTATACTCTGTAGCTGTATTGTGGTTTTCTCTTTAATGTATGGCGGTATTCTCTGTAGCTGTATGGCGGTATTCTCTGTAGCTGTATGGTCGTATTCTCTGTAGATGTATGGCGGTATTCTCTGTAGCTGTATGGCGGTATTCTCTGTAGCTGTATGGCGGTATTCTCTGTAGCTGTATGGCGGTATTCTCTGTAGATGTATGGCGGTATTCTCTGACATTGTATGGCAGTTTTCTCTGTCAGAGAATACCGCCATATATCTACATTGTATGGCGGTATTCTCTGTAGATGTATGGCTTTTTTAGCTGAAGATGTATGGCGGTATTCTCTGACATTGTATGGCAGTTTTTCTGTAGATGTATGGTTGTATTCTTTGACATAGTATGGTGGATTTTTGTGTAGATGTATAGGCGTTTTCTCTGACATTGTAGGGCGGTATTCTCTGTAGATTTATGCGGTATTCCCTGACATAGTGTGGCGGTATTCTCTGTAGTGTATATGGCAGTATTTTCAGACATCGTATGGCAGTAACGTTGCTTCTTACTCAGGGCCCCTCTTTTCTCCCGCTCTAGGATGTCTATGTGACTGTTTTGGGTAATCTTGTAGGTGCTGATCAGATAGTGTATTGTGGATTTTTTGTCTGCTGTGTCACCCCGATACTCGCTGTCCATATTAATGTGGTGACTATTAGCCATGCGTCCTGTATAGAAGCTGTGTGACGTCTCAGCTCATCCTGAGCCTCCTGGTTCAGCTCCTCCTGGCACTGTGCAGCGTTCCTCTCTGGGAAAGGCCTATATATAGGAGCTCACCGGCTCTGGAATGCTTCCCCTCCGCTCTGAAATACATTTTGCATTCATCTGCGGCAGAAATCTGGTCAGCTGGATTATTTTCTGTCTTCTGCATATATATAGTGGCCACATAATACATAGAAGGATGGAAATACAGGACTGATGAATGAAGGTGCCACCTTACAGATAAAGGTTACATCCAGACATATAGGATTTGCTGTAGAAAGTCGCAGCATTTCTGCCTTGTGTGAACTTCGCCCACAATTCTAGGCCTGGGATCAGTGACATCTCAGCAAAACTGATGGATAGTGATGTGGCTGAGCCCATGTGGACAACAAAGGTCGACGTGTATAAAACCTAGTGCAAAAATGTATCCGGGAGCGATCTTTGACAATCCATGTGCCCCTATATGGTGCATGAGTATTAGCGTTATTTATTCAGCCATTGAACCACATCTTGTATGTAGTGATCGATAAAGGCCAAACTCATAAGTTTATCCCTGTATCCGCATGACAGTACGTGACCATCGTTGTCTTAAGGTCAATTGGTAATCAAAACTTTACACCTTTGTGCAAAATTAATGCAATGCGTGGTATGTGAATATTGATGTAAATGGTGCAAGAAGTGTTGTCGTGGGGACACGAAAAGGAGAGAAAGAGAATTGATAGAATTAAAGAGGTTAGTCGGGCCAGAGCCGGGAGTCGGTAAGCCAAACATCCTACTTACACTCCACAGCCCTGGGTAGCCCAATAACAACTTTCCACATGGTAGGAATAAGAGAAACTTTCACTGGATTTAAACTGAGTATCTCCTCCAGTTGGCGCGTCTCCACTGATTCTGGAGCAGTTTTCCTTTTTCCTCTGTGCCCCTCCATTCCAAAGTTATCCCCCGGTAATAAACTCTTCAACAAAGTGGGCGTGTACCACAGAAACCTGCCAGTGGGTGTTTTCTTACTCTCCTCTGCCGCACACTGACCAATCAAAACATAGCTTCGCCCACAGAGAATATCTATGGTACACGCCCAGTTGCTTGTAGGGAAAATTGGGACCTATATTGCCGGGGGCATAACTTTGGAATGGAGGGGTGAAGAAGAAAAAGGAAAACTGTTCCAGAATCAGTGGAGAAGCCACAATTATTGGAGGAGGAAATCAGATTAAATTGAAAACATCCAGTGAATGGTTCACTTTAAGTGCCTAAAAGCTGGAGGACTTAAACGGTAGAACTACAATAAAGCAGTAATAAATTAATAATTAATAAATATATATGCAAAATACATGCACACTGAGTTATATATATACCGTATATATTTTTTAATTATGCACATCAATATCTATTAATGTTTTTTTACTGTTTGCAAGTCTCGCCCTTGCCAAAAGAACGGGGGCCTCCAACGCTGCCTGAGAGGTATAATGTCCCTGTTGCCCATGCCAACCAAGCATTTCATCATGTGAGCCTGCCAAGATGCCAAGATTGAATAACCTCACACCCCCGCGCCGGCCCAAGAATTACAAAAAAAGAAAGAAAAAAAAGGGAGCAAATCCACTAAACAACACACAAGAACTAGATAAATATATGCAATAATATAATAAGAAAAATGTAAATATATATTTACATATCTTATATATTTACATTTTTCAATTAAAAAAAATAAATGTATATAATATATATATAAAATGTATTTAATTTTTTAATTAATAAAAATACGTGTATGTTAATATATCTATATACGGTATACACTATTTTCTTTTGTTTTCTTTTTCGAAAGCCTATTTAAAATCATAAAAAATTGGAAAAATGTATGAAATAATTAGAATCTTAGTCCATCATGATGGACAGTGTTGGTTGATATAGGTTATGGTGATGTGAGCAGACGTGGCGGTGAGTTTTCCCAGGTTAGTTTGGGTATTTTCAGCTTTTTTCGATGCCTTTCATTCCACAGTCAATGGCCGCCTATCTGATATAAAGGAGGCCGCTCCGGGCCGCAGACAATGGCAGCGAGCGATGTGTGAATGTCGGCCATTCATTACCATTCAGAGCCGCCTCTTTATATGGAAACTTTTAAACCTTCAGCCCAAACACAAACAGTGATGCTGAAAGGGAGAGCAAGAGCGGTGCGGGGACTATAGGGATGAATGTAGTGGCCCGGGGACCTGTGAGTGTTGGCACATTGTGGCCCGGGGACCTGTGAGTGTTGGCACATTGTGGCCCGGGACCTGTGAGTGATGGCACATTGTGGCCTGGGGACCTGTGAGTGATGGCACATTGTGGCCCGGGGACCTGTGAGTGTTGGCACATTGTGGCCCGGGGACCTGTGAGTGTTGGCACATTGTGGCCCGGGGACCTGTGAGTGTTGGCACATTGTGGCCCGGGGACCTGTGAGTGTTGACACATTGTGGCCCGGGGACCTGTGAGTGTTGGCACATTGTGGCCCGGGGACCTGTGGGTGTTGGCACATTGTGGCCCGGGGACCTGTGAGTGTGGCACTATTGTGGCCCGGGGACCTGTGAGTGTTGGCACATTGTGGCCCGGGGACCTGTGGGTGTTGGCACATTGTGGCCCGGGGACCTGTGAGTGTTGGCACATTGTGGCCCGGGGACCTGTGAGTGTTGGCACATTGTGGCCCGGGGACCTGTGAGTGTTGGCACATTGTGGCCCGGGGACCTGTGAGTGTCGGCACATTGTGGCCCGGGGACCTGTGAGTGTCGGTACATTGTGGCCCGGGGACCTGTGAGTGTCGGTACATTGTGGCCCGGGGACCTGTGAGTGTCGGTACATTGTGGCCCGGGGACCTGTGAGTGTCGGTACATTGTGGCCCGGGGACCTGTGAGTGTTGGCACATTGTGGCCCAGGGACCTGTAAGTGTTGGCACATTGTCTAGGTCACATGAGGACATATCTCACAACTTTAAAGCCCTTATAGTTATTCTCCTTCTATTTAAGCCCCTGCATTCCTCTTTCATTGCCCCCAAAAAGTACAATGCCACCAGTGGTGCCCCCCCAAACACAGTATGATCCCCCACAGGACCCTCTACACACAGTATGATGACCCTAATGTACCTCCCTCAACTACCCCAGTAAAGTAGGAAGATCCCAACACAGTATAATCTCCAATGGTGACCCCCCAACAGCCCTCCATGAAGTATAATGGACCTACATACAGTATAATGGCCCCCAAACCTGTTCACACTTTGTATTATTCCCCACTAGCCCTCCAAACAGTATACTGGTCCCAATTCCTTGCATACAGTATAATGACCCTCAAATAGTCCTTTATAAAGTATAAAGACTCTCTCATAGCCCTCCAAATATTATAATGGCCCCCACATAAGGCTACAAATAGTATAAAAGCCCTACAATGCCTTCCATTTAGTATATTGAGCCCCCCATAGTCCTCCATATAGTATAATGCACCCTATAGTCCTCCACATAGTATAATGCACCCTATAGTCCTCCATATAGTATAATGCAACACCATATTCCTCTATACAGTATATTGCAGTCCCCATAGTCCTCCATATATTATAATGCACACCCTATAGTCCTCTATATATTACTATGCACCCCCATAGACCTCCATATAGTATAATGCACCCCTTTACTCCTCTGTATATAATATTGCACCCCCATATTCCTCCATATAGTATACTGCATCCTATAGTCCTCCATATAACCTAGTGCACCCCATAGACCTCTATATAGTATAATGCACCCCACAGTCCTCCAGGAGCAGAGCACATCCTCTTTCATCATTGCTTTGAACTGATATTTATACAGTTGAAAGTGCGGCGCTGGTTGGGGGCCTGGTGCTGCAGCAGGTTCCCCTGACTCACAGGCCCAATAGCCTCATTGGCCGTTCTTCCAAGAGACATACTCCCCCCATAACAACACCCCCTCCCCCATTCATTTTACAATATAATGTACGGGAAAAAAAGGCCAAATGCGAAGAAATGGCAAAGACCCCACAATCCCACCATAACCTTTGAGTTTAGTCTTTTACGATGTTCATTGTGCAGCAAACATTGCCTTCTATGTGTTTCTGCTGGAGATGATTGGAATTTTTTTCAATTTTGTATTTTTTTTTTTTTATACTTTCTAAAAAACTTTTTTTTACTTTAATCTTTTTTGTCCCCTTAGTGTGACAGTAGTCTCTCTTACTTTGGAGACTTGTGACTGGTTTGGGACCGGTGTGTCATTCCTGTATTGAGGCTTCATCTACTTCTTGGGACCAGAAGTCTAGATGTTACCTTTTTTTCGCCATCTGATTGGTCCATGTGACCCGCCCCCACTGACGTCACCATGAGCCCGCCCCCATAGTATTGTGCAATGAATGAGGCCACTGCCCCGCCCCCAGAAGGACAGAGCCCGCCCCCCCACGTCACCATGAGTCCACCAATAAATCCGAGTGCTGGCTCCCTGCTGTGACTGACAGGAGTCGGCTCTCCACTGGGAGCTGAGCCTTTTTTTATTTTTCTTTAACCCTCTGACTGCTGGTGACTGGGTCTGGGAGGATAACAGGAATTGCACTGGGACTTGTGGAATGGTAAGGACCTGTGGGGCTCCTACCACATGAAAACTGACACACAGTGATTTGGCTCCTTAGTGCTTATGACCTGGATGTCATTAAGATTTTTAAGTAGGTTTGCTGGTAGAATATGTAAAGTGTAGGAGTTAGAGCTTCAGAGTCAGATAGGGAGATGATTGTTGATTTAGCTCCAGTGTTATAATCTGGTCCAAATACAAACAACATGGGAAGGTTGTTAAAGGAAACATACTGGTAGACCAAGGAAGACATCAAAGCATCAAGACAGGAAACTTAAAGCAATATGTCTCCAAAACAGGACATTCACAAAACAAGTGAGGAACAAATGGGAGGAAACTGGAGTTCAATGTCTGTGACCGAACTGTAAGAAGCCGCCAAAAGAAATGGGATTTACATACAGAAAAGTTAAACATAAGCCATCATTAACACCTAAACAGAAAAAGCAAGGTTACTATGGCCTAAGGAAAAGCAATCATGGACTGTGGATGACTGGATGAAAGTCATATTCAGTGATGAATTGTCAATCTGCATTGGGCAAGGTGATGACGCTGGAACTTTTGTTTGGTGTCGTTCCAATGAGATTTATAAAGATGATTGCCTGAAGAGAACATGCAAATTTCCACATTCATTGATGATATGGGGCTGCATGTCAGGTAAAGGCACTGGGGAGATGGCTGTCATTACATCTTCAATAAATGCCCAAGTTTACATTGATATTTTGGACACTTTTCTTATCCCATCCATGAAAAGGATGTTTGGGGATGATGAAATAATTTATCAAGAGTTAATGCATCCTGCCATAGAGCAAAAACTGTGAAACCGTTCCTTGAAAGAAGACACATAAGTCAATGTCTTGGCCTGCAAATAGTCCAGATCTCAATCCAATTGAAAATCTTTGGTGGAAGTTAAAGAAAATGGTCCATGACAAGGCTCCAACCTGCAAAGCTGATCTGGCAACAGCAATCAGAGAAAGTTGGAGCCAGATTGATGATGAGTACTGTTTGTCATTCATTAAGTCTATGCCTCAGAGACTGCAAGCTGTAATAATAGCCAGAGGTGGTGCAACAAGATACTAGTGATGTATTGGATTGTCCTGTTGTTTGTTTGTCATGATTCCATAATTTTTTCCTCAGAATTGAGTGATTGCATGATTTTTGCCAGAGGTTGTATTTTTCCTTATATTTTTTTTACAAAGGTTGTGTTATGGTTATGATATGTCGTCATTAAGACTTTGTTTGTGAAGTAGTTAATCAGTGTTACCATGGTGATGTGGATGGTGTTTTGGCTTCATCAGCATGGAAATGACATCACCGCCATGCAGCTAATTATATAGTACCGGTATCTATCGCGCAGCCGCGGTGTCATTGGCTCTTTCAGGGTCCGGCTGCCTGATGTAATGGGGATTTTTCCTCCGTCTCCTGTCCGGCCACGTCCCTGGCGCTCCTCACTCACTCTGTATTTGTATGGTCCGATCAGGGACTTTCTTAATGATAGTTGTTATTTATAGTTTCAATGAGTTTCTCTTAAAGGGAACCTGCAGGTGATTTATTCCACCCGAACCTCGTTCAGCTAGAATCAGCCACCGGCTGCATCCATCTCTGGTAGGGTCTCTGCGCCCCGTTTCCTTTGTCTGGCTGATCCCTGAGTACACATATAGGAAGAGACCTGTCAGTCTATGGGCTGGGGGCAGGGAGAGGGGACAAGGGGCTGGGGAGAAGAGAGAGGGAGAGGGATAAAGAACCGGGGGAAGAGCTACTGGGAGGGGGGAAGAGGCACGTAGCTTGGGGGGGGAGGGGGTAGAGGCGCGTAGCTGGGGGGGGGGAAGAGGCGCGTAGCTGGGGGGGAAGAGGCGGAAGGCTGGGGGGAGAGGCAAGGGCCTGGGGGGGCAAGAGGCGAGATGGGCTGGGGGGTAAGAGGTGAGGAGGCTGGGGGAAAAGGGCGAGAAGGCTGGGGAAAGCGAGGAGGCTGGGGGAAGAGCGAGGGCTGGGGAAAGGCGTGGGATAGGCGAGGCCGGGAAAGAGACGAGGGGCCTAGAGAAGGGCCAAGGAAGGGACAGGCCGGGGGAAGGGACAAGATCAGCCTCCTACTAGTCCACTTCGTCCCCTGCCTCATGGACTAGTCTTCCATGGTGAATACTCACCAGCCGGCTTTTGAAAGTGTTTTCTTCAAACAACACACAGTTTTGGAGAGAAACATACATGTTAGCACATAGGTCTGGCTGCTGGGACCACCAATAATTGCAAGAGTGAGAGTCCCAAGTGCGATTGGCATAACATGACCGTGCACAAACTCGACCTCTGTTCCATTCAAGTCTATGGGACTGTTACTGTACTTTGGATCAAGAGTTCGAGTACAGTACATGCAGTGCTACTCCCATATAAGTGAATGGATCTATGTTCGAGCACATGCATTGCTGCTCCCTCAGATCCATAAAAGTAAATGGGTCAGTGGTTGAGCACATGCACTGCTGCTTCCATAGAAGTGAATGGAGCAGAATGGATAAGGAGGTCAAGCATGTGCTCTGCTGCTTGGGCCATATAAGTGAATGGAGTGGTGGTTGAGCATGTGCACTGTGGCCCCCATAGAAGGGAATGGAGCGGTGGTTGAGCATGTGCACTATGGCTCCCATAGAAGAGAATGGAGCGGTGGTTGAGCCTGTCCCCATTCACACAGGGGACTCAGAACAGCAGACGAGTAATAGTTCGCCTCGTCTGCTGTCCAACAAGGATAAACCATCAAACCATAAACCTGTGTTGACGTGTAAGATCCCTGGTGATCCAGGAACGAGTACCTTAATGTATGTGTAAGTCAATACATCGATACATATGCTGAAAGGTTCCAGCAAGGTTAATCAGAGCGCGGTGACAATACCCTGGAGTCCAGACATGGAGGATAAAGCTGTCTACGGCTGGATGAGTAATATACAGGCGGACAAGTAACCTGCTATGTAGAAGGTGAGACTCGGAGTATATATACATAGACGTACAAAGTGAATCACATAGAGAAGACTGAGTGTAGGTGGCTCCTTCTGGTCCATTAAGTAATGATAACGTTAACAAACAATCACAAGACTTCTGAAATCAGAGGATTCTTGGTTAAAGGGGATCCGTCGTCAGGTTTTTCTATGTAAGCTGAGGACAGCACGGTGTTACAAAGAGTTACAAAAAAATCCACTGTGCCTCCCACCTGGCTGTGTGCAATTGTTTCTGTAAACTAAAGGCTTTATCACCTGGTCATTATCATTACAGGACTACTTTGTCACAGGCACACCAGTCTGACACGCCCGCTTGCTGTGATTGGACAAAGAGCCTGCTGTGGGCGGGGCAGCTCTCCCAGCTCTGCTGTGTTCCTACAACTAAATTCTTTGATTGTGTGAGAACGGCTTCAGCCAGTAATCTGTGTGATACATCGTTGGATTCAGGGTCTTTTTGCCTTCAATATGATGACAGATTCCCTTCAAGAAAAGAAACTCCACATGTTACCAGCAAGTGGATTTCTTATAGACGTGAATAGGAAGATGTTTTGGATCTCGGCCCAGCGCTGATCTTCATTGATCTCTATAGAGTCTGAGACGTTTATTCTTTTCGGTGGTCTTATCTTCTGTGTCGCCCCCTATGTGGGTCGGGGCCTCTGGGGTCGGTGCGCCCCCGTCTGTCACCAGTCACCTCTCATCTCGCACAGAATATTGTGGTTTTCCGGGAGCAAATGATGATTTGAGTTTTTCTGCTGGTTCCATTTAATGACAGCGTCCCCCCATTGTAGAGGATGACCCGCAGTGATGTCGGCCTCCGCTCGGGGCTCTAATGACATCGGCATCATCTGTCTCCAGCAATCCGCCATTACACGGCATATGGGGGTTAGTTTGGGGGAAATCTTCCTCTAATACAAGAAAAACAAAACATTTTTCACTACAATAAGTCTGTTACTCCAACAGCGACTACAGCGCTTCATGGTGATCTCTGCTGATTACCTATGTGACCGCTGCAGCTAATCACTGACCTCAGTGCTCTCATCCCATACATACAGGTAATGATCTCTGCTGATTACCTATGTGACCGCTGCAGCTAGTTACTGCCATCAGTGCTCTCATCCCATACATACAGGTAATGATCTCTGCTGATTACATATGTGACCGCTGCAGCTGGTCACTGGCCTCAGCGCTCTCATCCCATACATACAGGTGATGATCTCTGCTGATTACCTATCTGACCGCTGCAGCTAGTCACTGGCCTCAGTGCTCTCATCCCATACATACAGGTGATGATCTCTGCTGATTACCTATGTGACCGCTGCAGCTAGTCACTGGCCTCAGCACTCTCATCCCATACATACAGGTAATGATCTCTGCTGATTACCTGTGTGACCGCTGCAGCTGGTCACTGGCCTCAGTGCTCTCATCCCATACATACAGGTAATGATCTCTGCTGATTACATATGTGACCGCTGCAGCTAGTCACTGGCCTCAGTGCTCTCATCCCATACATACAGGTGATGATCTCTGCTGATTACCTATGTGACCGCTGCAGCTAGTCACTGGCCTCAGTGCTCTCATCCCATACATACAGGTGATGATCTCTGCTGATTACCTATGTGACCTCTGCAGCTAGTCACTGACCTCAGTGCTCTCATCCCATACATACAGGTGATGATCTCTGCTGATTACCTAGTGACCGCTGCAGCTAGTCACTGGCCTCAGTGCTCTCATCCCATACATACAGGTAATGATCTCTGCTGATTACCGATGTGACCGCTGCAGCTAGTCACTGGCCTCAGCACTCTCATCCCATACATACAGGTGATGATCTCTGCTGATTACCGATGTGACCGCTGCAGCTAGTCACCGGCCTCAGCACTCTCATCCCATACATACAGGTGATGATCTCTGCTGATTACCGATGTGACCGCTGCAGCTAGTCACCAGCCTCAGCACTCTCATCCCATACATACAGGTGATGATCTCTGCTTATTACATATGTGACCGCTGCAGCTAAAACTGCTATAGGAAGAGTAAAACTTCTCCAAAAACTTCCCAAAGCTCGGGGTCCCGGGGCGGTGTCCACTGAAGAACTCTCAACCTTCACCTCCACAAGTGTTTTTTTGGGAACAGGACGCAGGAGCCTCCATGGTACAATCCCAGCACGTCCAGGACAAAATATTCTCCTTATTCCAGGCTTTTAGGTAAGAGTCCCTTCCCCTTTAAGAGCCCCCGCTGTTTACACATGGGAATCATTCCGCAGATCTGTGTAATTCATCTTCCCTCCTGATCACTGAATAGTCAGAATGTGCAGAATAAGCAGAAACCATTCCTGGAAAGCAGCAATGTAAATACTCAGCCTGCTGGTGAGTTATGTCCCTGGAGGGTACAGGGGAGAGTCCTGGCCGAGACCATCACTGCTTGTTCCTGACAACCCCCCCCATGTATAGTGCCCCCAGCCTTCCCCCCCCCCCCCCCCCCCCGTACAGCACCCCCATCCTCTGTATAAGCACCCCCACTCTGTCTGCCCCTTCTCCCATACAGTGCCCCCATCCTGTCCCCCACCCCCTGTACAAGCCCCCCCATCCTGTCCCCCACCCCCTGTACAAGCCCCCCCATCCTTTCCCCCACCCCCTGTACAAGCCCCCCCCATCCTGTCCCCCCCCCCCCCCTCCCCATACAGCACCCCCATACAGCGCCCCCATTGTATCCGCCCCCCCATACAGCGCCCCCCATTCTGTCCACCCCTTGTACAGCGCCCCCATCCTGTCCAAACCCCCCCATCCCCCCGTACAGCACCCCCATCCTGTCCCCCCCTGTATAGCGCCCCCATCCTGTGCACTGACACATGTCACAGGCTGTGTTCACATTGTGCGGTTTTGATCCCTTTTACTTTGTGCGTTTCTCTCTTTCTCAGCTGGTGATCTGGATCAGCACATCAGACACTGATCATCTGCTGATCCATTCTATCTGCATTTTTTGCCCATAGACAATGATGGAGAAAGCGGATCAGAACAGAGCAGCCATAGCTGACAGCTGATTCTTTTTGTGGATCACTTTTCAAGGGAATAAAAGGAAACCCATAGACTTTGCTGGGATTCCATGTAAGTGCTGCGTTCACTGTATTTTCCCTGTAAAGAAATGGATCAAAAAAACAGATAGAAAAACGCAGTGTGAACAGGGCCTGAGGCTTTTTGAATCCTGTCCCCCCCCTTCCCCATTGGATTCCCCCAGAATCACCAGCAATTGACAAACTGTGATCTGTGTAACATATCAGTAATAATGCCAGTCCTTGTGTATACCATTGCATCAAGGTACCGTTACACTGCACGACGTTTGAACGATGTCGGCAGCGATCTCGTGGGCGCACAGTCGTTTCCGACATTGTTTTGACATCGTTGGTGAGCTGTCACACGTGTAGATATCATGGACGACGCACCAACAATGTAGTGAGCAGGTATTGTTTGCACAACCCAGCGATCGATCCCTGCTCATTGTCGTAAACGACATCGTTATCACGGTGTCACACGCAACGACGTCCTAGCGAGGTCACTGGAACGCCTCCAAACCCCTGACGTATCAGCGACATCGATAACGATGCTGTGCCGTGTAACAGGGCTTTCAGGTTTTCCTATACGTCATGGGGACTTTTGGGGCCCCCTGGACTCCAGGGCCCGGGTGTGATTGCAGCCCCTGCACCTATTGTAGTTACGCCCCTGTGTCCTCGTCCGTTTGTCCATGTTGTGTTAGTCTACATTGTATACATCGCGCTGTTTCTTGGAAAGTATGTCACTTACGGAAACATTTCCTGGAGAGCAGCCACAATACTGGGGCAGAGCTGTGTCAGCAGGGCCCAGGATACACAGACACGAATTGAACACAAACTGCCTGGTTTGGGGGGGGGGGGGGGGGTTGCCATAGGAAATTTTGAAGACATTTTCATAGTGTATAGAACACTCTGTCTTTTTTTTATTTATTTTTTTTATTTTATTTTCTTTTGTTTTGTTTAGTGTTATAATCTCTGCAGAAACTGAAGTTTAATCAAATATGCCAATTATTGTGCTCGGTGCACCCTGAGTGTGGCCCAATGCACCATTGATTAACACCACTGGCACATCTGGAGCGAGCACTGTCTGCAGAGGAGGCGCAGGAAGGTCAGCACTGTCAATCACCAATGAGAGAGGCGGGGAGCATACAACACAAGGGGTATAATGATGCACTGAGTCTGTTGGCCACACCCAGGGTGCACTGAGCACAAACATTTACTTTTTATGATTAAACGTGAGTTTCTGAACAATGGAGGCAACAATTACACCACTAAAGATGCAGTTTTATATAATTTTGTATCCCATTTAACACATTGTGCTTAATTAATACTTAAATAATGAAAGTGTCAACCATGAGCCCGCCCCAGAGGAGCTCCATTTTTTTAACCTTGATACTCGGCAGTGCTGCGGCTTTACCAGGTATGTTTGTTTTTTTAGGGGGCGACCCTGAAAAATGTCAAAGTTTTGAGTGAGCCTGATATTTGTTAGTATTAGTAGTGTATGTGTATGTATGCATGCATGTATGTGTGTATGTATATATATATATATATATATATATATATATATATATACTCTTATACTCTGTGATCCCCGGCTGTAATGTCTGTATACTCCTATATTCTTTGATCCCTGGCTGTAATGTCTGTATACTCCTATATTCTTTGATCCCTGGCTGTAATGTCTGTATACTCTTTTATATTTTTTGAACCCTGGCTGTAATGTCTGTATACTCTTATATTCTGTGATCCCCGGTTGTAATGTCTCTATACTCTTATAATCTGTGATCCCCAGCTGTAATGTCTGTATACTCTTATATTCTGTGATCTCTGGCTGTAATGTCTGTATACTCTTATATTCTGTGATCCCCAGCTGTAATGGCTGTATACTCTTATATTCTGTGATCTCCGGCTGTAATGTCTGTATACTCTTATATTTTGTGATCCCACTCTGTAATGTTTGTATACTCTTATATTCTGTGATCCCCGGCTGTAATGTCTGTATAGTCTTATATTCTGTGAACCCTGGCTGTAATGTCTGTATACTCATATTCTGTGATCCTCAGCTGTAATGTTGTATACTCTTATATTCTGTGATCCCTGGATGTAATGTCTGTGTACTCTTATAGTCTGTGATCTCTGGATGTAATGTCTGTGTACTCTTATATTCTGTTATCCCTGGCTGTAATGTCTGTATACTCTTATAATCTGTGATCTCTGGCTGTAATGTCTGTATACTCTTATATTGTGATCCCTGGCTGTAATGTCTGTATACTCTTATATTCTGTGATCCCCGGCTGTAATGTCTGTATACTCTTATATTCTGTGATCTCTGGCTGTAATGTCTGTATACTCTTATATTCTGTGATCCCCAGCTGTAATGTCTGTATACTCTTATATTCTGTGATCCCTGGCTGTAATGTCTGTATACTCTTATATTCTGTGATCCCCGGCTGTAATGTCTGTATACTCTTATATTCTGTGATCCCCGGCTGTAATGTCTGTATACTCTTATATTCTGTGATCCCCGGCTGTAATGTCTGTATACTCTTATATTCTGTGATCCCGGCTGTAATGTCTGTATACTCTTACTTCGTCCCCTGCCTTAGAGCTGTGGTATATCAGACCTTTTCCTGCTGTAACAAGGTGCGGCGGTTGCAGCAGTTTCTCCTCCCGCACTCGTATTGTGAGGCGTTGATCGGACCTCTGCTGATCATTTCCCCTTTCCAATGATCTTGTGAATGTTTTCAGTGTAAATATCCAGTAATTGATCCTCCCGCTGCGGACACTGAACATTTGTTTTCATTTCAGTCCTGAACATGTTTCATGGGTTTTACAGAATGAAGAAGGTGGAAAAATCTGATGAAAAGTGAGAAAAGCGCAGAAACAAAAACACCGAAAACTCCCATAGATTGCCATCGCAGAGGCTGCAGTCCTGCTCATTTATTCACAACTAGACGTGGGCCCAATGCTGTCACGTCAGGCAATTCTAGAATGTGTGCAATTATATATCGCTCCAATTAATCCCGCTACTAATTGCAGCACCACTGAGGGGGGTTCTGCTCGCCATCCCCCTGTGCGCTCTCCCACCCCCCCCCTCCCGTGCGCGTTCTTTCTCTCCCCCCATGCGCTCTCTCGCGCTCTCTTTCCCCCGTGCTCTCTCTCTCCCCCATGCTCTCTCTCTCTCCCCCGTGCGCTCTCTCTCTCCCCCGTGCGCTCTCTCTCTCCCCCGTGCGCTCTCTCTCTCTCCCCCGTGCGCTCTCTCTCTCTCCCCCGTGCGCTCTCTCTCTCTCCCCCGTGCGCTCTCTCTCTCTCCCCCGTGCGCTCTCTCTCTCTCCCCCGTGCGCTCTCTCTCTCTCCCCCGTGCGCGCTCTCTCTCTCCCCCGTGCGCTCTCTCTCTCTCCCCCGTGCGCTCTCTCTCTCTCCCCCGTGCGCTCTCTCTCTCTCCCCCGTGCGCTCTCTCTCTCTCCCCCGTGCGCTCTCTCTCTCTCCCCCGTGCGCTCTCTCTCTCTCCCCCCGTGCGCGCTCTCTCTCTCCCCCGTGCGCGCTCTCTCTCTCCCCCGTGCGCTCTCTCTCTCTCCCCCGTGCGCTCTCTCTCTCTCCCCCGAGCGCTCTCTCTCCCCCCATGTGCGCTCTCTCCCCCCCCCCCCCCCCCCATGTGCGCTCTCTCTCCCCCCCCCCCCCCCCCGTGTGCACTCTCCTGCAAAGCAGCCAGTGTCTTGGCTTGCATGTGCCCCCCTCCATCACAGATGTCCTATAGGTGGCGCTGTTTGTTTTTTTGACTGAACAGCCAAACTTAACGGCTTCTTCACATTGCAGTTTAACTGTTATTGACACGATGTCCTTTAGGTGGCGCTGTTTTCGGGACAAACTTAGGGAAGTTGTGGAGTGCAGGTTGCAAACATAGGTTAGTGTCAGGTGGTGACCTGTCTCACCTCTCTACTGTTAAGGCCTTACTACTCTTTTCTATCCCTTGTAGTAACCACTATATTGCATTGTTTGCCAGACTTTCCTTTGTCCGTACGTCAGAGACCCCAACGAATTTGAAGCTCTAAAGCGCCCAGATTGACCAGGGTGGACATTGACCAGGGTGGACATTGACCAGGGTGGACATTGACCAGGGTGGACACTGACCAGGGTGGACACTGACCAGGTGGACGTTGACAGTGGCGTTGACCAGGGTGGACGTTGACCAGGGTTGACGTGACGTTGACCAGGGTTGGACGTTGACCAGGGTGGACGTTGACCAGGGTGACGTTGACCAGGGTGGACGTTGACCAGGGTGGACGCTGACCAGGGTGGACGCTGACCAGGGTGGACGCTGACCAGGGTGGACGCTGACCAGGGTGGACGCTGACCAGGGTGACGTGACGGTGGACGTGACCAGGGTGGACGCTGACCAGGGTGGACGTTGACCAGGGTGGACGTTGACCAGGGTGCACATTGCACGTGTTCTTTATGGGAAAGCAGGCGGTAACTGAGCGCAGAGTCTGAGACCCATTTATGGGATCCATATTGGTCTCAATAGTCAGTTTTATTAACCCTTTAATGATTGTGAGTCTGACCTCACTGATCCCGAGATCACCATCATGGAGTTCAGGGATCTGTTTACTTAGAGCAGCAGGTGACCAGGAACTATTAATTGGACCCAACCTAAATACAGGACCGCAGCCCCTTCATTGTGGAGATGTGCCCCAGAAATCAGACCCCCAGCAATCATAAAGTCATAGCATATAGTCTAGTGCAATGCCATGGATTCCTGAGATAGGAATACCCCTTTAAGGACAGCGATCTGACGTGTTTATTTGTGTTCCCTTTGCACATGAATGCCAGGGGGTGACATCCATTATACCAAATGTGCCGCATTCCAAGATGCTGAGGCTTTCTGGGCCGGCAGCCATCCCTGCTGACAGTATGATACGAGCGCGTATGAAATCCACCATGATGTATGATTGCCGGGCTCCTCTGGAAACTTTCTGTAATTGATTATCTCCATTATTTGCGTGTTACAGGACTCTACATAGACACAAGGCATTTTAATTTTTGCATTGAATGTTGTGGGAGATTTTCTCCGCCAATGTCAAAGGGGCGTTCACTCTACAGAGCCCGGGATACTATAAATCAGAGGGAATGATGATGAATTGCTTAGTATGAGCAGTTTATAATGATGGTCTCTTCTTTTACAGGTCATCGCACAACGAGCTAGAAAAGCACAGGTAAGATGGACGCGATGTCACATGCAGATTGTCTACACTGGGGATATTGGAGGGAACCTCAAAGGACAGTTCACTACTCAAAACAGTGATACGGCTGGATAGATCCAAGTGCGACAAGAAAAATGATACCCGTCTTGTTGTAATCCGATGTGTCGGAGCCGAGATATCAAGCTTTGAAGCCACATGCAAATAAGCCCGGTAGCGCTTTGAGGCGCGTCCTTTTGTAATGAGGCTCACCGTTCTGTTATCCACCCCCACGCAGCCTCCACAGCCGATGGAATGACCACAAACCCTGGCCTCAGGGATAGCAGTTGCCTTTACTTCAGCAGGAGCGGAGAAATGTAACATGGAGGAAATGCTCACGGGGGTAGGCCACGACAAATACAGTGCGGAGTTGAACACTGACATAGAATTGGGGTTCTGGAGCTGTAAGAGCACGGATTATTTAGATGTAGTATTTGGATGCTATTATAGGAAGGTTCAGAGTCATTTGTGGCTAAGAGCGGAAGGTTAGATATAACTAAAGGGTTGTACAGACCTGGGAGTCCTGGGTTAGTTTCACAGCTAGTCACGTCACGTGCAAAGTACTTGGAGCAAATAGCGAAAGTTGCGATGGGACGGGAGACCCTCAATCTTTCCCAGCATGCAGGCCATAGATTCTTCTTTAACAAGGGTCCCCAAACCTCTGCCCCAGACCCTTAGCTGTCACTGACCGCTGTTAGATTTGAGCTGTCACTGTTTGTTTACAAGCATTGACAGTTCAAAGCCATGACGAGTTTAGCCGTCATGATGCAGGAACTGACATCTTTTCATGACGGCTAACCTCGTCATTGGTCGTAATGGGGTTAAACTCAGTATGCCCTACTGCGTAAATCCGGACAGCAAGGATCCAGGGTAGAAAGTCTTTAGTATCTTGGTTGTGGAAGTCAGGGAAGGATGAATTTCTAGGCCTTGGGCTTGAAAGTGGTGAGGAGACCCCTCATGTGATCTGTTCCCTGTGGCATCTTGTCCAGACTGGGGAAATTCCACCTATCGAGCCCTGTGACTGGGTCACCGGCCAGTAAGACAACACCCAATCTACATGTCAGATTCTTACAATGCAAAGTAATATAAACCATAGATTTTCACAAGCAGATGGTAATGAAACACAACAAATGAGAAATGCATTGAATATAAAATGGAAGTGCATATCTAAAGCTTGCCAGTAAAAGGAATAGCCATAGAGGGGTAGCTTGGGAGTGAGCTGTAGTGTGCAGGAACTACTCACG